>APFE030588431.1:0-59900 GCA_000404065.3 Pinus taeda
AGCTATTTATAGAAGTTTCTAAGGTAGCTTATCCGTGCAACTAAATAACTGAAAAGTAAATGACTGTTATGCGTTTTCAGGTTTCTTTGGCACTTCATGCAGCTACGTGGACGAAGTGGTGGTTCTGTTGTCATGGGCAATAAATCCCAGGTTGGATCACGTCCCCTGCCATCTGTAGAACGTGGACAAATCACCATTTAGGATGACGTGACCAAACAGCTCACAATCACCGCTAAACTACCTTGAGTTCACCGTGACTTGCCCAGCTTTGACCGTGGACAAAGATGATGTGGATGGCCGGAAAAATAGGACAGGAACCTTGAGCATGATGACACCTAAGTGCCCATGTGGCTCATCTAGCAAAACCGACACGTGGAACATAGCGTTTAACAAAAAGGCTGCAGGATGTTCAGATAGCTGCAGGATCATCAGATAAGCTGCAGGATCACCAGAAAGCTGCAGGATGCCTGCAAGTAAGCCAAAATCTAAACAAATAATCATCCATTAGCAAAACTTACTTAATCATGCTTAATAACACCTAATGTAATGATCTGGGTTGTTTTATGGTGAAAATGAGGCAAAAGATCAGGAAAGATAAGGGAAGATTGAGGAAAACGGTAGATAAGTAGGTGTAAAGTAGAGGCTCTACAATGGTCATTCTCAATCTAAAGAGATCTCATAAGAAGAGTCAGATTGGTAACCCATCTGTCTAGCATCATAATGACCAACGTTGTCATATAGCAAGGCCATGACTAAGAGCTTTATCTCTCCACAAGATCAGAGCACAATGTTGGTGAGACCAACGATGTGTAGACACCATCATCATTGTCTCTCCAAGGTACATACCCCACCTAGGTGTTCATAGAGTATGACCTCCCTTTGGAATATTCTTATCATGGGTAGCTAATCCTCAAAGAATATCGGTCCATGACTACTCTTGTCTTGAATTCCCTACCACATTCTCAAAGAGTATCGAATGCCAAATGGTTACCCAATCCTCCATTCTTTCTTCCCAAGTGAAGACAAAAATGTTATGTCTATCTCTCCCTCTCAATTCAGGAGGACAAATCCACCAAACCAATCTTGTCCTTTAAGTATACAAGCTTCTAGTTTGGAAGTGATTTTGTCAATATGTCAGCTACCTTCTCATCAATGGAGATATATTGTAGCTATACCGCACCAATTTGTACTAGCTCTCGTATATAGTGATACTTTTTATTGACATTCTTTGTCTTCCCATGAAAAATTGGGTCCTCAAAAAAATGAATACAACTAGTGTTATCATAACGTATCACTATAGGGTTCATCAGTCCTTCAAATAAGTCAAACAACAACTTCCATAACCAAACTGCTTCCCTGCTAACTTCACATCCTGCAACATATTCAACTTTAGTACTACTCAAAGCAATAATGTTTTGTTTTCTTCTCATCCATGATACCATAGATGATCCCAAACTAAAACATCTTCCTGTAGTGCTTCTCCCATATTTTTCATTGCCTCCCCTGTCGGAATCTGTATAACCAGTCAATTGAACATCATTCCTTTTATCATATTTCAGGCAGTAGTTGATGGTTCCCTGTAGATATCTCAAGATATGTTTTTTTGTTATCCAATGATCGTGCTTCGGCTCTACTTGGAATTGACTAAGTACATTTACTGCAAAACATATGTCCGATCGAGTATTCACCAGGTACATTAATGAGCCAATCAATTGTCTATATCTGGAGGCATCCATAGGGCTTGATTCAGAACTCCTTAGTATTTTCAAGTTTGTGATCATCGGATTGGTCATGTCTTTATAGTCCATCATGTTGAACTTCTTCATAATCTTGATCACATACTTTCCTTAACCTAAATATACTTCATTAGGTTCTTGCCAAACTTCTAGATCTAGATAGTAATGCATCAGCCCAAGATCCTTCATGTCAAATTTTGCTTCCAATTGCTTCTTACATTCTTCAATACAACCTTTTACACCTATCAAGAGAAGATCATCTACATACAGAAGAATAATTACAGGTTCATTATTTACAACCTTAATATAGAGGTTTGAGTCAGCGGAACTTTTTGTGAAGCCTAGCCTCTATAGGTATGCATCCATTCTAGCATACAATGCCCTTGGTGCTTTCTTGAGGCCATATAATGCTTTCTTTAATCTGAAAACATATGCCTTCCTATCTTTGACTTCGAAACTCAAGCGTTGTTCTATGTATAATTCTTCATCTATAGTGTCATTCAGAAATGCAACCTTGACATCCATTTGGTGGATGTTCCATCCCATCGATGCTGCCAGAGAGACTAATAATCGAATCGTTGTATATCTTGTTGTTGGAGAAAATTTTTCTTCATAGTCGATGCCTTCAAGTTGAGAAATCCCTCTTGCCACAAATATTGCTTTATACTTATTTATACTTCCATCAGTTGCATGCTTGATCTTATAGATCCATTTGCAAGTAATTACAAATTTGTCTTTAGGTCTAGGTACGATATCCCAGACTCTATTGTTCATTATATATTGATATTATTCATTCATGGAATCTTTCCATTCTCGATGTTCTACAGCCTCTTCAAAGGTGGATGGTTCTGCTTATATTAATTTAGTCATGTATGAAACATACCCAAAATATCTCTTGGGTCATTTACTTTCTCTAAATGATCCGTGAGCTGCCCCATGACCTTCTGCATCAAGTAGTGTAGACTTCAACCACGTAGGTATTTTTCTTATTTCTTGAATGACCACTGGTTGAACAAGTTCACTAGGTCATTATTCCTCATGGTGAAATCCTTATCCTTCCTTGTTAACTTCTTCCTTAAATATAGGAAGTTCTTCGTCATCGGAATCTATAGAAATTTCTTTTGATTTCTTGAATGTTATGCTCTTGTCAAATATGAAATCATGACTAACTTCAATTTGATGTCCATATTTCATATAGATTCTATAGGCTTTCGATGAGTTACTATACCCAAAAAATATGCCCATCACATCGGAAGGATCCAACTTCTTTCTTTTGTCCTTTAGTATATGAATATATATAGGAAATTCAAAGATTCGGAGACGATTGACAAATGGATTCTTCCCAGTGAACATTTCTTCTGGAGTCTTGTTGTCTAGAGATCTGTGAGGACATCGATTTTGTATGTAGATTGTTGTATTTGTTGCCTCACCCCACAAAAACTTAAGTAGATCTTGATCGTGTATCATTTCTTTTACACTTTCTTCAATGGATCTGTTCTTTCTTTCTACAACTCCATTTTGTTCGGGATTGTATGGAACTATCAGTTCCCTCTTTATCCCATACTCCTTACATAATGCTATAATATCTTTGGATGTATATTCTCCTCCATTATCGAATCTTAGTATTTTGATTCTTCTTTCTGTAAGGTTCTCCACTTTGGCTTTGAATTCTTGAAATTTAGTAAATACTTCGTCCTTGGTTTTCATTAAGTAAACCCAAGTCTTACTTGAGTGATCATCTATGAATGTGACATAATAAGGATGTCCTCCAATTTATTTTGGAGTCATAGGGCCACACACATCAAAGTGAATGAGATCCAAGATTTCTTTTGACCGTGAAGCACTGCTTCCAAATGGTTTCTTGGTATTCTTGCCTAATTCACATCGTTTGCATAGACCTTCATGATCTTCCTTTAGATTTGGTATTCCATCTACTATGGAATTTAGAGTTGGAAGTATTTTGAAATGTAGATGACCAAACCTTCAGTGCCAAAGTTCACAAGGACTAATCTCAATGTGAATTAGGGCATGGTTTATGGGAGATATTAATTTGTAGATCCTTCCTTCTCTGATACCAATCACTTTTTCTTGTTCTATGCTTGAGCTTATTTCCCATACAACTACTTTACAATCAATGAAGGCTAATGTATCTCCTTTATCTTCTAAGCTTGAAAAATAAATTACATTTTTGTGAAAACCTAGAACGAACAGAATGTTGTTGACGTGGATGTTGCTTCCATCTTCGAGCCTTATAGATGATGATCCAATGCATTTCACTGGATATATTTTTTTGTCTCCAAGTTCCACAGAGTATGTGGGTTTTCCTTTTGACAAGGTCTTGAATTGGTGTGAGTGACCAGTCGTGTGCCTTGATGCACCGCTATTAATCACACAAGTTTCAAGTGGGTGCCAAAGTCTAGTTGCATTTGCAAGAGGAACGCCTTACCGGAGCCTATCGAAAACTCATACCACTCCGATATGGTCCTTACACCATTACCAAGGTTGTGGCAGACAATGCATTTAAGCTCAGCATTCCCCCATTCCTTGGCCTGCACCCATTGTTTAATGTGGACCACCCTCAACCATACTTCCCACCATTGTTGGACACCTCAGACATTGCAGAACAGCTCACACCTACAAAGTTAAATCCAAATTGCATGGAACAAGCCACAACTGATTGGATCATGGACACACAGATCAAGAAGACCCGACAGCAAAGAATACAGCTATATCGAGTTGTCAAAGTAGGCCAACTCCTTCACCAAGGCAAGTGGCTCACCAGGGACCAAGTTCAACAGAAATTTCCTCATCTCATGGAGGAACTCAACGCAATGGGGACCATTGCTTCCTAAGGGGGGAGGAATGATCCTGGTGGATATTGTGTTGGAAATAATACTGAGAGGGGGGGTGAATCAGTGTTTACAATTCAATAAATTTTCATTTCATAATTATATTTATATACGCTACTTCAGTGAAGTGAACTCACATGTGCATGCAACTGTTATTAAGGAAACCCGCGTATATCTAGTGAAATTATTATTCAATTAATTCATCATTTCAGCCTACTTCCTGTACACCTAGTTGCATATGCAATGCTTACATATAAATCATATATAAATAAAAAGGGTGACCAGGAATAATAATTGAAATAAATATAAATTTGAAAGCACTATAAAGTGTGGGAAGTACAAGTAAAGCCATCGGGGTTATGAATGTTCCTTGGCAATGGGGCTATGCTTGTATGATACTAAGGCAATTGCATCAGGGCTATAGATGCTCATAAGAAGTGAAACAATATAGTGTAATGAGAGTTGAGGAACACACATTCACAAATGTTTCTTATTATAAGAGTAAAGGCCCTATGGTTAAATTCATTACCAGTTTAAAACTAAATGTCGTATAAAAAATGTACCTCGTTAATTCTTCTATGTGAACATGGCCTGTTAAGTTACAAATACCTCAAATTGGTGACTCGTCATATTCAAAATATTGAGTAGTAATGAGGTGCCCATAGTATAGGATTCATGTAGATGAGACTTCATCTTTAATTTTTAGATATAAAAGAGAAACCCTATATTAATACTAACTAGTAATGAGGTACCCATAACTATTCGAGAATTCTTGAATATGAGAATTTATCTTTAATTTTTGGATATAAAAGAGAAATCATATATTAATAGTGACATAGATAGTTAGTTCTTTTGGTATGTCGATAATTGTTGTGGCTTCTACAACAACTCCCATTATTTTATGAAAGTAATATAAAATATTGAGACCCCTATTATCTTTGCTATTTTATTTGAATTTAGTATGTTATTATCTTCCTTTTTAACCATAGATAGTTTGATAGGAATTTTCATTACTTATTTTTCTCTATTCAATGTGATATTGTTCCTAAATATTTATTTTTCAAGTCTAAACTTGGTTTAATTTCCGAGGAATGGTTTTCTCAATTATTTCACATATTTTTTCATTATATGACTAGATATATATCAGTCTATAATATATTGAAAATTCACAAAAAAAATACCTTAATATAACATAAATATATCTAGATCCTAAACATTCCGTAAAACCTTCACTTATATACATATCTAACTTATCTAGATCCGAGAGTATCTTTTAAAATACATTTTTCAAATATTTTGGGCATCTATATTCTAATCATCTAAACCCTAGATTAAGCTTTACAAGATATTTATCATAACATCCAAATATCAAATATTCGATCTCGCTTTGCAAATGAAATGTTTGATATATAACAATAACACAAATTTAGGAGTTGGGTTTGGTTGTAATTTAATGGAAATTTCATTCATGATTTAGGTTTTCGATTACCATTATTCTATAAAATTATTTCCCCCAAATTTTTAATTCCATAACAAAAATTTCACTCTTGTAGATAATTTACATTAGATATCATAAATCCATAACAAAAATTTCACTCTTGTAGATAATTTACATTAGATATCATAAATCCATAATAGTGTGTTAACTCGAAATATTACAAAAATTAGTATAAATCCTCTTACATGCCAATATCATGTGGTAATATTACATGTTATCCATATATAAAATTTGGTTATACACTTAATTTAACGTGTAATTTTATTTGGATGCCAGATATTCCAACCTATGGGAATGTAGGTTTTCTCCTCATGCAAGTCAATAAAGTTATATTCAGATATTGGATACTTTCTCCCTGCATATTATAACTATCCTACATTGTAGCTGAGGTTTGTCATATGACGTGCCATCTAACATTGTATGTCAATTTGGATTTCAATTAATCTATCTTTTGTTAAATCTCACTCATAAGGATAGTGAATATCCGAGAATCACTGTGATCAATCTTTAAACCATTACTTATTTTGGATTTCGATAACATGGATTTTAATACATTAAAATTATTGACTTTCACACCAAATTTTCATTTATAACATTTAATTGTCACATTTATTTAAAATTTTCAACCAAAATGAATTAAACTCATATAATTGGAAATTAATGGTGCTCAGTGAAATAATATAAGGTTTATTTATCTGCTACACTTAGTTTTTATGTGAAACCCTTGTTTTTTTTGCTCATACCTTTGAAAGAAAAGAAATAATTTTGTGTGTGCCCATTTGAAGTTTAAAAATCTAGTTACAAGATAAAGTAAATTTTGAACAAGATGTAATCATCACTATATGTATGGATTAATTAAATTAGCTCTTCTTTTTGAGTTTATTCAAAATCTTTATGATTTTTATCTCCAACCATGGTTTTATGCATATAAAATGACTAATAAGTCTAAAGAAAAGTATGTTAAATTTGGGGATATAGAGAAAAACGAGTTTGATGAAGACAATAATCCTAACACTACCTTCTTCTTTGACACAAGCCATAATGCAGGATGCAAAGGATGCTTGGATTAGTGTCACTTTTACAAAGTTTTCATGTACAAAGATTTTCCATAAGATGGTGACGTGGATAGGGAAGCATATACGACTATAAAAAAAATTCAACCTTCACCATATAGCTATTAGGTTGATAATTCCTCCCTATTATGACATGGTCCGATGGTTTTTTGCGCATGTTGACCTCATAACATCTATAATGATAAGTCAATTTTGTCAACTTGTAGCATCATTAAGACTAGAGGATATATCGACTATGTACAAATTAAGGCCACCTAATTTTAGTTTTAACAAACAATTTTTAGAAGCCTTCGAAGCACAAGAGTTTGATATGGTTGAATTAGTGACAAAATAGAGATGTAATTGAAACATTCAAGGTGAAGTATAATAAATTGTATCCAATATAATATTTTAAATAATTAGTTGACGGTGTTGGATATTGCCAACATACAGGGGATCTCCCCGATATAAGGTCCCAACTAGACATCACACCATTTGGTGTAGGAGTCCCATCCAGAATACGGCCTGACTGTCGTTTACTTAAAGATATGCCTTGGATTTAGCTGACAGCACAGGAGAGAAGTGCAACTGTCCTTTTGAATGAGCAAGCTAGTATGCTCTATGAATGTTCAATTATCGATGTATCAAGGTTCTTCTACTGTGGAGGGAAAATTAAGTGAGCCTCTAAGAGATAAGTCGTAGTACTACCCTAATAGAGACGCACAAATAAGTAAGACTCGTCCTACATCAAGTGAAATAGTTCACAAGGATGCAACGATCATTATAGCATAATAACACATTTCCAACAAGGAGCACCAGATTAAATGAAATAGTTCAACTAATCCAGTATTAATGGAAGCAAACATGAACCATAAACATTCAAAGAATATTCATAGAAACATTAAAAATCCATGTGTGAAAATGACCCGAGTTTATTCAAATCCCGGATTTAACCAAGATATTTTGCTTTCGTGATGTGATTAGAATTGCATTTAAAAGAGCATAAAGGAACATAGATTCATGTTGTAAAGAAGAAGGAACATGACAAGAATCAACAACATAAAACACAAGATGTTGATAACAAAGTTCGTCCAGGAGGGACTACGTCTCCGAGCCCCATTGTCAAGATGGTGTAAGCCGCTGCATTAAGTGTTGGAAAGAGTGATGATGTACATGCATATGTTTCCTCTATCACGCAAGGAATATGCCCTCACGCAGGAGTGGCTCCAAGAGATGTTCCGTTGCAGGAACTCTCATTCACAAAAGGACTCCTATCAGCATGACATAATTTTATGTATGATATAATGAGCATCCCGCCAACATGGCATCAAAGGGATCTCAATCCAAACATACATGGCAACAACATGAGTATCCCGTCAACATGGCGACAAAGGGAGTTCAATCAGAACATGTAAATAAGTACATCTCACATCAAGAAAAAACAAGATCCCACATCAAACATCAAACAAGGATCTATACAGCACAATGCATCTCAAGCAAAGAGACAACGAACTACATGATCACATTGCATATACCTCACATCAAGGAGTTTATCTAAAGAAGAGGATGATAAACTGTTGTATCTGGCTGTACCATCAATCTCGCGGTGTCGAATCTCATGGAATGACTACTCTCACATTGAATGCTAACACCTATACTCCACTTGAAAAGTGGTTGAAAATGGAATGATCAAATGGAAAATCTAATTGCACCATCAGATTTGTGGTGTCAAATAGTCTAAAATCGACTATTAAATTTCTGAATTCTGACAAAGTGAAAATCTGGGGCTACAGGAATCAATTAGATTCCCCCTAAATTCCTCAAAGATTTAACAACAACCACATTTTCCGACTTTGTCTAATATAGGGGATATTAGACAAATTAAGTATCCAACAAATTCGCCCACTCCTCGGGAGCCAAATTCCCTGTCCGAGACTCAATCAATTTGTAGGACACTTAAACCTGGCCCACAACCCAACTTTGACCAAAATTTTGATTAGCTTGTTCTCCCTCATACGAGCTCGGATTTGAGTGTCATTTGCACCGTTGGAATCAGAACGATGAGCACTTCAATCTATCGCTGGTTTAGGAACAATCTAACCACTTTGAATTTTTCCCCTTTTTGAGTCCTCTGGGACTTCTGCCTGTGTCTGGAGCCACCTAGATCAATCCTCCCCACTAAGGAGCTTTTGGTCCTCCAAAAGCATGAAAAATAATCTGCAACTTTCTTGTACCTTGTATGCACTTACAAATGTCTGATAAATCACCCTTCCTTCTCCTTCACCTTTGTCCTTCGAAGCCATAAGCGATGAGTTGACCACCTGTAACCTTTGCAAACCTATAGTACAATTATGCACATTACATGCTTGACTTACAAGACCAACTAATGACCCAAGCACCCCATACTTGCCACAAGTTTATAACACATTCTCGGTGGTCAAATTTACATCAAAATGGAAACAATACCTCAGCTATGAAAACAAGGCCAACATATCATTGTTGCTTCAACAAGTGATGGAAAACACATCATCACTGCAACACATGATTTACAAAAGTAAGACCAAACACTATTTTTGTTTTGACAAGTGATGGAAACACAACATCACTTTCAGAGTGTAAAATGCAACACAAAATAAGACCATACATCATTGTTGCTTAACAAGTGATGGCAAACACATCATCACTTTTACATTTAAAATGCAACACATGATTGGAAAAAAATAAGACCATGAAATTCTATCATGCCTAGAAGAACCATTTCTCACTTATCAATGTGAATGATTCGTTTCCTTGTGGCGCATTCATTGGTCGAACAACCATTTCATCTGGTTCATGCACCGACACTTTGTCTTTAAGGCGTTGCTCTGGATGGAGCCTCCAACAAGTGGCTATTTGATGGCCACCTCTATTGCAATGACTGCAATACATCTTCTTCCTCCAGATCTGTTTAACATGTTTCTTTACCTGCTATTGAGAGGGACTTTCACGCCTCCTCCTTTTGTGTGTTGCTATTCTTTTCCAACACTTAGAAAATGTATGGTTATGTAATCCACAAAAGGTACATGTTTTATGTTCATCATTAACAACATGATTATAATCGAAATGAACATTTGAATATCGAGACTAGTTTTACCTTTCCTTGCTACCTCTGGTGTCATTATGGTGATGAGAGCTTGCCTCAGCTCTTTCCCTACAATGGGCACTGCCATGGGATGATGGTGATGTGTTCCCATCATTCTCTTTCCTCGACAATTTCGATGATGTCTCAGAAGAATCTAACACCTTCAAGCATTCTCCTTCGGTGCATCCCAAGCCTGCAAATCTAGGTCTATTCACAACCTCCAATGGTTGAGTTATGCTTGGTTATTAACACCAAGTTCTTTTTCCTCCTTGTACCTCATCCTGGTAAGGAGCCTCATGTTTGTCCCTGTAATTGGGACCTCCACATTTCCAATAGAAATCATACTATGTGAAGATGAAACTAAAGGGAAATCATCATCTTTTACCTCCACTATCGAGTTGGAAGGAACTGATGAGTGCTTCTCATCATCTATTGTTGGTGGTTCGCTTGCTGTCGTGGCACATTCCCCAACTTCCTTTCCGACATACCCAAGTCCTGCCTGATGAGGTAATTCCTCTACTTTGATGGGGTTGACAATGCCTTAGTAATTAATGCCCAAGCCTTTTCCGTCATACCCCATTTTCTTCAACATTTTGGAGCCAATTCCTGTGGTATGATTTTCAAAAACAGTGAAATCATCATAAGGAAACATACATGAAGATGGAGAACTACTTTTTACCTCACATGGGTCACACTACAACTTTTCCAAGGCCCCGTCCTTAGCTTGCAGTTGTCGTAGCAAACTTTGTTTCTCCTCTTTCTCTTCATGTAGAAGCATCTTCAATTCAACATTCTCTGCTTGAAGACTTTCATTGTTGTGCTTCAGTTCTTCCAAGGTCTCTTCCATGGCTCGCAACTGAAGCTGCACTTGCTGCTTTTCCTTTGTCTCTTTTTGTAGAGATTCATACATTATTTCCACCTTTTGGGAAATTTTGAGCATGGTCTTGTACATTGCTTTGTCATCCTCAATCTTTGCACGTTCCATTATTCACACTCACAATTCACATCCACGCAAAGACTGCTCTAATACCAAAACTTGATCTGAGTTGACTCAACTCCCAGATTTAACCAAGATCTTGATTAGAATTGCATTTAAAAGAGCATAAAGGAACATATATGGATGTTGTAAAAAAGAAGGAACATGACAAGAATCAACAACATAAAACACAAGATGTTGATAACAGAGTTCGTCCAAGAGGGACTATGTCTCCGGGGCCCGGTGTCAAGATGGTGTAGGGTGCTGCATTAAGTGTTGGAAAGAGTGATGATGTACATGCATGTGTTTTCTCTATCATGCAAGGAGTATGTCCTCACGCAGGAGTGGCTCCAAGAGATGTTCTGCTGCAGTAACTCTCATTCACAAAAGGACTCCTATCAACATGACATAATTTCATGTATGATAATAATGAGCATCCCGCCAACATGGCATCAAAGGGATCTCAATCCTAACATACATGGCGACAACATGAGTATCCCGTCAACATGGTGACAAAGGGATCTCAATCAAAACATGTAAATAAGTACATCTCACATCAAGAACAAAACAAGGTCCCACATCAAACATCAAACAGGGATCTATACAGCACAATGCATCTCAAGCAAAGAGACAAAGAAGTAAATGATCACACTGCATATACCTCACATCAAGGATTTTATCTGAAGAAGGGTATGATAAACTGTTGGATCTCGTTGTACCATCAATCTCGCAATGTCGAATCTCATGGAATGATTGCTCGCACATTGAATGTTGACACCTACACTCCACTTTGAAAAGTGGCCGAAAAATGGAATGATCAAATGGAAAATCTCATTGCACCATCAAATTTGTGGCATCGAATAGTGTAAAATCGACTATCAAATTTCTAAATTTTGACAAAGTGAAAATCTGGGGTTACATGAATCAATTAGATTCCCCCTAGATTCCTCAAATATTCCCTCCTCCGGGTCATCTGAAGATCTGTTGCTCAGATTAAAATTCTTTCTATGCCATCAGGTTCATGTTGCTGAGAGGTGTAGGATCGACATAAAGTTTGTCCAATTTGGACACTGGAAATTTTCACCCTCCTAAAAATTTGGCTCAATCATGGTTCCACCTGCCTCTTTTCCTCTCTCATGGTTCCACCTGCAAAATTAATTAAAAAATATGTGTCTCGGTTTTCACACTCTCCTTGGCCTCTTCATACTAAGAAAATTAGGGTTTATATGTCATTTCGTCGGTGGAGTATTCAAAGTGAGGGTTGTTAGCCTATTGGTGAAAACACCAAATTTGGCACAGGCAGGTTTGGGGTTCCAACCCCACCAACCCCCCTACTTGGCGCATTATCAACACATAATTGTTTATTTTTTACTTAGGGCACGGTTATTAAATTTAACAACGGTTAATTGTTTTGGTAACCATTTGTTGTATTAAATGGCGGAGTTTTGTTTTAAGTGTGGTTGGTGTGACACATGAGTGGGGCGACAATGATTGTGTGTTGCCGCGTTGGTGGGGCCAGTGGACCCACTGGCCATGGGTTCAACAACCACCGGTCTTTTTGTTGGTTACAACATATATCACATATTCGGTGGGCTGTGCGCTGGGTCCACCGAAGGTGGCCCGCCCACCCCATATATGGTTTGATTTATATACAATGTTTGTTTGGACTAGTGGGGGTCACGGCCCGTCGGCCTTTTAATTAAAAATTTTGGTGTTTAATTATGCTGTTCGTTGGGGGGATGGTGGGGTTGGTGGCCGACACCCCATAATATAATATTATATATTTATATATAATATATATATATATATATAATATATATATATATATATATATATATATATAATATATATATAATATATATATTTGTTTTTATTTAACAACAACCACATTTTCCGATTTTGTCTAATATAGGGGATATTAGACAAACTAAGTATCCAACAAATTTGCCCGCTCCTTGGGAGCCAGATTCCCTGTCCGGGACTCGGTCAATTTGTAGGACACTTATACTTTGCCCACATGGCAACTTTGACCAAAACTTTGACTAGCTCGTTCTCCCTCATACAAGCTCGGACTTGAGTGTCGTTCGCACCATTGGAATCAGGTCGACGAGCACTTCGATCTGGTGATGGTTTGGGAACAATATAACCACTTTGAATTTTTCCCCTTTCTAAGTCCTCTAGGACTTCTGCTTGTGTCTGGAGCCACCTGGATTAGAAAATGTGTTGGCCTGAAAGGCTTCAATATTAAGCAAAAGTTCCAAGATACATAAATGCAATGAAAATCACTAGCTCCAATAGTGGAGCGTTAGGGCCACTACTTTCTCCCCAAAATCACTAACTCTGTCTCTCTAATGCCTTGTGGTAGAAACGAAGGTTAAAAGTTCTTTACTTGAGAAATGAGGATCTATTTATAACTTTGAGGAATGACATTTCACATCCTCATGACTCGTCTTTCTAACTTCTTTTGATCTTCAGACTTCTACAACCTTTGGGATTCCAAATTACTTTTGGAATTACATGTGACTTTTGATATTACATGTCTTTTGGACTTCCATGACTCTTTAGTTCATACATGTCTCTTGGACTTCCACTTATTTTTCTTTACAATGATTACAACAATACATCATGACTTCCACATCATCATGTGATGAGACATGACATGTCACTATCTTTGATGACTGGGACTAATAGTGATTGATGACATGGACTTTTTCCAGCGGTGACATGGATTCCAGTTGTATCTTCATTCTTTGAGCAACTTCGATCGTTGATGTCCTTACCCTCCAAAGGGTATTAGATTTAACAAAGTCTCTGGGGTTGCTTTGATCATCAAGATTCAAGTGTGTTCTTTGTTCCTTCTAAGCTTCTTTTGTTTGGTCTCTTTATCCAATCTTGCTCATGTGTGCTTGCCATGATGTTTCTAGAATACTTGTATCTGCAACCACTCATGACGAGCAACTATTAATATGAAAATTTCCTATTCCACCATGATTCATCCATATTTTATGTTCAGCTTTTCCAGTGCACTCAAGAGGGAAAAAAGGGGTTCTCAAGGCACACTTTGAAAGCAGAAGGGTTGAAGAGGAGATGCTTTGGGTCTTCAACATGCACTCATGCACTCAAAGGAAGAAGACAATAAAGTTAGGGCGCATGAAGTAATTCCGAAGGACGAAGGGGAAAGCTTTGGGCATCCCAAGTGCGTTGTGCACTTAAAAGAGGGATGGAGGGTGCAGGGCGCACTCTTGAAGGTTGAAGGAGGAAGGCTTTAAGCTTTTGGGGTGTGCTCATGCGTTCAAGAGACCCGAGAGGGCACAGGGAACACTCTTGAAGGCTAAAGGTTGGTACTTTGTGCCTTTGAAGTGCGCTCATGCACTCAAAGAGTCTAATAGGGCGCATGGCGCATCAAGGAAGGCTAAAGGGTGAAACTTAAGGCCTTCAGGGTGTGCCTATGCACTCAAAGAGGGTGCACTTCTTCGAATCGAAGGAGTGCGCTCAAGGAAGACTTAGTCTTTTAAAGGGAACAATTCAAAGTAAGGAAGAGGAAAGAGGGTTGAGGAGTGCGCCTAGTGCTCTTAGAGGGCACATGGCGCACTTCCTAACAACAAGGTATTCCTCATCAAGGCTTTAGAGTGTGCTCATGCACTCTTGGCCTTAATGAGTTCACTTTTAACCGAAAATTTGTCTAAGTCTTAGATAAGGGGCGAGGAGTGAACATGATGAGTTTAGACATAAAATCAAGCAATATGCACAGCGAATCATCAAGAAAACTTAGACAAACTTAAACAATGATAAATATTCATAGAAATTCCACTTTGTACACATTCCCCAAGTACAACGAGTTAAGTGTGTGCAAATTCAACCCAAAAGTGTCGTTTTATGACAACAATGATGTTATGACCACAAAATGCACCAACAAAGGTTCTAATTGATGCAACGACACTTGATGTTGTTCAAAAACGCTTGACATACATAGAATAAAATGAATCAACATCTAATAATCAAAGCAACTCTAGATACAAAAATGATAGTAGGCTAGCCCAAAGGGTTAGCTCAATTGGTCGAGTACCCTTTTTTAAGTACCTCGCTGATCGGGAGGTCACAGGGTCAATTCTCCTTGACGCCCTTGGGGTTAGGCCCTGCTAGTATGGTCGACGGGCTTTAAAAGATTCCCTTCGGGGTTGATTTGCCCAAATTTTTCCAAGGGAAAAAAACTATAGTAGGCTCCAAAATTCGAATGTAGCGAAATTTTGGAGGGTGTTGTAGCAGTGACAACAGAACCCTATGGGTTAGTTGCAACTATGTTATTCAAATTATACAGTGATAAGGATGCCCAACTCTTTAAGTTAGAGTGGGTTCCTATTGTCCATCAAATTGTTGAGAAGTGTTCAATTTTCAATTGATTGTGTATCTTATCCTCAAGTATTCATCAAGCTATCAAGTAATCACAAGATGCTCCCTCCACCTAGTTTTGGTGTAGGTCTTTTCATGCCTTCCTATTTAGTTGATGTTTTATGCACTCAAAACCCTTTTCCTCTAATGAAATGGCAATGATCTCTTTCTCAATGTTCTGTACAAGTCTATTGTTAAGTACTATAGAGTTATAAGTGCAAGAATCACTTTTATCATATCTATGAAAATTTCATGATGCCCCTCTACACATTCTTATTCAATTATCTAGCTCCCATATTAACTCAAGAAGCCAAAGATGACATCAAAGAGATTGGAGACTAGTGCTTAGATGAACATTTTTCATATAATAGAATTTATGGTTACGCATCATCCCTTAATTTATTGCCAAAGTATGTTCCATAATGCTTAGTTTAAGAAAAACAACATTTCAAATAGTGGTATCAGGGATCACTCATTTTTTAATGGTGAATTCAAAGAAAATGTGGCTTTGTTTTCCAATTAATCTTTGAATATAGACTATGTTGAATACTTGCCATGCAAAAAAGAGGCAGATAGCATGAATATCCATGGTTGCATTTTGAAAATTTCAAGAGGAATGATCCTAAAGGAATTTCCAAGGAACAATGTGAACTATTTAGATATTCTAAGCCTTGCCATCATGAGAAGTGTCCATTTGATATTGTATTTAAAGGTGCTAAGACTTTGGAAGAACTCCTTAAAAGAATTGAAAACATTGGAGAGGGAAAGGAACAAAAATTATCCTACAAGGATGAAAGATAAATATTGCTTGAAGAAGAAAAGAAAAGAATGATGGGTGTAGAATATAGTCAAACAAAGCCTATCCAAGAAGTTAAAAATGATGAAGTGAGTAAGGAATAATCCACCCTTGATATGTAGGATGAAGAAAAAAGCAAGGAAGGATCATATTAGCAAATGAAAGAGGAGGAATAGAAAATGAAGACAATCCTAGTAAAGTAAAAATGAATACATGATTGCAAACCCTAGGGCCCGTTGATGAAATTGTCATAGAAAACAATCCAAATTAGTGTACTTTGATTAATGATTCTACTTGATGTTACATGTACTCTAGATATTACTACTACACTAATATCTACCTTTAACGAACAAATGTTGCCTATAATACTTGATCTAGATAAATTTCAACCTATACAAGAGATTATGCTCTAATTTTTTTTTAATTTATGCTCCTATCTGGGATATTAAATATTAACTTTTATTACTTAATGTATATATAATTATATCTCTGACTCTTTTATTTTAAATTAGTGAATGATTGTCAACAATAAGATTATTTCATTTCTAGATGGCTAACCAAGCCCAAATATTGTTGGAAGTTGTTGTACTAAATGAGAGTATGTTTAATTAGGATTTGTGATTGGGAAACTCTCCCCTTTCCTAGTAGAAGAATATTTCAAGGATCAATGGGTCCACTACCTAAGACTCAACCACTAGAATCTTCAGAGCCTATTTGATCCAACAATGGATCTTTGTAGATCCCTCAACCTTTTGTTGATGCATAAAGATCTCATTGTAGTGTAGTGCACCTGATGCCCATGCACTGACCACCCATAATCATAACAATGTAGATGAATTAGAAATATGCCCTATGGTAATGTTAGCCTTGGAAATACTCCAAACATGTCGAACATAGAAAAATGATTTACTATCTACTTGGTGCATTATTAATCATTTAGATGATCATATTATTGTATTTGACATTGATAAAGTCAAATCCCCTCGTCTACCTCCTTCAATGACCTCCCAAATAGTATTTTCAATCAAGAATGTAATCATTTAGAGGTGCATTATTAATGAAAGCACATCCACCTGTTGGGTGCCAATTTTGATATTCTATCCACCATCTCACATAGCCTTCCATCTTTATTTTGGAGCCAAAAACCCTTCTTTTTACCAGTTTTCACAAGGATAATTGCATAAAAAGGCATAATAAAGGTAAACGATCCTTATATATATATATATAGTATATATTAATAATATATATAATATAATATATATATTATATATATACTATCATATATACTATAATTAATACATATTTCAATAAAGAAACTTATTGATATAACTAAACTTTGACAATTCAACAATTATAGGAAATTTCCTTCAATCTATAAGATATCGGTCCGAAAAGTAAATTCTTGCAATTCCTCCAAGGTTCATATGGTTCCATCTCAAGAAATCCGAATCGGACAATTGGAGGACGTTCAAAATGTTGATGAGATGGATAAATATCTATTTAACTTTTTTTGCAGTCACTCATAGCCTTGAAGTCAACGTTGAGTCAACATTGGGTGTCAGTTTCGAAATTCCTGCAATACAGTAAGAGAAATCAATAGAATTGTCTCCAACCACTGGAATCTAGAAATTTGGGCTTGAGGATTAGGGTTTGAAGTTAGAGAAGATTAAGGAATATTATCCAGCACCACGTTAGATCCCTACTATATATCTTAGATACTTTATTTTCCTAACTATATTGAACTAAACCCCATTCTTGAGCAAATTTGGTCATAACTTAATGACTTTTGTATAAGAAGAATGAGTTAGGAAGTAAGAGAGCTAGTTAGTTGTTTTACTTGTTATTTTGAACAAACATTGATATTTTGTACTAAGGTTTGAAGCTTCGTTAATATCAAAAGACCTCTTTTGTGAGATGATGTAACAACTTTTCCAACTTCTGAGTATCTTTTATAGCAACATGTTCTAGGAGGCCCCCCCCCGGGTATGTGTTGTTTAGTCATTTTCAATTGTTTTAATGAGATGATTTGTGTTCATATCTATTTCATTAGTCATTCTTGTAAATTAACATGCAAACTCTGAATGCTCTGTTTTTCCCGCAATCACTTTTTTTTCTTGTAATTTCTTAGACATGATTGTTTTAATGAAAAAGTGTTGTTTAAGAGTGAGATCGAGTTAGAATTGTCCTATGTAATTATTATTGTGTTTTAAAAACTACTTTTAGTCATTGGTTATCTTGAATTGACATACTTTGAGTGATAATAAGGATATTAGTTTGAAAAGAATTTAGATTTCAAGTATGAATATATGCAATTACTTGGAGTGCATTTCCCTTTTACCCTCAAAACATTGGTTTTCATCTTAAGCTCTTTCATATGAATTTATAGACCAATTTGACTAAAAGAAGTACATTTATAGAGAAGCATCTAATATGATTGTATTTATCTGGATCTGCATTTTTACCATGGTGAGGTCAATAAATGGATTCAAAATTTTTGAAAATAGTCCTAAGTCTAGACCAATTCTGGGAATCAGCTATCGTGAATTGCATTTTACTTTGCATAAGAACTCCTAAATAACTAGTTTGCACACACAATGGCTTCACCTCATAAGATTACCTACCCTAGATTGAAAAATAAGTGTTAAGGCATTTATCCCACTATATGACTAGAGACCAATCACATAGTATTTACCCAAGTACTGAAGAATTTAGGCTAACTTGATCTAATCCCATCATTAGTCACTCTTTGTGCATATAATGGTCACCACTCCCAAGTTGATTATTTTTTGTAGGTTCAGTTGGTGAGACATGTCCGGGAGGGTTGAAATTTTGATCACTTGGATACACAAGGGCTTGTCAACATGCTTTTTGCCAATTGTGCTACCACCCGTGGACTTTGAAATATATACTATGAGGGTTAATTTTCCTTAGGTTTATGGAATTATTAGTTATCATTTTTATTTTTATACATGTAATAGACTAAATGTGTAAAAAGAAGAATAGTGAGATACAAATACACACCAATCACAATGAACACCGATATATGATCTAGGAAATACTTTTGGAAGAAAACCTAGCTCAAAAGTGAGTTTCTCTACTCTCTTTGTTTGAATGGAAATTATGAAAATATAAAAGGAGAAGGCACTCTTTATGGAGTCACCTAATAACTATGGTTTGTGGGCTAGTATAGAGCACAAACCCCCTCTATTCTACTATCTTTTTATCCACCCATAGGTACTTTACTCTACTATGGAACAAAATGAAAGAAATAGAATGGAACCCCTTTTCCTCCTAGTGGCTCACTTATAACATAACTCAATAGCCAACTAGGGGTTTAATTTGACCCATTCAACCCTCAAAAAGAGTTATAAATCGGCTCTTTTAGAGTATTCTTCATAGTTTCCACATGGATAGCCCCTTTTCCATGACTAATTAGGGGATGCCATGCCATCCTCTTGAATTATGGCAGTCAATAATGATAGGTCGAGTTTTGGGAGGCATAAATTTTACATATGAACTTTGATTGATGTCTTTATTGAACTATCAGAAAAGGTCTTCATGTGTATAATAGTGTCACAAGGCACTATGCTGAAGTGGCAAAGTTTTACCCCCAAAAAATAATTTAAGACCCCAAGTTTTCCTCGAAATATTTATGACCCCAATTCTGCAAATTGCCCCCTACTAAAACTACTCTTATGCTCTGATTTCTCTAATTTTTCCACCCTGAAAGCATCGAGATGGATAAAAAATAATATAATTATCCAATATATATCAATAAGGGCAATAATTTGAGTGGTAACAGGGTCTAAAGAGTCAAAGGTGATGGGAGTCCCATCACTTTTAATTTTAGCTCTAAAGCATGCCTCAAACACTCTTTAATAAATTTAGCTTGCATAACTTCCTTGATTTTGGTAAGACAAGTGACATTGTTCCTCTTCTAGGTAATTACGTTGAATATTTAATATGATTTTCATTTTCCTATTGATAAGTCACCTATTCAGAATAAATCTCTCCTTATATGTTCTTTAAGTTGAGAATATCCACATGTAATGAATCACTAGGTGGGTGGAGAATTTCCTATGTCTTGGTTTCCTGGACCAATTACCTGAGAATGAGATTTTTAAATTCAATTGCCAAAACTTTTTTAGTGAGGTTAGCAATATCATCTTATAATTTGATGTTTGTCATTTAAATCATTTTTAATCTCAATGCTAACTCCTCTAATCTCATAATTTAATCATGAAATTGTGCTCCCAAAGACACTAATATATGTAGAATGTTATGTAGTGTATTAAATAATGTGTTGTTAGGTTCATGCATTGGATCTAAATCCCTCAATATTTGTACATGTCTCTTGGGCATGCATTGGGAATGGGAGAGGGATGTGTCGATGTGTGGCCACAAATAGGGGAGGAAAGGCATAGGGGTTGAGAGAAGGGGATGCATGGTAGAGAGGGGTTGAGGGGATAGAGCATAGAGGAGTTGTGGGAGGGGAGAGAAGATGGGATGTATGGGGGTCAGGATAAGGGAGGAGAAAAACAACCTAAATGAAGAAGAGGGCAATGCTATAGTGGAGAAGGAAGGGGATGCAAGTAAGGGCAACACAAAAGGAAGGGTACGAGGAAAAAGGGACCATGGGAATGCATAAGAGAGACACCACAAAACTATTAGGTTGCCTTGAAACCAACCATGAGGTTTTTGTTTCATGCACCTGTCAGGGTGCACACACTAGTTGAGGCCTATACCAATTGGGTCGGGATCTATAGAAAATACATAAAACAAATAATAGATTTAAATTTTAAAAACTAGAATTTAAATTTCTAATGAAACTTCTAACACCAAAAAACTCAAACTTTGTTCAACTAACTTCTAATTATGTTCGGAAAAGATGCATTACAAAATCCATCTTTCTAATTCACATTAAATTAGACCTTGATCTATTTAATCAAGCCCTTGCATTATGTCATATGGACAATGGGTCCATGCATTACTTATATAGTTCTAAGAAGTCATTTCAGTGAAGTATTCCCATAAGGCCAAATTATTAGTAAATGAAGATGGAGTTGGTCAAGCCAACTTAAACACATAATTATTTAGTAAAGATTAATAATTTTGGATTCTTGAAATACTAAAGAGGTTAAATGAAATCATAAACAATTGATTAACCACATCTTGTTACTTATTGATTAGATGGAAATATTGTTCTATTTTTATAATGGATGGAAGTTGTGGAATACATACGCAAAATAATTAATAACGACAAAGATATATAAAAATGTTTATTTATAGAATAAATAAAACTATTTTTTTGAAATCCTAGGATCTTTCTATTATATTGACAAATACATATAGTACACGTTAAATATTAGTTATGATATGCCAAAATAGAAACCAGACTGAGAACACTAATAAATCCTAGTCTCAAAATGTTCCAAAATAAGCATATTGAGCTGGTTGAAGGCCAAGCTTGTAATGACATGCATTATAAAACTCAGTTGTGATAGCCATGATAACTATATAAAC
Organism: Pinus taeda; assembly: GCA_000404065.3. Taxonomy (NCBI): domain Eukaryota; kingdom Viridiplantae; phylum Streptophyta; class Pinopsida; order Pinales; family Pinaceae; genus Pinus; species Pinus taeda. The sequence continues at coordinate 21,941 of APFE030588431.1, forward strand.
ATGAAATCAAAAGACATACCTACTAGAATCTAGGTAAACTAACAAGCTTACTGCCATTGGCAATATCCCAAAGAAGAGTTATGAGATTAAGCAGCTAGAGTGGGATTCACAGGTGGACCAAGAGGTTGCAAGTCTCTATCTAGTAGTAGAGTGGATTCCATTCTATGCATTCAGCCATCCATAATTTGATAAAGTAGATGGAGCTCTTCCATCTAAAGGAGGAGTTCATATCTACTTTCATTATAGTCAAATAAGACTTTACCCAACAAAATTTTGACATGCCAATACAAATCCATCATGTGTAAGTATTGACTGTGCCATGCCCTTGGAGTACCTAGGATCAAAATCTAGTTTCCCACTTGCTCCATAAGTTCAAAATATGAAAATTCATTTCTTTCATAACCCAATTCTTGTTCCATGTTCAGAATCTCGTGTTGAACTACAAATGGAGTGTGTTCGAGATACCTATTCACCAAGGCATGGGCTTGAGCCTATGCCCAATAATTGTTGATTGGGCCACGAGCCCAACCCCATGCCTTGAACAAGCCTTTTTCCCATGCTTTCGTGGTTGTTGAGAAGGTAACATAATTGAAACAAAGGGAACAAGGGAAGAGGACTAGAGTGAGAATTGGAATGAAAGAGATGGCGAGTGAGAGTGGAAGCAACAAGGAGAAACTTTGGTAGGAAGGAAAAGCACTAAAAAAGGACAAGTGAGGAGGGTCCTACTAAAGGAACCATAAAGAGGCAACATAAAGAGTTGAAGAGATAACTAGATAAGAAAATAAGAATAGAGATGCACAAGGTGGCTCAATACCTAAAGTAATAGCAATCTGGGAAATGTGCTATTGAAGTTTCCAACACTGCCCCTCCTACAACTAGCAAGATTATGGGGGTTTATGGCCTACAAATGAGACAATTTCTCGAAGGTAAAGGAACTAGGCCAAGAGGGTCTAGTCCTTTGACTTGCACATATGAAAATAAACCACACTTTGATATTTTTCCTTGTCGTGGCCAAATATTGATGGGTTGGTTGGTGTAAATCTTTTTGAGCATGGAAAACATGTCTAAATACTTCTTGAGCTTCTCGTACTCTGCATTGGGAGTGACACCACATTCATTAACAACCTTCATTCTTCTTCATTCTTTCATTATGGATTGAATGCATTGTGTTGAGTAATCACTTGAGGGAAGGCTCACATGGGGCTTCTTCAATGCACTGGGTTGTCGCTCCTCAATCTACCAAACAACTTGACACTTTGCTCGATCTGAACTCCACTTATCTGCTAAGTTAAACCTCAGCTAGTGGACATTCCTTAATTCTATGTTTATTGCGTGTGGTGCTTGAATGAGGCACCCCATTAAGGGTTGAATAAATAAAACTTATTAAACATTGAAAACAATATTGAAATATTAACTTAATAAAAAGGTAAATTTTATTAAACTTATTAAAAAAATTGTATGATTATGAGAATTTAAACTTTAATTATTATACATTTTATTATAACAATTTAAAGTATCTTATAATTTAGTTATTTTGAATTATTAACTATTTTTTAAAGATGTGATGAATTTATATGTATGTTAGGTTAATTTACTTAATGTTTTATTCATTAGAAGGTTAATTGGCAAAATGTCATATTATTATTTTTTAAAACAATATATATAACTAATATAGAGATTTTTAATTCTTTCCATATAATGTTTAAAAATAACTATTCAATCTTTAATTCAAATTCAATTAGAAAATTAAATATGTAACACAACACTTTCTTTATCCAAGTATCATAAATAGCATAGCCAAATATTAAAAACCTTCTTCTAGGCATTTAATGTCCTTTCATCAATTATAATAAATTTTAATATATCTTAAATCTAAGTCATCTTTATATAATTATTTACATATATTTAAATCAAAGTATATTATATATATATAAAAATCTAAGTCATCCTTATCTATATTTTATATATTTAAAATTATAATATATATATATATATTATATATGAATGATTTTTTTTTTTATTTAATAATTTTGTATAATAATAATGGTTATTTTTTTATAAGCAAAGTTGATTTAATCATACTATTGAGTTAGATGGTATATATCAAGTTGTGATCCTAAGAAAAGATAAGGCATAGTTAAAATTTCTCCATTGATATATGTGGTGCAATATAAAGATATAGTACAAAGCATAGCTCCCAAGAATACTCATAGGAGTATATTCTAACATAGACACCTACTAATAACAAACTTTAAAATACATGAAAAAAAAAACTAAAAATTTGCGTGGATCATTATAACATAAGCTCTATGTTGAACATACGTTGTGCTCCAAGTTCCACTTCCATATCTATCATTTGTTGCTATTGAAGATAAACACCACCATAATAATACAACAAAAAATTCAACAATGATGACATAACTCTCAACAAATTTCATTATCAAACTCACATATTTATACATGTGAGAAGAGGTCTAGGGAATTTGTCATTTATGCAAATCTCTCAATCAATCACTCCAGAAATCTCTCGTCAATCAGTCCAAAAATCTCTCCACAAATCACTCCATATTTTTCTCACTAAAAATAACAACTTGCAATAACACTAACATTTTACAAATGAATCATTATTCCATCATTTCTCGCCCTTAATGATCATTTGTAAATATTTCAAGGTCATCTCTGAATTTGCAGAACTTCTCCTTAGGTAGTGCTTTGGTGGATATGTCAGATACCTATTCATCTTTTCTACAGTACTCAATCTCGATCACTCCTTGTTGAACCAAATCTTGAACAAAATGATACTAAATATCAATATCCTTGGTCTTCTTATGAAAAACTAGATTCTTGGTCATTTTAATAGCACTTTGATTATCGCATATCAACTAAGTGGATTGCTCTTGTTGATCATATAGATCTTCTAGAATTATTCTCAGCCAAATTGCTTCACATGTTGTTGTCAATGCTGCTTTATACTCTGGTTCTGCTGTGGAGAGAGAAACTATTGGTTGCTTGTTAGTACTCATAGCAACTATTGTTGAACCCATGATGAATGAATACCCTAAAGTTGATTTCACGTCATCCATGCATCCATCCCAATCTGAATCTGTATAAACAATCAACCTGAAATATGCTATAGACCTATATATCAAACCATAACCAACTATTCCACACAGATATCTTAAAATCCTCTTTTTTGTTTTCGAATGCAATACCTTGGTTTCTGCCATATTTCTTGATACCACATTGACTGCAAAGGAAATATACGGTCGAGTTGTAGTTAAGTAGATCAAACTTCCAACCAATTGACGATACAAAGTAACATCAACTAAATTGAATCCATCGTGTCTGTATAACTTCAACCCAACTTCCAAAGGAGTTATCGTTGGCTTGCAACTCAACATTCTGAACTTCTTTAGAATGTCCTTAGTATACTTGGCTTGTGACATGAAAATAATCCTCCTTCTGCCAAAATTCAATACCCAAGATAAAATGCAACTCACCAAGATTTGTCATCTCAAACTCAACAATCATATGTGACTTAAATATTTTAAATAGTTCATCATTGTTCTTTGTGCAGATCAAATCATAAACATATAAGACAAATATCAGAATGTCATGTCCTAACTGCACGATATAGAGACTAGGCTCAGATAAACTTTTAACTAAGCCACGATCCTGAAAATACTTATCAATTCTTGAATATGAAACCGTCGGTGCCCGCTTAAGACCATATAAGGCCTTCTTCAACTTACAAACACAATCTTCTTTTCCTGGAACTTCAAAACCCTCAGACTACTCCAAATAAATTTCTTCGTCCACATAATTATTCAAAAAATTTGATTTAACATCCATATAAAAAATATGCCACTTGTATTGAGTAGCTAATGCAAGAACCATCCTAATTGTATCCAACTTTTCCATTGGGGAAAATGTCTCAGTATAATCAATGCCTTCTTTGTGTGCATATCCCTTTGTAACTAAACGAGCCTTGTACTTATCAATTGTGCCATCTAATTTATACTTAGTAAATTATAAACCCATTTAGTGCCAATTACATCTTTTCCCTTTGGTAATTTGACCAAGTCCCATGTATCATTTTTCACCAAGGCATTCAATTATGCTTCCATAGCTTCATTCCATTCTTTCTTTCTTGATGCTTCTGCATAATTCTGAGGTTCATCCATTTTCATTACTTGTCCTATAAGTGCATAATTCGCTAGAGAAATTTGAGATATAGTAACCTTTTTTTTCAAAAATTCTATCCAACATACTCCTTTTTGAATGACCCCTTTCAAGCCACTTAGGCTTCTTCTTAACTTCATCTATATTTATTGACTTGGAATTCAATTCATCACCAATATTCACTAAATCTTTCCTTAATTCAAATTGTACATGATTTGGTTGATAGATTCCCTACTCATCGAACCCACCATCTTTGCTTATTATCACCTTCTTTGCTTGAGGATCAAATAACCTGTAACTTCTTGTTTCAATATTGTATCCAATAAAGATGCATTTCCCACTCTTATCATTTGATTTCCTCTTCTTTTTCTTAGGAACATGTGCATATGCAATACAATAAAAAACTTTCATATGTGCAACACTTGGTTTGTATCTTGAACGTGCTTCTTTTGGAGTCAATTTCAATATTGCCTTTGTAGGACATTTGTTAAGAGTGTATTCTATTATGTATACTACTTCTGCCCAAAACTCATTTCCAAGAGACTTAGTTTTTAACATGCTCCTAGCCATTTCAACTATGGTCCTAATTTTCCTTTCTACGACTCCATTTTTTTGAGTAGAGTATGAATTGGTAAACTCCTACTTTATTCCATTCTTCCTGCAATAATTCAAAAACTCATTTGACTAGTATTCCCCTCCATTATCTGTTCTTAGGGTGAAAATTTTCAAACCACTTTGCTTTTCAACTAAATCCTTAAACTCAATGAAATGAGAAAACACTTTAGACTTCCCCTGCAAAAAATATACCCATCTTCCTAGAATAATCATCAATGAAAGTGAGAAAATAATGTGCCTTCCCAAATGACACAGTCTCCATTGGACCACACAAATATGAATGCACCAATGCTAAACGATATCTAACCTTCCATGTTCTATTTGAGAAACTCTCCCCATGTTGTTTCCCAAAAATACACCCTTCACATACTTCATCATCCAACTTAATATAAGGAAGACTATTCACCATGTTTTGCTTTCTCAGTAGCACCAAACTTTGAAAATTCAAATGTCCCATCCTTAAGTGCCAAAGGTTACTATTTTCTTCTTTTGTTGCTTTCAAACTCCGTGAATTACTCAAATCAAAGGAGAGCTTGAAAATTTTGTCTTCAATCATTTCACCTCTTGCTACAACTACATTTTCAACTTATCCATGATTAAACGCTCTTTTTTATCAAACAATAACTTGTAATTTTGCTCCATCATTTGTCCTACAGAAAGCAAGTTCTTCTTCAATGTTGGTGTCAACAAAGTGTCTTCATTTAACTTCTTCTTTCCATGCAATGCTGGTATAGCAAATGTGCCTTTCCCTTTCACTTTTGAAACACTATCATCACCAAATATGACTTTGCCAGAATAATTGTCATTAATTTTGGTAAACAAATCCTCTTGAGATGTCATATAAGTTGAACATCCCGAACCAATATACAATGCTTTAATTTCTTCACCATGTGCCATCAAACTTGAGATGAATAACTTCTCATTTCTAATTTCTTTGACAACTGTATTGGCACCCTTATCCTCCATAACTCTCATTTTTGCATAATAATCTATTTCAAGATGGCCAAATTTTTGGCAATAATAACACTGTGGTCCTCCACTTCTTCCTCCATCTCTTCCTTGTCCTCTTCCATGAGATGTTCCTCTTCCTCTATGCTTTGCAGAAAAATACATGTTCTACTTGCTTAGATGGTTGATTTTCTTCAACAATTAACAAGAATCCACCCAATTCATCAATTTTCATTGTATTTAAGTCTTTGGAGACCATAATATTGATGGTGACCATCTGAAACTTAGGTTGAACACTTCTTAAAATCTTCTCAATTAGCCTTCTTTATGGAACATCTTCACCTAATGACCTCATCTGATTAACAAGATCTTGCATTTTTGCAATGTAAACATGAATGGATTCATTACTTTGCATATGAGCATTTTCAAAATTCCTCCTTAATGTTTGCAATTTAGCTATAACTATACCTTCATATGTGTTCTTTAAGATATCACATGCTTCCTTAGATGATACTACACCATTGATTCTTAGAAATATAGATTCTTCAACAACGCTTCCTATAAGTGAAAGTGCTTCATTATCTTTCTTAATAAGTTCCTTAAGAGATTTCTTATCACCGTCACTCAATGCTTTGAATTCATGAGGAGAAGGCATAGTATATCCATCAATTACAAGTTCCCATAAATCTTTACTGATGAATATAGGTTGCATGCATTTGCTCCAATAATAATAGTTTGTGCTAACAAGTTTAGGCAACACAATAGTGCATGTAGCCATTAGAGAATAAGAAAGAATCAAAAAGTGAAAATATACAAAAGAATACAATATGTCCCACCTCGACTTATTGACAAGAGCCAATATTTCGGAAATTGAAACTCAACCACCACCACAAAATATCTATTTTTTTAGTAAAATAAATATTTCTCAACACAATTCAAACAAAAATAAACACTTTACAAATATTTATGCTCCAATAAAAGTAAAAAAGATAATATAATCTCATATACAAACTCAAATTTTACTCTACTTGGACTCTCATTCTCTCTCATGGCACTAAACACTCGTTCTCTCTCCATACATTTTCAACCAGAAACAAACTTTTACATGCATCTCCACTAAGTCTTTCTCCTGAAAAATAATACAAAGTAAATATATCCATTTAAAAATTTATATGGTAGTAACTCCACGTAACTTCACACCTTTTAAAGGTTTACCCTATTATATACATAAATCATAGCCTTGGGTAAATATAAGATGCACTTGTTATGAAGAATAAACGGCATATGTAGGTTTAAATTAAGCGATCAAGGAAAAAACGTATCCGCAGGTTCAAAGCATGTGATGAATTCCAACGATTCGAACCACAAGTTGAAAAAAAACATGTTCGGGCAATTCGAATTAGGGCAAGTTTTCACAAGTCTCCACACAGTGCTTCTTTGCTCCACACGCTACTGTAACTTCAATAGACGACTCTTCTCCAATGCAGGATGCTCCACGGGAACTCTTCTCCACTCAGATGCTTTTTTTTTCAGTACGAAAAAAGCGCTATTTATATTAATATCAGTGAGAGATTTACAAAAATCACAGATAGTCTGGCAATCACATGTCGATCAAACCAGTAGACAATTACAATATGTTCATGTATTATATCATGAGACATCTCCCCTTATAAACATTATAAGGAAGGATCACATGTAAAACTAGATATGGAATCTGTGTAAGATAGTATCGTTATAGATAGAATATCAACCCGATACTCAGAGCAAAAAAATAGATCTTGTTGTAAAGACATTGTATAAACACCATCTGCAAAGGAGAAACCTTGCTTCGCAAAGGACAATGTGAGAAGCCCAGTGGCCAAGCAAAAGAAAAATTATCAACATGGAAAAATAGGAGAAAGGATTCAGATTTATGTTCTTGGGAGGAGAAATTCCTTCATGTTATATGTGATATTTTCCAACAGTATATCCATATACCATTTACCCGGCTCTTGAGATAGCCCTTTCTTTGATAGACTGTCCGCTTGTTCATTTTGGGATATGTCCACATGTTGGATAAAGTAACCGTTTTGTATTTGCAGAAAAACTCAATTCTTTTCATCCATCCTATTAGATGGGGATTGTTTATGGAAATCTTCCCTAAGACATGATCAATTATAATTTTGGAGTCTCCATAAATATGTAGATCAGGTATGTTTAAGAATTTACTAAAACATAAGAGGCTCGAAAGTGCCATTACCTCCGCCTTGTTATTGGTACCTTTCCCTCCGTTCCAGTAAATGTTGAAATTCAGATGTTCATTCATGGAAATGCAGACACCACAAGCACATATTCCATTTTGTGTTGCACTATCAAAGAAACCCCTTGGGTATTCTAGCAAAAAGTTGTTATGTCCACTGGTTTTATGATTAAGTTGTTTGAGCTGTGCATGCAATTGTTGAAATAAGAGATGACCATGTGAGTTATTTGCTGAAACTCTTCCTGTTTGTTTTGGAACAAAACATTGTTCCTCCACTTCCAGATTGTCCATATAACTATTTGTGGGATGGACCTCCAAGAAACCTTTTGCACACTCCACCATTCCAGTGAGTCTTTTAAAGAAGGACGCATTATAAAACTGAAACCAAGTAAAATTGATAATTTTCTCCATACCTGAGAGGTGAGGTTGCAATGTAGGAATATATGCTCATTATTTTCTGCTCCAGCTTTGCAGATTAAACAAATACCCGGCCCTTGCCATTGTCTCTTTTGCAGATTGTCCCATGTGAGTTTTTTATTATGAAAAACTAACCAAGAGAAAATAATGATTTTGCTTGGAACTCCTGTTTTCCATAAAGTAGTTGGAAATTGTCGTCCTGTTAGGGGAGGTTGTATCTTGGATATGGTTAAATAGGTTTCAACAACACTTATATTATCCGTCCCCCTTTTCCCCTTCCATGTGAGATAGTCATGTGGTTCTGTACGACAGATTCCAATATTTCTTATAGTTGTCAATATCTTGTTCCATTGAAGAGCCAACTGTCCTCGTAGACCCAAATCTTGAGCTTCTTTCCATATAGGAGAAGGTCCCTGCCAGCCCGCAATGACCTGTACCCAAACAAAGATGCCTGCTCGATGAAAGACATTTATAATTTGTTGAGGAATAGAGAAATCCTTCCCTACTCCAGAAATAGGGTCTAAATCAATGAACATTCTGTTCCCATTCAGAAAACTCCATGAGAGATTTTGTAAGAAGAAGGATTGCATTTTACGAAAACTTTGCCAGATAGCAGAACCATGTATGGATCCTATTGTGCCTTTTCTGTACCAGAGTGCAAAGTCTTTATTGCCCAAATACTTTCTTTTTATGGACCTACTCCAAGTGCCCTCCCTGTATAAACCCCTCCATAAGGATTTGCATAATAAGGCTATTCCAAATTTTCAAAGATTCATAATCCCCCAACCTCCCAGATCCTTTGGAAGAGTAATGTTAGAAAGTTTGGTTAAATGACATTTCTTCTTTTCATGGCATCCTCCCCAAATAAAATTTGTTGTCAGCGGATTTAGCATTTTAATAGTGTTAGCTGGAATATAAAAAAGGTGAGCCTAATATACAGTGAACTGTACTAAAACTGATTGGGCAAGTACAACTTTTCCTCCCATTGACAGGCACTTGCTTTCCCAACCTGAGATTCTTTTATAGTAATGATCTATGATCCATTGCCAGCCCACTATGGTGTAGCAGGAGGGTTTAAGGTGATATTCGAGATATTTCATTCCTTCTTGTATAGGAATTGCTTTAATGTTATATGACTCTGCAATATAATCAATGATTTCCTTGTCACATTTTCCATGATAGATAATAGATTTACTTTCATTGATTTGTAGACCTGTAGCCATTTTGAAATTCTTTAGGATGTTGTAAAGACATATCCAGGTGAAACGACAAAGCATTCCAAAAATCAGGATGTCATCAACAAAAAGGCTGTGTGAAATGTAGTTGTTTTTGCTGATCATCAGAGGTCGACAGTGACCCTCTGAGACAACCCTTTTTATATGAAGACTTAGACAATCCATTGCCAGGATGAACAGTAACGGAGAAAGGGAACATCCCTGTCTCAAACCTCTAGCAGCAGGGAAGAAAAAAGTAGGATGTCCATTTATTAGGATGGCAAAATTAACCTTCTCAATGCAAGCCATAATCCAGTTTGTACAGAATGGATTGAGGCCAACTTTGGTAAGAACACATCTTAAGAAACCCCAATCTAGGCAATCATATGTCTTCTTTAAATCAATTTGTAGAATCACAGCATCAAGTTTTTTAGTGTGAATGGAGTGCAAAATTTCCTGTGTGTTTGCAACCGCGTCATGAATAATTCTATCTTTTAGGAAACCATGTTGTTCCTGTGAGATATAGTTTGAGAGAGTACCTCGGATTCTACCAGCTATGATCTTAGAGATAATTTTATAAATTGCGTTGCACAAGGATATTGGTCTAAAATCCAAGAAGGAATTAGCGTATTTTTTTTGGAATTAGGGCAATGTAGGTTGATGATATATATTGGTGAATTTTCACGCACAACGATTTGAACTAGCGTAAATTCCAACATTTTAACACGACTTTTTCTCCCATGCAGGTCTGCACATCAATAGAAAACATATGCACTGGAACAAAATTATTCAATGAGAACAACAAACTCGCCAGAAGCAACACCAGTCTTCTCACCAAATTCAATCAAAAAATAATTTCAGTTCACTAGCTCTGATACCAAAGGAAGAGAAACACTGGCATAATAACAAAACAAAAACATTCAACAATAATGACACAGTTCTCAATAAATTTAATTATCAAACTCATATATTTATATATGTGAGGAGAGGTATAGAGAATTTGTCATCTCCACAAATTTGTGAATCAATCACTCCATGAATCTCTCATCAATCAGTCCACAAATCTCTCTCTTTATTTTTCTCACTAAAAATAACAACTTACAATAACACTAACAATTTACAAATGGATCATTATTCTATCAGCTACATTGTTTCTCTTTCTGTGTTGCCTTTTGAGTCAATATAAAGATGTGTCATTAAAGAAGACATGTTTTAATAATTGATTAATTTATTGATATTGTGACTTAGTAAGGTGCATTATGCTTTCAATTAAGTTTTTTTTTTTTTTTTTACTACCTCTATGAGCATTGTAATTTCCTCATCCCTTCTAGCTTCCTATGTTTGGAATTGGTCAAGAATCTCCAAGATAGTTGATTGAGCCGAGAGGCTCATTCTACAACCCAGTATGATGGTGATGTGTAAATATGTCCGTGCTCACGGTGGAGTTGACAAGTGTCCTCTTAAAATAAAAATAAAATATTCTCTAAATGAAAAATCAATGTCCGCTATAATAAAAAACAAAAATGAATGTGTTTTTCATGTTTAGTTAGTTTTCCATATGACATAATAAAATTTCACGTAAAGTAATTAGAAGTATAAAAAATGTGCAAGTAAGATGTTTAACCTTGTATAATCTATATAGCATTCAAAAATACAATATGAACAACGAAAAATTACACATTATATTTTGCAGTCTAAAATAAGTTTTCACCTAAAGAATTTTTGATCCCTTTCAGCACATGTTAGATCGAGAGTTAGATGGATCTAGGATGGTTTATTACATTTAATTTTGGCTTCTCGGGTCCTTAGAATTCATTTGATCTTGGATACCTCATAGACAAGTCATTGTCTATGATGTCAGTGTGTCATTCCCTATTGCAAAATGACTAAGTTCCAATTGACATGTTGTTAATGGTCTCTCTACCAAATTCAATTATGGAAGTTGCAATGTAGAACATTGTCACTCTTGGCTAACTTTGTCGCATGACCCTTGAACATGCACTCCAACTTTGAATCGTAGGGATTCCTAGCAATTTCCAATTTTGAAAAATGAATATTATGCCATAACAATCATCCATGCAACAAATACCTATTCTACTTCCAATCCCATGCTAATACTATTTTCCGAACATGCACTCCAACTTTGAATTGGAGGGATTCCTAGCAATTTCCAATTTTGAAAATGAATATCATGCCATAACAATCATCCATGCAACAAATACCTATTCCTACTTCCAATCCCATGTTGATACTATTTTCCAAATTCCCAAGAATGTTGAGGTAAGGTTCCTGGGTCAAATTACCCCAATTCATTGATTTAGAGCTTCATGAAGAGTTGCAGTTTAACCTAAGTCACCATTGGTTCCCTCCATTATTCACCTACATGAAAATTTATAATTGCATGAGGTTGAATGGCCTCACATTAGCTTTAGCTTGTGTTATGTGAAGTCCCCACTCACTCTGGTTGAGTGAAGATCTTGGCTTATGGGTGAGATTTGACTTGTTTATTACTCAACATGTGTACAATATTTTAACAATTAATTACATAATAGTTCAAAGTGATGTGTGACTTAATGCCCCTAAATTTTCCGCAATCATGCTTTTGTTCATACTCATAAACATACTTATAAACCATACTTTTAAGAGATTTCTAGGTCTTCATTTATCTTTTAAAGTTTTGCAATAAACTTGATCTTACTTTATGCCTTTACACCAAGATCTAATTATTATTACAAAATTATTCAATGAGAACAAAAAACTCACCAGATGCAACACCAGTGTTCTCAACAAATTCAATCAAAAAATAATTTCAGTTCACTAGCTCTAATACCAAAGGAAGAGAAACACCAACATAATAACAAAACAAAAACATTCAACAATAATGACACAGTTCTCAATAAATTTAATTTTCAAACTCGTATATTTATATATGTGAGGAGAGGTATAGAGAATTTGTCATCTCCACAAATCTGTGAATCAATCACTCCATGAATCTCTCATCAATCAGTCCACAAATCTCTCTTTATTTTTCTCACTAAAAATAACAACTTACAATAACACTAACAATTTACAAATGGATCATTATTCTATCAGCTACATTGTTTCTCTTTCTTTGTTGCCTTTTGAGTCAATATAAAGATGTGTCATTGAAGAAGACATGTTTTAATAATTGATTAATTTATTGATATTGTGACTTAGTAAGGTGCATTATGCTTTGAATTAAGTTTTTTTTTTTTTTTTACTACCTCTATGAGCATTGTAATTTCCTCATTCCTTCTAGCCTCCTATGTCTGGAATTGGTCAAGAATCTCCAAGATAGTTGATTGAGCCGAGAGGCTAATTCTACAACCCAATATGATGGTGATGTGTAAATATGTTCGTGCTCACGGTGGAGTTGACAAGTGTCCTCTTAAAATAAAAATAAAATATTCTCTAAATGAAAAATCAATGTCCGCTATAATAAAAAACAAAAATGAATGTGTTTTGCATGTTTAGTTAGTTTTCCATATGACGTAATAAAATTTCATGTAAAATAATTAGAAGTATAAAAAATGTGCAAGTAAGATGTTTAACCTTGTATAATCTATATAGCATTCAAAAATACAATATAAACAATGAAAAATTACACATTATATTTTGTAGTCTAAAATAAGTTTTCACCTAAAGAATTTTGATCCCTTTAAGCACATGTTAGATCCAGAGTTAGATGGATCTAGGATGGTTTATTACATTTAATTTTGGCTTCTTGGGTCCTTAGAATTCATTTGATCTTGGATACCTCATAGACAAGTCATTGTCTATGATGTCAGTGTGTCATTCCCTATTGCAAAATGACTAAGTTCCAGTTGACATGTTGTTAATGGTCTCTCTACCAAATTCAATTATGGAAGTTGCAATGTAGAACATTGTCACTCTTGGCTAACTTTGTCGCATGACCCTTGAACATGCACTCCAACTTTGAATTGGAGGGATTCCTGGCAATTTCCAATTTTGAAAAATGAATATCATGCCATAACTTGTCCATGCAACAAATACCTATTCTACTTCCAATCCCATGCTAATACTATTTTCCAAACATGCACTCCAACTTTGAATTGGAGGGATTCCTAGCAATTTCCAATTTTGAAAAATGAATATCATGCCATAACAATCATCCATTCAACAAATACCTATTCCTACTTCCAATCTCATGTTGATACTATTTTCCAAATTCCCAAGAATGTTGAGGTAAGGTTCCTGGGTCAAATTACCCCAATTCATTGATTTAGAGCTTCATGAAGAGTTGCAGTTTAACCTAAGTCACCATTGGTTCCCTCCATTATTCACCTACATGAAAATTTATGATTGCATGAGGTTGAATGGCCTCACATTAGCTTTAGCTTGTGTTATGTGAAGTCCCCACTCACTCTGGTTGAGTGAAGATCTTGGCTTATGGCGTGAGATTTGACTTGTTTATTACTCAACATGTGTACCATATTTTAACAATTAATTACATAATAGTTCAAAGTGATGTATGACTTAATGCCCCTAAATTTTCCGCAATCATGCTTTTGTTCATACTCATAAACATACTTATAACCATACTTTTAAGAGATTTCTAGGTCTTTATTTATATTTTAAAGATTTGCAATAAACTTGATCTTACTTTATGCCTTTACACCAAGATCTAATTATTATTACTTTATGCCTTTACACCAAGATCTAATTATTAATTCTAAATCTCAGATGATCAATTATTTTTTTGTGTTGCCTTTTATCAAGGATCCTTAAACCTTGGAACTAGATACACACCTCAATAATTTAATTGTTAAAATACTTGGTCAATCCCCAATTATATATATATTTTCTATTTTCCTTCCAAATCTAAAATAATATCATGAGGAGAGTATAGAGAATTTGTCATCTCCACAAATCTGTGAATCAATCACTCCATGAATCTCTCATCAATCAGTCCACAAATCTCTCTTTATTTTTCTCACTAAAAATAAAATTATAAAATAGTGCATTAAAAATAGTTAGTCTAATTTATAGACCAAATTATTTTTTCATAACTTTTGTTAATTTTAACCAAAACAAAGACCAAATTATTTTTTCATAACTTTTATTAATTTTAACCAGAGATTTTTAAAATTTAAATTGAGGTTGTGTAATCCGTAAAAATTAAAAAACTCTATAGAATTTTCTAAAGTACTGAATCTATTGAAACATTTTAAAAATACATTTTAAACAACAAAAAAAAACATATTATTTCTTGAAATGATTTTGCTAAAAATAAATATAGTTGATATATAAATTATACTAAACCATTTAAAATTATATTGAATCTTAACGCCCATTTCATTCACGAAAAGTCAACCTGATGGAGCGTTGAAAGGCCAAAGATCCTTACGAAATGTATTTTCTAAAGTACTGAATCTATTGAAACATTTTAAAAATACATTTTAAACAACAAAAAAACATATTATTTCTTGAAATGATTTTGCTAAAAAGAAATATAGTTGATATATAAATTATACTAAACCATTTAAAATTATATTGAATCTTAACGCCCATTTCATTCACGAAAAGTCAACCTGATGGAGCGTTGAAAGGCCAAAGATCCTTACGAAATGTTAGTACATAGAAACTAAGAACCAAAACATGCAATTTTTGGGTCAGTACTTTCCAAGTTGGAAGAGCTAAAAGCCCACATGCCAGGAGAAGGGGGATCGGACGAAACGTCAATATCAAGAGTCTATCTGTTACTGATAAGGATATTCCCCACTTTGAATTTTTCAATTCAATATAATTGTACTTTATCAGGTAAACGAGTGTCTACATCCTCTCTTGCGTATTCTTGTCGGTCTGTTTTTTCTTTGATTAAAAAAAACATGTAAAATGCTTATTTAGAAGTGATAAAATTACATAGTCAATAAGTCTTACACGAGAAATGGTTAATACCCGAGACTAGAACCCTTGACCACAGAACGGAAATTGCAAGGCTAATTTCCCTGTTCAACCTGTTTTGGTTGCTTCACCAGGTACATGTCTACATCCCATATTGTTTATTCCTGTGAATCTCTATATATGAATACATATACGCGCACTCCTTACTCTCTCTTTTCCTATCAACTCCGCTGGAGAGAAAACTGGAAAATTCAGTCCTGGAACCGGAGACATAAGTTGTTTATTGTCAATTTAGCCATCATTTTTGGCTTGGCGCACGCCTCGTAGTCACAAATTTGTGTTGCTGCAGTCTGTAATTGACAAAATTGTGGTATTCAACTTCATGCTATGCGAAATTATTGTGGTATTCAACTTCATGCTATGCGAAATTATTTTACATATAACCGGATTCCCCATTAGTATTCTCAAGAAATATGAATTTGATTAAAATTATGCACAAGACAAGACAACATCTGTAGGTAAATTAAGATCACAGGGACTAAACGATAGGGCTAATTAAATATAGTAGTGTGTTCACCCCAACAAATAATACAAGAAAAGAGCAGCAACAACAGCACAAGGGATATATATATATATATATATATACACTAAATCCCAGGTTTGCTTTACCAACAATGAACTGGTTTTCTTAGAAGTGAAGAATGAAGACCACACCACATATAGGAATGCCTCCCTGGCACACGCCATCAGAGACCCATTGTTTTCCTTTGTCAATTGGGGCCTCAACAATTGAATGGGCAGGTTTTGTTTTCGAGTTGGATTCGCAAGAATCTAGGAGTGCTAAGACCTATGATGCTATCATCAATGGAGGAGGAAATTTGTCTTTGAATAGCCTTGTATTGCGTGCTAACCAGTGCCCCACGCAACCACAATGGTAAGGGATCTGAAATTCTAAAAGTTAATGGAACTGTAATAGACCCTAAAACAATCCTCTACAGTGAGTTTAGGTTTTGCTTGTCCAACTGTTCCTTAATGTGCTTCCATGCTGTCTGGTAAATGCACAAGTAAAAAACCATGCTGTCTGGTAAATGCACAAGTAAGAAACAGATGGCATCTGGTCTCTGCTTCATTACAGCAAAGATAACAAAAACCAGGTCCCTCTATGCTTCTCTTTTGGATCCTGTCCCAAGTAAGAACGTGTTTCTCAAAAATAAACCAAAAAAAGTATTCCTTCTGTTGGGGCCCTTAGCTTCCATTTTTTGTACCACCAGGTGTTTGCTACTGCATCTGGCTCCTGCATAGACTTATAACCTAACTTTGTAGAATAATGGCCACTTGCAGTATTGTAGACCCACACCAATTCATCATTGCCTTCCTAGAGTCTTACATGAGCTTTACTCAATTCAAAAATATATTTTTTGCCGATGTTGATACTATATCTCATCCACCCCAATCTCTTGGGCTGTTAACCAGCCTCGATTCTAGACTGTAGTCGTTGCCAGTTTGCCAATCTTATTTAACGTACATCTTCCCAACTCTTCTAATTGGATTGTAAGATAGTTTGGCATAAAAATGTTTTGGCCATAGCCTACAATCGCATCTGCACCAATTCTTACTTGGGACCTATTATCCACCAAAAAAGTGGGTAACCCACAAGATTTTTTTTTCCTCCTCCTTGGATGGCCAACCAGCCAGCAGCCCTATTGATTAACACATGATGCTATAGATCCTCCACTTCTTGCTCCAACCATATTTCTCTCTCCCATTCGACATTCCTTCTTGAAGGAAGGTGTCCATCCATCGACAAGTACTTTAACCATTTTGTAATCATGTGCTTTCACTTAATGTTTCCTGCATACTAATATGGATCAAGGGCTGATTTGGATGATTAACCGATCTTGACTATATTTTTGTTCCCTCACTTCACCTGGGATGTTAGTCTTTGACCCTAGTCTAGTGGGACCTCCTCTGAGGCCTTAGGATTTTAGGAAGTGTTGCCTCAAGATCTAGCAAGTCTTGTGAGAGGCCTCACAAGACAAGGGCTAGACCAAGAAACAACATTGAGGTGGAGGCCATTGTCACCTCAACACCCCACCCCTTGCTCTTTAGTGGAGTTTCACCATAAGGAAAGCTTTCCAGTTTAAGCACCTAACATATATTCTAAAGCAATAGCTAAAATGTGACAGCTTTAATATGCTTAGCAAGGGCACTCAAACTAAGAACAAGGTTCAATTCAATATGACAAGGAATAGCATGCCCTCCAAGGAACCTACTAACAATGCTTATAGCCTAGGGTTTGAGTAATATGCTACAAAAATGGAACACTTAGGCATAGAAGACCAAGAAAAGGTTTGTAAGATAGGTATGATCAACAAGAAGGAGCCACAAGCCTTCAACAAGCCTTAAGTTGAAGCCTTAATGTCAGATTAAGGCTTTCTAGGGCAAAATTACCTAGGTTTTGTGATGTCAGCCCTAGGGAGTCTATTCCAACTGTGTAAAATGGAAGATTATGATGTTATACGGTCAACCAACAAGAAAACCCTCAAAACGAGCAAACAACTTAGCCCTAGTTGAATTTGGCCCTAAGTAGCTTGCCTTGAAGGGCTGAAATTGAGTGAGAGAGAGGAAACAATGAAGTTTTAGTAGTTTTTGACCATTTATGTGGAAGCCCGTGCCAACTAAAGGCAGGTTGACAATCCTGAAATTTTCGTTCTGTTTTAGCCCAGAAAACTGTCCTCTTAGTCGCACGTGAGAGAGAGAGAGAGAAGATTCCCAAGCTGTACGAAACAATTTGTTTTTTGGAGAGAGAAGAATGATGAAGTGTGTGATGTCCAAATGAGGAGAGAGGTCACCCCTATTTATACAATTCGATGAGGGTGAAAGGACACACCTATTGGGCTTCTTGAGCCTGCATTAAGCTGAGGCCGACCTTAACAATTTTTGCATGAGAGAGAATAAATTCAAAATTCCACTTCTACTTGCCCGAATGAGATGATCTTTATATCAAATTTGGACCTCTCGAAAAGAGGAATCCAATGCAATAATCATCTTCATCATATGAGCTGTCCCAAGGTGAAATTTGGCCCTAGTTGCCAATTTTAACACTCCCTCCCAACTAGGGGGAATTCCACCTATCAATCCATTTATCATCATCATGCCATCTTGTCATCATGTATCATCTCTGTCATCACTGCTCTGCTGAACCATGAAGTAATAATGAAGAAGAAGTGATCGAGAGTGAGTCACAAGACCTTACCACTCTCCACTAACAAAAGTCAGTCCTTGTTCCCAGATCAAGTTGTTGAACACCATGCATGCTAGTCATAGGGAGTACGATAGTACACGATGCATCCATCGGTAGTGCTATGGTCCCTAACCACTTTTCCCAACTCATTGGTTAGATGAGAGGTACTTCCCATGAGTCCTGGACTCCATGGGTAGGATGTCTGCTGGGGCATTGACAGGAGAAGGTGAATAACTCATCCTGCTCATATGCCATAGGAGAAGGTGAGCCACTCATCCTATGCTTATGTCAATCGCAGGGGAAGGTGAACCACTCACCTTACACACATGTCAACCATCATGAGGTATCACAGGGGAAGGTGAACCACTCACACTGTACATAGCACACCACCAGGGGAAGGTGAACCACTCACCCTATGGTCGCTCATAGCTCCAAGAAGTACCCCAAGTCCCCAAGAGCTCCCAGAGCTCAGTGTCCAACTAATACAGGACCCTCATAGGAGGGTCTTTCCAGGACTCCAAGTCTCTCTCGGAAGGTTAAGAATTTGACCTTCCCCAAGGACTTCGTGAGAATGTTTGCGACCTGCTCATCTGTCCTGATGTGTTGGAGCTTTATTGCTCCCCATTGTACCATATCTTGAATAAATGTTGATTTGTGTAGCTTGGGAGGTACTCCAAGCTCTAGCGTTCAGGGTTTGGAGGGTAAAGCACCACAAGCATCACTTGTGGGCTTGGAACCCAAGTATGGGGTTTTGCACCAAATTATGTTTTGGGAATTTCCGGGAGCACATTTTTGCATGTGATGGCATGAGACGATAGAGGGCGGAAAGGAGAATCCAACGCTTCGAGAATCATCGAATTCCGAGTTGTAGAAGTGGAGATATGAATTTTTGAATGTAATTTTGGGGTTAACACCATAAATGTCAAGGTCGACCTAAGGTTATGTTAGGCTCATGACAGCTGGCCAGCCCTAAAATGTGACATTTTGGAGCCCCTCTCTTTGGTATAAATAGAGGGTGAGTATGAGGCTTATTCCTCATCCATTTGTGCAACAAACACACAAGAAAAAGAGCTTGGATTTTCTGCCCTAGCCACAGCAAGGTGGAAGAGACAATGAGGTGACTTGGAGGATGTTTTTGGGTCATTTTGTGGAGGTCGAGGCATTGTCTTGAAGGTTGAAGCCTGTTATTGGAGGCCGAAGGGAGAGTGGATTGTCTTGGGGGCAATAGGGAAAGAGCAAACCCTTGAGAAGGGCTTCCGCAGCAAGGAGAAGGCTTGCTATAGCAAAAGCCGCAAGCCTAGAGACCATCGCAGGCTTGTTCTAGGCTATACAAGAGGGTTGTAAAGTCTGATTGGAGGAGTTGGTGCAGGGAACAGGGCAGCGTGGAGTAGGAGCTTGCTAGATGAAGGTAGCCACAGCAAAGGGTGCGATTCTCGGCCATATTTGAGGACTGTTAGGAACTGTGGTTGAGTGCCCTAACCAGTCTAGAAGTGTGGCAGCCTAAGTACCCTAAAACAGTGAGCTGTGTATGCTTATTAGAGCAGCGTGTGGTGTTTGTTGGGTCAAGGAAGTGACCAGTTTGGATCAAAGTTGTAGCCTGTTGGTGGTGTGTGGAGGACTTTCCGTGGTGGTGAAGAGTCCATCCTATTAGCAAAACTGACAATGTAGTATTGGGCATCATTGGTCTAGTGGAGGGCAGTGTGTTGATAGCCCAAAGTAGCCGTAGATGAGCTATCTTGAAGTGACAAAGAGGGGTTGAAGGTTGGGTGAAGTTTGGCACCGAAGTGCAGTACCTTGATGGACAAAGGTGATTGCTAGCCTGGCAGATTGGAGCTCGGGAATTGGCCAACCCAGAGAGCAGATTGGATTAGCCCGTGTACATGCTACATAAGTGACATGCAACAATGTTAGGTGGCAACCCTCCTGGTGTCTCGATGTGTTTTCCTTTGAAGGACTAAGGGGCAGCTAGTGAGCAGTATGGAAGCGAAGGACCGACAGGACAAGATACGACATAGAGTTTGCCCAATATGTTTGTCATTGTATCTTGTATTTCATAGACTGTTGTATTATTTAGATTTGGTTTAATATAACGAAGATTGGGGTTGTACATATTGTACAATTTGTTAAAAACTATGTACATTTGTGAATGTGTGATTTACTGCTTTATATTTCCGCTGTTCAAAGTAGTTTATGGTTGAGATTCTTGGTTTGGTAGTGTTAGTGATTTTAAGACTCTAACCTAGACCCAAGGTTGTGGAAATTCAACATGGTATCAAAGCATGTCTAAGCTACTTTGGAAGTAAGTAAGTCAGATTTGTGCACAACAAAGTATAGCGTGAGAGGGAGATGGTCACATTGTAAGTGAAGGGCTCACTACAATGTTGAAGTTGCAGGCAGGTCTTCGGTATGAGGACATGTAGGAGGGGTTGTCCAACTATACTCCTTGGCAGGAAAGGATCAAGTTGGTCTTGCAGGTCAACAAGATTTGGGAGTTCACCGAGAAAGAGATCAAGAAGCCAACCGACCCTAAGGAGCTGGAAACATATGAAGATTTGGATGCGAGGGCGAGATTGATCATCCTAGATGGTGTGAAGGATGCCCTAATACCTCATTTGTCCGGGAAGAACAATGCACATGAGATGTGGATGGCTCTTCAAAATTTGTTCCAGAATAAGAACAAGAATCGGGTACCAGTATTAGAGGATAAGTTGAAGTTTACCAAGATGATAAAGGGTGAAAGCATGACCTCGTACTTGACGAGATTGTCTCAGGTCAAAGATGATCTTGCTGCCATCAGTGTGATTATCTTAGATGGAGATATGGTAAGGATTGCCTTGAAAGGGTTCACCGAGGAATGGAAGCCCTTCATCAAAGGGATCGTTGCCAGGGAGAAGTTTCCAGACTAGGATAGGCTATGGGATGACTTCATTCAGGAAGAGTTGCGAGACGAGGATCTTCATCCAAAGAAGAAGTCTTTCGATGATGACGTGGCACTTGCAGCACGAATGAAGGGTAAGCAAAAGAAGGAATTGAGTAAATTCAAGTGTTTCAACTGTGGCGAGATCTGTCATTACTCATTGAGATGTCCAATGAAGAAGAAGGGAGATGATGAGAAGAGGAAAGGAAAGCAGGCCGTTGGTGTTGCCACTTCAGCTAAGATAGATGATCTCACTAGGAGATTGGAAGAGGAGAACTTTGCTATGATTTCTCATTTCTCGCAGATCAATGAGGATGGATGGTACATGGATAGTGGTGCGACAAAGCATATGATAGGGTCACAGGAGGTTTTTGAGACTCTAGTTGAATGGGACTGAAAGTTGCACATGGTGTTGGGCGACAAGAGTCAGTTGGAGATCAGAGGATCGGGTGTTGCGCCATTCAGGATGGAGACAGGACGTGTGATGTGGGTCAAGGATGTACTGTTTATACTAGGACTCAGATATAGCGTGATTTTCATCTCAATGATCAAGTGGAAGGGGTTTGAAGTCTTGTTCTAGGATGGGAAGGCAAGACTCAGGCCCAGAGGCTCTAAGTCCGATGGGATTGTACTTGGAGTTAGAGAGCATGGTCTCTATAGGTTGACGGGCAAGCCTGTGGATCATGGAAAGATGCAGGTGGAGCAGGTGCAGGTTCTAGAGAAGCAGGAGCAGGTGTAGGCTTCAAAGGAGTAGGTACAGGTTCCCGAGAAGAAGGTACACTTTCCAGAGAAGAAGGTCCAGGTTCCAGAGACTTAGAGGGAGTTGAGTTCGAGAGGGAGCTTGCAGGTTCAGAGGGAGACACTGCAGTCCAAGAAGAACGTGTGGTCAGTGGGGAGCAAGGGTGCTCCTATAACCACCAAGAAGGAATCATGGAGAGAGTGGGAGACGTTACAAGAAAAGAAGAAGAAGCAGGGTGGTTCCAGTAGTGACAGTGACACTTTCGAGAGAGGCGTAGTTCACAGAACAGGGATTGCTGCGATTGTGAGCGCCAGGAGTTGGGCAAGTGTTACAAGCAATGATGATGATGACAAGATACTTCCTAGTCTTGGAAGTGCCTCCCTCACTAAGAGGGAGTGTTGATTTGTGTAGCTTGGGAGGTACTCCAAGCCCTAGGGTTCAGGGTTTGGAGGGAAAAGCACCACAAGCGTCACTTGTGGGCTTGGAACCCAAGTATGGGGTTTTGCAACAAATCATGTTTTAGGCATTTTCGGGAGCACATTTCTACATGTGATGGTATGAGACGATAGAGGGCGGAAAGGAGAATCCAACACTTTGCGAATTCCAAGTTGTAGAAGTGGAGATATGAATTTTTGAATGTAATTTTGGGGTTGACACCATAAGTGTCAAGGTCGGCCTAAGGTTATGTTAGGCTCATGACAACTGGACAACCCTAAAATGTGATGTTTCGGAGCCCCTCTCTTTGGTATAAATAGAGGGTGAGTATGAGGCTTATTCCTCATCCATTTGTGCAAGAAACACATAAGAAAAAGAACTCGGATTTTCTGCCCTAGCTGCAACAAGGAGGAAGAGACAGTGAGGTGACTTGGAGTATGTTTTGGGGTCATTTTGTGGAGGCCGAAGCTTGTTCTTGGAGGCCGAAGGGAGAGTGGACTGTCTTGGGGGTAGTAGGGAAGGAGCAGACCCTTGAGAAGGGCTGCCACAACAAGGAGAAGGCTTGCTGTAGCAAGCCGCAAGCCTAGAGACCACCATAGGCCTATTCTAGGCTATACAAGAGGGTCATATAAAATGTACCCTTGTATTGTTCGAACCCTGATGAGCGATAAATCGCCTCATCATTAAAAGGTATTCAGTGCCATATCTCAAAAAGCAAGCTTGGGCTCCTAAGCTATGCACCCAAATCAAAGCACAATCGTAAAGAAGTATAAGATGAACTAAAGGGGTGGTAAAAGTGTTGATTTTTGGTAGCATCAAATGTGCCCTAAGCCTCAAAATTTGCAGGTAGGCTAGGACATGTGTATTCCACAATACCCAGAAATCGTTTTTGGAAATTCCACTCAGAGACAGTTTTATTAAAATAATTAATTATTTTTAATAGGTGCCGAAGTCTAAACTTAGGAAATTAAAATAATTAAAGGGTATTAATTAAACTGGGGGTGAAACTTCTAGAAGAAGACAAGGATCAAGTCAATATGATCTGAGCCATTGATTAGAATCTAAACTAGGCCGTTGATTACTCAACTAGAGGATTATAAGAAGGACTTCAATGGGCATTTGGAAAACACACCAGGCAGATACTCAGCTACACAATTAAGATCGATTTTTTCACTGGTCGAAGTTCGGTAAGAGTAAATCAATTCAGAGGGAGAGTTGCAGGTGAGAAGGAGAGAGGGCATCAACATCAGTTGGGAGTATAGGAGTAGAAAGAAGACGCAAAGCAGAGGAGGGACAACGCAAAGGCTATGATGCTGGGATTGCGCAGTCCCTACGCAGAAGCTGACGCAGTGAGACGCAGAGGGGGCAACAAGTCCTCTCTAGAGTCAGAATCTTGCTGAGAAGCGTGAGAATATTGTTTGTAAATTTCTCACATAAATTCTTCTTCTATTCTACTGGTTGTATCTTGTACATGAGATTTTTGTTGAATATTAATAAACAAACCCTCATTTGTTGCATTGGTTTTCCCACATTGGGTTTTTCTGGGGACAATTGTCCAAAAATAACTATCATTGTGATTATACTTGTGCTAGTATTTTTCCTTGTATTTACTTTCCGCAGTATTTTAATTTTGAAGGCTATAGTAGGATTTATTTCGATATTTGTTGTAGAAACACTGTGAATAACTTATTTTTGAATTAATAAGTAGAAGAAATAATATTAGTCATTGCAGTTGGATTTCTATTTAGAAATTTTCACATGGTATAAGAGCCGAGTTAAGCAGGAGGGCAGATCGGAAGAGCCAACATTGAAGAGGAGGGAGTTCAAAATTGCTGCATAGGTAGAAAATCGAATCCCCATAGGAATTGTGCAGTCCAGTCTAGGAGGGCAAATTTTTCATAGGAAAATCTCTCTCTGAGAGAGTCGACATAGGAAGATTTCAAGATTGAAGGTTGCCAGTGACAGAGGGAGTAGCGCAGAAGCTTCAATGTAGAGCAGTCTTCAAGTGAAGACGCAGTTGTTCTGCAGCAATTGCTGGGGCAAAAAAGCGTCAGAAATCGATAGGAAAAATAACACATAGAAGGATGGAAAATCAAGATGTCTCTGAATTATCTTTCAGATTGGAAGAATAATTCGCATGCTTGTCAAGTTCAACGTCAATAGATGTTTGGTATATTGATAGCGGGGCTTCAACCCATATGACTAGAGTACGAGAATATTTTTCGAGCTATCAAGAAGAGCAAATGGACTTCCAGATTACTATGGGAAACAGAACGAAGTATACTCCAGTAGGAAGAGGCACCATAGCATTTCAGACAGAAGCAGGAGCCAACATCCGAGCCACTAATATTTTGCATGTACCCGGGTTAGGAATGAATTTAATTTCAGTGTCCCAGTTACAGGACAAGGGATACGGTGTATACTTCATTGGAAGGAAAGTATACGTCAAACATCCAAGTTGGAAGAAGAAGAGACAAATTCAAGCTCGAAGCAACAGACTATATAGATTGTAGCTCGAGTCTCCAATGGCACTGATAGGTAGCAATCGTAATGGTGAAAAGGAATTGAATGAACTATGGCACAGACGAATGGGACACTTACGACATGGAGCACAAGGATGCTCAGAGACACTATTACAAGAGTTCTAGTCCTTAGTACTGAGCATGATGATGTATGCAGGGGATGCGTACTAGGAAAGTACGCTAAAGCAGCTTTTTCTAGAAGTAACAACAAAGTGGAAGGCATATTGGGATTGACACACTCAGATATTTGTGGCCCAATGTCCATAAGAGATCTTAGTGGTGGCGAATACTTTGTCACCTTTATTGATGATCACTCTAGAAAAACCTGGATCTATTTCTTAAAGACCGAGGATGAGGTCTTTGATTGGTTTAAAGAGTTTAAGGCTCTCGTAGAGAACATGATAGGGAAAAAGATAAAGGTATTACTTTCAGATAATGATGGAGAGTATACAGAAAAAGACTTCACAGATTTCTGCGCAAAGGAGGGCATCAAAAGAGAATGGACAACTCCAAATAATCCAGAGCAGAATGGAGTAGAAGAGCGAAAGAATAGAACTATTGTTGGGGCAGCAAAGGCTATATTGTATGACTAGGACTTGCCTAGATTCTTATGGGTAGAGGCTTGCAACACAACGGTGTATATCCATAATAGAACTCCTCACAAAGCATTGGGGAAGAAAATGCCTGAAGGTGTCTTCACAGGGAAGAAGCTGAAGGTGAGTCATCTCAGGATATTCGGAAGTGTAGCATATTGTCACATTCTGGACGAGAAGCATAGTAAATTGGATTAGACTGCAGAAAAGGGTTATCTCGTAGGATATAATGAGACCTTGAAGGCATACATAATCTACATTCCTAGCAGCAGGAAGATTGTAGTAAGACTGGATGCAAAGTTCATGGAGGATAGAGCTTTTAGGAAATCTCAGAGATGTCAGCAAAAGGTCGGTCAGTAGATGTTCCATTAGTCCAACAACAGTAGGGGCAACAAGGAGGACAAGCAGGAGGACAAACACCTGGATTGAGCACAGTGACCAACACCAGTATTTCCTCAGAAATAGGAAATCTAGGCGGTTCTCAACGAGAACAGGAGAGGGATTTGATTGAGCCTCTTACCACCAGTGGCAAAACCAGCAGGGAAGTACGGCACCAGTAGCCATATATACCTCTATCAGATCCATTATATCCCTAGCAGCTCAAGTGGGATGGGAGATTCACCAGATGGATGTCAAGAGTCAAGACATTATTCTTGAACGGGGTGATAGAAGAAGAGGTGTATATCAAACAACCCAAAGGATTCGAAACTCGTGAAAAGAGAACTCATGTATGCAGGTTAAAGAAAGCCCTGTATGGGCTCAAGCAGACACCTAGAGCATGGTATGGTCGGATTAATAGTTACTTGCAACAGTTGGGATTTGTCAAGAGTGATGCTGATCCCAATCTCTACTATCTAATGGTGGAGAATGAGCCACTTATTCTGGTATTATATTTCGATGACTTGTTTCTAACAGGGTCATTTGGCTCATAAAGGACTGCAAGAGGAATCTTGAAGCAGAATTTGACATGAAGGATATGGGGTTGATGCATTATTTTCTAGGGTTGGAATTTTGGCAGAAGAATGGGGAGATCTTCCTTGGGCAAGGAAGATATGCTACAAAGATTCTGAATGCAGGATTGCCGACCCATGGCTACGCCCATGATCACCAACTGGAAGAAAATAGATGCATCAGGAGACAAGGAAGTGGACCTCACCTTGTACAAACAACTCATTGGGTCGCTCATGTATCTGGTCAACACTAGGCCAAACATTTGCTTCGCTGTCAACACCCTTAGTCAGTTCATGGTGGAACCGAAAAGGGTGCAATGGGCAGCAACGAGGCACATTCTTAGATATGTGCGTGGAACAGTTAGATGTGGGTTGAAATACACCCGAGGAGGTGACGTCAAATTGAATGGATTCACATATGCAGATTGGGTAGGTAGTTCAGTAGATCGGAAAAGTACCTTCGGGTATTGCTTTAGTGTTGGATCAGGAATGATCTCTTGGTACAGTAGGAAGAAAAAGTCGATAGCTTTGAGCTTAGTAGAAGCAGAATATATGGCGGCCAACACAACTATGTGCGAAGCTATATGGCTTAGAAAACTGCTTGTGAGTTTATTCAGGAAGAGGATGGAAGTGACCAGTATTTTTTGTGATAATCAAAGTTGTATTAAACTCTATGAGTATCCTTTTAAGATCAGTCGAAACACATCCTTGGACAAATTTCTCAATCCCTATAATCCTTGGGAAACTTAGATTCCCAAATGGTCCTTGACAAATAGTCTTTTTTTACAGGTGGGACCACACGGGGCCAAGTGGACCTAGCCCTGGTTCGGGGATGGAATGTATTAACTAATGATGTTCCTATCCTGGACAAGGTGAGGGGAAAGGACCAAACAAGAATACTTTCTTCAGAAGGTTGAATTGATCCTATTGAGGTCTAGCCTTGGGGATGCCTAGGCACAATTTGATCCTAGATCTAGGGCTTGAGATTCCCGGAGATTCCACTGTTAGAATTGCTTCAAATTTGGAGGAGAGGGAGGGGACCCACCAGCGCAGTAGCTTATAAGAGATCAAATTTTTTCCTTGGTCCATTCCTGGGAAATTGATGCCAAAGGTGACCTAATGGGGCTAGACTTGGGGAAAAAGGGGAAACTGGTTAAAATAGGGTTGAAATGAACCCCCTTTTTGAGGGATCAGTGCCTAGTTCACTTGGGGATATGGAGTTGAGGATAATGATGAGTAAGAACTTCGTTTCTTGATCAAGGAGGCCCAAAAAGTCAACTTCGTCCAATGTTGAGAGAGAAAATAAAAGTGACCTTCAAGCATTTATATTTCAAAGAAAATGATGCAAGCTTCTCAAGATAAATAAATCTCTAGGACATTTCATTCATATAACATTGGCCCATACATTAAATTAGCTAAAACATGCTCAATTCCACACTTCGACAATGCAACAACTAGCCCTAATTTTAGCAGTATGAAGCAACAAGATTAATAACATCAAAATTTACTTACAACGTTATAGAGTATATCCAACCAGCATTTCGTTTGCTCAATAAAGCTCCAAGACAAGAGAAATAACCCAAATCCATACATCAAAATTCATCCATCTCCAAAAATATCCACCAAGGAAAAAGTGCGAAAATTCTCTATGATTAGAGAGATCCCAAGTCAAGTGATGATACAAATGAATGTATCCAACATCAATATATAGCCTCCTAAGGAGTTCGAATCAGTCTATGGGCCCCTCATGATAAAATAATGTGCAAAAAATAACCCCTAATGGTTACAAGCCCACCATAGTAGCTAATGGTGTAAAAACAAGCCTCACAATGGGCCAAATAATGATGTATGCATGTCGTAGGGCCCTCCAAAGGCTCAATAACATCCTAAAGTGCCATATTGAGGAATAAGTTCCTCGGAATATGATGGACAAGGGGGTGGCCGCTTGTTGTCCAAGTAGTAGACTTGTGGTGCTCTCAGTGGGTCTGAGGGCACATCAATGACCCCATGGGTCTCCATATGAATCAAAGATGTTTGTAGATCCTCTGCAATTGTCCAAGTGGTGGAATGAATGATGCCATGACATCGTACAAGTGTTGGGACACTCGCCAAGAGTGTGGGGCTCCTGTGGGGGTCGGCTGGGCATAGTGTACCAAACATGTCACCATCGTCCCAAAAGTGGATCGCTAATAGTCTCTGAACATCCATGAAGATCTGTGGAGTGCTGTCTGCTGTTGTGGAGGCCGATGGTTCTCTATGCACACCCTACATGTGCCAATGTAGACCTCTGGGGGTCAGGATCCCATATAGGGAAGTTAGACCCAAATGGAAACCACCTGCAATCCTACATAAGATCCAATGCATCCCCTAGGCTTCCAGTACAATTAGTCATTAGAATAATTAGGTAAAGGAGCTTACAAACCATGGATAACAAAGTGGGCACTCATAATGGCATGCCCTTCTGTAGTGCGCTTTGGCATGTTCTAGTGTCTTTAAACTCCAAAGTGGGTTAGCCAAGTACCTTATTAGGTGGTTTTCAGCCCTTAGAGGGGATAGTATGTCCAAGGTACACCCTTCTTAATGGGCGTGGCAAGTGACAAATAGGTGAGATGGAATAGGGGATAAGAGGGACAACCCTATGCCACATAATGGGGCATAGGGGTAGCTAGATAAGGGGAAGCCCACACCTGGGTATATAATGTATAGGAGGGAGCAGTTGTGGTACATGGGGTGCCCCGACCTTGATTTTTCCACCCTTCTTTATATGCCTTTTGCCTTTTATGAATTTTCTTTAATTAACTGCTCTGGCCTCAAAGGAGGAGAGCATGATGTGTATAATATAGTAGTGATTACCCCTTTTGAAGTAGG
The DNA here is from genome assembly GCA_000404065.3 of Pinus taeda. NCBI lineage: Eukaryota > Viridiplantae > Streptophyta > Pinopsida > Pinales > Pinaceae > Pinus > Pinus taeda. The sequence goes on from APFE030588431.1 coordinate 51,710, forward strand.
GTGGTTCATTGCCCTCCAGGGGTTGGGACCAATGTTGCATGAAGCGCCCCCCTCCGGTTCCAAGCCCCGAAGTGCGTCCAATACGGAAGCGCCTAGGAAGCTTGGCCGGAAGCGCGCTTCCGAAATTTGGAAGTGCCGCTTCCGAATTTTTTGTCGCTTCCTGGAAATTCGGAAACGTGGTACGGAAGCGCCGCTTCCAGGCCTTTGAAGCGCGCTTCGTACGGCGCTTCGGGTGTCGGAAGTGTGGCGCTTTGGAGGAGGAAGCGTACGCTTCCGAAAGAGGCCGTGCGCAAGGCAAAAAATCATTTTTTTATTTTTATTTTTATTTTTAATTTATGTTAACTTAACATAAAGGGGGTGGGTTAGGGTGAGGTTAGGGTGAGGTTAAGGTGAGGAATGAAGAGAATAAAGCCCCCATTCATTCCTCATTTTCTCACTTTGAGTTTATGAGAGTTGGAGAAGAGAAGAGAGGAGAGGAGAAGAGAAGAGAGGAAAGGAGAGGAGAAAAGAGGAGAGCTTGGAGGAGTGAAGAAGGAGGAGCTAGGAGAAGGAGGAGGAGCTTGCTATTCACAATCTACTACTTTTTGTCATAGATTAGTCATTAGACTTGTAGACTTGTGAATTTGAATTTTGAACCTTTTTGGCTTGGCCGTGACCAAGTGACATATTTTGTAAACATTATTATTTGAATTTTGGACATGACAAATGTTGACAGTTGCTCACTTGCTAGATAAATCATAATATGCTCTATGTTTTATGTTTTATAATATGCTTAAATGTTTTATGTTTTATAATATGCTTAAAATTTTGATGTATGTTTGTAATAGCTAGAATATAGATGATTGTTGTACATACTAGTAACTACAATGGAATCATGGATGCCATATCTATCTTAATTTATGCAAAAAAATGCATGTTTTCATGTCTTCTACAATTAATTTGGTATTTGGGATGTTTGTTTTGAGTATAAATGCAAATATATATATATATATATAACAGACACTTTGGCGGACACTTCGCTTCCTAAATTTTTGGAAAATGACGCTTCGGCGTCCCCGCTTTCAAAAAACACTTCCGCTTCGTGCAACATTGGATAGGACAAAGGATGTACAAAATGACATGGGACAAAAGGGAGCCATTATGCCTAAACCCACTTGAGAGAGGGAAGGAGACATTACAACTAATCCCAGACAGAGGAAAAGAACATTCTTTTTCCCCTTAAGGCTTTATGAAAAAGAAAAAAACCAATAAAACTTCAAAAAAAAAATCCAAAATTTGCATAAGCCAAAAACTGCTTCCAATCTCTGTGAAAATCTCTTATGGTTAAGCCTGCTGGCCTAGAACACAAGTCTGGCCACACCTTCAGTGCAGATCTTCAAAAATTTCGCTGCACAATCCTTTTAAAATTCCCAAAATCTGCTGTCCAAGCAATTAGCACCGTCACATGGATTGAAAATCCACTAATCAAAATTGAATTGTGATTCATTTTGATGGAGAATCCCCTCTGTAAATTCTTCTGCCCGAAAGAAAAAATAAGTCTGAAGTCCTTGAAGAAATGTTGTAATTCTTTTAACTGAATTTTTCAATCTATAGGCTGCTGACCAAGTGCATGAGGTTGAACTTGGTCAAACCTTGAAATACTCAGCGAGTCTTCCAGGCCAAACCCTATACAAACTCATCCAGTAATGGAGAGTTCAAACTTTTGACGAGATTTACCATGTCCTCCCCTTGTTTTTCTGCTGATCTGAGTAACTTGCAAGTATTCAGGAGACTTGGTGAGTCCTGTTCCAGTGGTTAAACCTTGAAACTCTAGAAATTATTACCCGTCCAACCTTGATGAAGATCCAGCTCAATCTATATTCCTGATAGACTTCTCTATTTGCTTCTAAAACATTTTCTGGCCAAAGGTGCGCAAGTAGGTTTGGAAGCCTTGATCATATTGGGATGGAAGAGGGATAAAACTTAAAAGATGCTAGAAAAATATTAGGGAACCAGAGTTGAAAAAGGATCTTGTACTTCCCTTAAGCCAAGGCCTTCCACAATAACTTTTATCATATTTGCAACAAATACAAGTTTTAATGGCAAAAAAAAAATCTTAAAATGAGGTACAAAGTGAAAGAACTGTTTAATAAAACCACTTGTTCTTTCTCTAGTCAGAAGAAAAAGGCTTCATGATTTAGCAAACAAACCTGCAAATAAAACATTTCTCAGTTAGCAACATAGTCTTCCAGGGTTTTCACTCCAGATGCGTTGAATGAAGGAGAAGCCTGGGTTTCATAACACATATTTTGAGCCTCTCTAAGGCACTCAACAGGTCTCCACCATTTGCACACTGAAATAGAGACCCCATCACAGTAGCATCAGGCTACACCTGTGAATTCCCCTCCACTAGTTGCTGTTTATAGGAACCCTGTAATGATTCCTTTAAAGGATTTACAAACGCCTGCCCACAACCTGCAAACTTGCCAAATTGGTTGTGTCAAGCCGCAGCCAAAAGCACAACCCGCTGCTTTCAGCAATTTTACAGTGACTTCTCTCCTGTATACCTTTGATCCAGGGGCAGAATCTATTCTCTTGCCAATGATACGTTGAGTGACCCTTAGTTTAGCGAACTTTATTATATTCAGATATGTATACATCGTGACAAACATGATATACTGTAGGGGTTAATAGAGTCACTTTTCCTCTCAAGTCAGCATGGTTTGATGGCTTCTGTTACATACTTGGCTTGGAATTTTGCTGCCTTTGTGCGATATGGATACGGAATTACATGAAACAATTGAGTTAAAAAATTGGATTTGATGAATATTCATTTGTGCCCTGTTTTGAGATGACTTGGTGACTGGGTATGCAGGAAACTGACCTAACTCGAATGTTCATTTGCAGAAAACCAATCCAGTTGTGGCTGAGATATTTTCCCTCATGTCCAGAGATGAAGCTCGCCATGCAGGGTATGCTATCTTTCTTTGTAGGCATGGTTTGTCAGATCAAAGCCGTAGCTGTTTGCTGCAAACATGGCTCCCCTTTTGCAGCTCCCAACGTCTGTTGGCACTGCTGTTTACTATATTGGATATATTTCCATTTGAAACTTACATTGGATAAAGTATTTATCTGGAATATATTTTCTTGCCACTGTAATTGCATTTTATGCTGTAATCTGTCTATTGATTTTCTCAACTCGATCTTTGACACATTGGTTACAGGTTTCTGAACAAGGGTTTATCAGATTTCAATCTTGCACTGGACCTTGGTTTCCTAACTAAAGCACGCAAATATACTTTTTTCAAGCCTAAGTTCATATTCTATGCCACTTACTTATCTGAGAAGATCGGTTACTGGAGATATATTACCATATATAGGCACCTAAGAGAAAACCCTGAGTATCAAGTGTATCCTATATTCAAGTACTTTGAGAACTGGTGCCAGGATGAGAATAGGCACGGTGACTTTTTCTCAGCTTTAATGAAAGCACAGCCACAGTTTCTGAATGACTGGAAGGCCAAGCTTTGGTCAAGGTTTTTCTGTCTCTCGGTGAGTTAATCTTGAATTACATCTAATATATCCTAAAGATCTAGGCAATATGATGGCTGCTATTTTCGTTCAATATTTATTGGATGTTTCTCTCTTTCTCATTGCGTGTGAATGTTTTCTTCTGGGTACACTTGCTTTCCTTTTGCAGGTATATGTGACAATGTACTTGAATGATTGCCAGAGGACAGCATTTTATGAAGGCATTGGACTGAACACAAAAGAGTTCGATATGCATGTTATCATTGAGGTGGGTTAGAAGTTTCATATAGATAGCAATACTTAGAAGCCATTTTGTGTATATAAAATTGAGTTGTAGTGATGTTTTGTGTGGGATGGATTTTAGCAATGTATTTTTCTGACTGATGCAGACAAATCGAACTACAGCAAGGATTTTTCCTGCTGTCTTGGATGTTGAGAATCCAGAATTCAAAAACAAACTCGACAGGATGGTAGGCATCAACCAGCAGATAATAGCAATTGGAGAAAGCCAAGCTCCTGGCTTTGTGAAGAATCTCCAAAGAATTCCTCTTATAGCTGCCTTGGTGTCAGAATTAATAGCAGCTTATTTGATGCCACCCGTGGATTCCGGTTCTTTGGATTATGCTGATTTTGAGCCACAGGTTGTGTACTAGATGCATTTCATACATGCGGAACACTCTATACTCGAGAACGGAGCTCTCTGATCCTGTGCCTTTCTTTGTAGTTGCTTGTATTTGGACTCTTGGAGATATCGTAGCCTTTCCTAGAAAAGCAATTCAATTTCTGTAGGAAAATTGTGTTTACATATGCACATGCTACATACACCGTTGGAGTTATGTACTCTAAAGTTCTCAGCAATGGAAAGTCCATATGTCTTGTTGCTAAACAAAATATTCTTAGACCATAGCAGAACATCTTTACAGGGCCATTGCAGGATGGTACAGATGAATAATCCAGAAATGAGTAGTGTCCTTGTAATTTTTTGGTTCTCATTTCCTTCTTTTATGTACTCTAAAGTTCTGATCAATGGAAAGTCCATATGTCTTGTTACTAAACAAAATATTCTTAGATCATAGGAGAACATCTTTACAAGACCATTGCAGGATCGTACAGATGAATAATCCAGAAATGAGTAGTGTCCTTGTAGTTTTTTTGATTCTCATTTTCTCTTGACACATGTGCCAGTTTCAGTGTCCTTGTAATTTTTTTGGTTCTCATTTTCTTTCTTGACATAAGCGTCAGTGCCTGAGATCAAATGCTATGATTGTTTATCTGAAGTTGTTGTCAGAGTATGTCAACACTTTGATTAAAAGAAAATGTAAAAACCGAATTTACCTAGTATTTTGTTAGGGCTACTCTAATGGTATTGGTTTATGGAACCAAATTATAGTTATCGAAGCCTACTTCACTTTTATGAAGCCCGTGAGTTGTAAGCCTGATTGTAGAATTTTCTCCTAATAATAAAATCCTTTCCTTGCCAAATTGTCCATGTTTTACAATGTAAAATCTCTATCCAGTTATTGAATGCTTTAATAGACTTGGAATAACAACACGCAGTATCAGAGCCGAGTTGGGGACATCTTAACTCTCACTCGGGTCAAAGCCACACAGAAAAAAGGCCAAGTTTCTGCAACAAGAAAGTGTGACCATACTGTAGAGGCTGAGCTGCGTAGATCGAGAGAAATCGAGTAAAACCCTAGCTGCGAGTCGTTTCGGAATTGATTCGCACACAAAGGGAACTAAAACCCTAGCTGCGAGTCGTTTCGGAATTGATTCGCACACAAAGGGAATTGAGTTTGTTAGTGAGTAGTAGAGATCCGCTAAAGGTGGAGGCTGTTGCATGAAAAAGGAGCCCATAGATATGAATTCTGGCCGCAGCCACTGGGAAAGGTACGTCGAACAGGGTGAAGGCGTTGTTGGGTGGAGGAAAGTTGTAGAGGGCTACATCAAGCAGAATGGAAGAACCGTTGGGTGGAAGAAAGCCACATAGGGTTATGTCGAATATAGTGAAGTAGCTATCAGGCGGAAGAAAGCCACAGAGGGCTATGTCGAGCAGAGTGAGGGCCGTCGCAGCATAGGAAGCCGTCAGTCTTTGAGCCAGTTCCCCGCCTGTAGAAGAAAGGTTTTTTCGCAAAATCCTAGCCAAGCCGTGTGCAGAGGAGGCCGAGCTGGTCCACGGCTAATAAAATGAAAAGTTCGGTACGCAAAATCCTAGCTCTAATAATTTGTTTTTTCACTGGGTGGAAGTTGAATTGTGTTTAGTGGAACCATTATCGAGGGGCTTTACAACCCAATATATCAGAGCTATGTAGCAATTAGATGTTACAACTCAATATATCATAGTTAGCAATAAAGTCTATGTAGCAATAGATAGACTTTAGATGTTATATATATATATATATATATAATTTTTATATTATAATTATGATTTTATTAATAAAGGTATAAATTTGAGATAAAAAAATAAATATATTTATTACATTAAAATATAATAATATTAATAATAGTTATTAATATTTATTAAATAATATAAAGTAATGAATTCTTATTTTAAAAAGCTTTATGAATCTTTAAATGTCATAGATAATTTTGAAACCCTGCTCACAACGAAAGAAGTTTTCTTATTAGATGACATTGATTTTGGGGTTAATCGCTTAGCTAATGGGAAAGCTAAGGACATTGAAGGTTATCAGGTAGAAATCTTAAAAATTAGAGGTCTTGTCCTCATCTCCCACATTCACAAGCTTTTCAATCAAGCAGTGAAGCAAGGGTTACCTAACCCATGGACTCAAAGCCTCATTAACCCTATTTTTAAAAGTGGGAATACAAATAACCTCTCTAATTATCGGACAATTATGATCAGACCTCTCCTAGCCAAGTTATATGGTATTATTTTGGAAAGGAAGTTGAGCATATGGCTTGAAAGTGAAGGTAAGCGTGTTAAAGGCCAAACATGTTGTCGAAAGCATCACTCAACAACAGACCACCTCGTTACGCTTAGGATCATTGTGGAGGAATGCCGCAATGATAAATCCAATCCCTTTTGTTGCTTTGTGGACTTTAGAAAGGCTTTCAATACGGTTCCTAGAAACAACTTTTGGAATAGATTAGAAGAGCTAAAGGTTCCTTTTGAGTTGAGAGCTGTCGCTATAAGGTTATATGAGAATGTAATTGCCAAGTTAAAGAGCAATAGGGGTGGTCGAAAGATATTATGTGTAATATCAGAGTTAAACAAGGTTGCCCCGTCTCCCCTACCCTATTTGGCATTTACATCGACAAGCTAGAAGGTTGTAGGATGTGCTAGCACGATCTTCGCTGAGATAGTCATCATCCTTGTTCTCTACGCTGACGATATTGTTCTTCTCGCAAGGTGCCCATCTGATCTTGATAAGCAACTTATACTTCTTAAGAATTTCTGCTCTACCATGGGTATGATTGTTAACACTGAAAACACAAAAGTTATGATTATCAAATCCAAGGACACTTACGCTAATTTTATGTATGACAATAGTAACTTGGAGGAAGTGTCTTCCTACAAGTACATAGGAATTGATATTCATCATAAGCTCAATTAGAACTATAGCATTGAGAAAATGATTAATGGGGGATGGAAAGATTATTTTAGTTTTGAAAATAATTGTAAAATGGCAAACCTTGTAATGTGGGATAGAAAGAAGTTCCTCTTTGAAACCTTAGTCACTATGGTTATCTCATATGGATGTGAGTTTTAGGGTTGTAGCATCTCTAGAGAATCTTGGAGAAAGATTGAGCAAATCCAAAAGCATTTTATAATGTATAACCTCAAAATTAAAAGCAACACACACTATCCTATTCTCCTTATAGAAGTGGATCTTTCCCCTATCGAGAGCCTAGTTATGACTAGGCTTATGTTGTACAAGCACAAACTCAATAACATAAGAGACCATAGACTTCCTAAGCTAGCTTTAAATTCCAGCCAAAACCACCTAAGGCTCAAATGAGGTTGGTATAAAGACACTAGGGTCTGATTAAACCATTGGGAGATCGATGAGAATGTTGCATTGCAAAATATTAATTACATTAAAAAAATTGTTACTTCTAAGTTCAAAGAAAAAATGTGGTGTAAGAAATATTTAGCAAAAGAAAATTAAGATATTATAAAGAGGTCATCAACCCCACCCTGGAAGATCAAAAATATCTCTCTGTTTTAACTAGCTCAAATAAGAAAATTAATATAGCCAAGATTAGAACGAGCTCTCATGAGCTCCATAGTGAAACGGGTCGTTGGGCAGTTCCTAAAACACCATGGATGGAAAGGTTTTGCCATCTCTGTGAGAATACGAACATTGAAGATGAAAATCACTTCCTCTTAGAGTGCCCCGTGTACAACCACATTAGATCTTAGTTTCAAAATCTTTGTTGCAATACTGACCTTCCTAGCCTTTTACGTTGTCAAAATTACAGTGAGCTCTGGAGGCTTCTCTCTAAGCTTTCTGAGCATAGAAATAAAATCTTAAATTTCGTTTCTTTAGGTCCGATAGACCAAAGTTTGGTCTCAGTGAACGCTAACCATCATCAATAATTTTTTAATTATATTTAAATTTAATTGATAAACACATAAAAAAATTAACATTTATAATATAAAAATATTTTTGAATATTCATTGTAATTTTACCATGGATATGATCAACTTTTACATAGG
>APFE030588440.1:3093-29822 GCA_000404065.3 Pinus taeda
CCATACCTTGATGCAAAACAATTTCACACCAAGTCGGGAGAGTCCTTTGACTTTAAACAAGGATATGATACTGCTGTAAACGAGGTACACAAGCAATAAAAATTAAGAACAAGGACCATAGATGTTCACCCATCAAGCAGAACAAAAGATAGTAAACAGCTCAACAAAACTAAAGGAAAGATCACCAACAATCAACCAGCTGACAGCCGGGTCCCAAACCCTCATCAGGTTACTGTGGAGGATGTAACAGACACACACTTTCCTATTGATCATCCTCTGCCTCCCTCCCACCCAAAAGAAGATCTGAATAGCATTCCCGGACATCTTCCCAAAACAAAGATACCACAAACGGTCATACACCGTGACACTGACATTTCAAAAGAGAACGTAGAGAGTATGCCTGAAAAAGAGAAATTCACCACTGTCAACGCCAAGAACTCATTGGAAAAACCATTTAGTTTAGAAGCAGAGATTGGAAAACTCAAGATTTCCATTCCCCTCTCGGAACTTTCCAAACATGATGTATACAGACAACAAATTCAAAGCTCGCTTCAATTACCAGAAGTAAGGGATGATGTAAACGTTTTAGATGATACCCCTGAACTACTGTTAGGTCTAGAAGTTGACAGAAAAACAACATATGGACCTGTTCCACCTTTTTATGTCAGCCTGCACATACATGACAAAATACTGCATAATGCTATGTTTGACTCAGGTGCCTCACATAACCTTATGCCCAAAGCTGTGATGGAAAGGTTGAACCTCGAAGTCACAAGGCCATACAAAGATCTGTATTCCTTTGATTCAAGTCAGGTCAAATGTCTAGGCTTGATCAAAGACCTTTATGTCTCTCTAGTCCAATTCCCCAACAATACCATCTTAATGGACATAGTAGTAGCTGACATCCCTACAAAGTATGGTATGCTTCTATCCAGATCATGGGGAGCAAAATTGCAAGGATCCCTACAACTCGACCTCTCTTCTGCCACTATATCTGTCTTTGGGCAACCAAAGAGACTATATAGAGAAACATTAATGAAATATGTGGTAAGTAGTGAGGAAAAACCCCAAAATTTTCCAATATACTCAATCCATTCTGATATGGATTCTTTTATTTTATTCAATGATAACACCAGCCCTCCAACTGATGATAAGTCGTTATCTTTGGAGCAAGGAACGAACGTCAATGAGGAATCGGTTGCCAATACCCATGAAATTGTCTCAACAGCTAAGGCAACCAACACACAGCAAGAAGAAAATCCCGAAACAGAAATTACCAGTTTGCCTGGTCCTCAAACAACTAAAACTCTCAATACAGACCCGAAACAAGAAGTCACATGGCATTTGGAGTTTGATGGTTCGGTTAACAAGCCAGGAGCAGGGGCTGGAGTATGGATTTACAATGCTCATGATAATCACGCACAAGGCCATGCCTATAGACTCAATTTCAGATGTACAAACAATATGGCGGAGTATGAAGCCCTTCTCTTAGGCCTGAAGTTGCTCAAAACCCTGGAAGCTACTACAGTCTCTATCCTAGGTGATTCGGACTTGATTATATAACAAATAAAGGGTAACTTTGTCGCTAATGATAGTAGAATGAGACCCGGATGCGGGTGTTAATGCCTGATAAGAAGTGTCATTACACCCCACGCTCAGTCCACATGTCTTCATGTCCTCGATAGGTGGTTTCCATGGACTTCGAACGGGTTTTGGGTGCCAGTACCTCCAGGTGCATTAAAGGCCCTTCAAGATAGGGGAATTCTCAAGGTTCAACTGCCAGTGCATTAACCATGGCGCAAACATTCCGTTGTTCTGAAATGCGAATTGGCACAGGTTTTAATCGTTTGATGGTTCAGGGAAATGTTAAGCCGGGAAGCTTTGCAAGAGATATTCCCATCCTCGCAGACATCCCTCGCCCAGTCTTCACGGGAATTGTGAACATTACCCAGACGAAGGTGCAGGGGATTATCCGGCAGCAAACGCTTCAAGGCAATTTCTATAACGGCGGTTGCAGAAATAGCAGCAGGCATAGATTAGTTAAGCTTAGTTCGCACAGTTGTGCAAAGGTTATCACGCTCTTAATGGCTCCTCGCGCTGGTCATAAGACGCCTCGCAGGGGTGGTCATTCCAGTCAGAAAAGCGGCACTAGACAGAGCGGACAGCCCAGCCCGAAGCGGATTTCTCCCTTAGCATGTGCTTCACCTCCCTCAGGTGCCTCGACGCATTCAGATGATTTAGATAACACAGTTCAGATAGCAACATTTCGCTACCGCCGCCGGACGAATAAACCAGTGGTTAAAGCCAGCATTACAGTCATCTTTGATGAGGAGGATGAGGAGGAGGAGAGTTGCAAAAATGATTTGGGGGAGAAGACACCCACCACCTCAGAAAATTCCTCCAAGGCCAAGGATAACTCCTACAATCCAGAAGCACAGAGCAGAATTGAGGAGGATAGCACTGAAGTTTACTCAGCAGAGCAGGAGGAAGCCGCAAAAGAACTCAGCAGTCTCAAACGGAAGGAACCAATGAACTCTGCTGAAGGAATTCTGAAGGCTCATATGGATTCCCCTGGCAGCGGCTTGAAAAATGAGGAAGAGGAAGACTCTCTGGATTATAGACTATACCTCAAGCTGCCTCCTGGTTATGACAGTATCGAGGACGTTCCAGAAGGAGTGGAAGTTACTTGGGAGCCAGACCCGGTTCAGGCAGCTGAAGAACGGAAGAAGAGAGCGGCGGATCGAGAAGCTGAGGCGAAGAATTCCAAAAGCAAATGACTACAGAAGATTCTGGGGTAAGCCTGCTCTCAGGCGAACCGCTTCCTTTTTTGTCTTTTGTTATGTCCAGGCTTGATAGTATGCAGTCTCTGAAGTTTAGCTACCTTGTATACTCGGTCTACTGTAACAGATCTCGGGGTCTGGTCTTACTAGAGGTTTTTTGTTTGCCTCAGTCAAGTTTGATTTGTCCAGGTTGGACAAGTTCCAGTTCAAGACATTTCTTTTTGGCTTTTTGTCTTCTCTGGCTTTTGCAAGCAGAAATACCAGTTGTATTAAGAAATTCCATGACAGAGAGCTGATCAATAGCTCTCAGAGGTGTATACCTCTTGTAAGTATTTTTATCTTTTTTAATACAATAGTTTAGTCTTTACACAGCAAAAAAAAAATGATAGTAGAATGAGAGCTTACAGAGCTGCTGCCACCGAATTACTCAATGCCTTCAGTGAATTTAAGCTAGCCAAAATTGCACGAGATCACAATATTCATGCCCATAGTCTAGAAACCTTTGCTAGCACATGCAAGCTTCCCTTCGAACCAAATCACCATTTCACCATTGAAATAAAACATAGACCTTCTGTCCCTAACAATGTCAAGGATTGGCAGGTATTTCAAAGTGATGCCCAGATCAACAGTTTCTTAACTCTGGAGGACAAATTTTCCAACACAAACATTGACATGGATGCAATGGCCGAATCACAACAATTAGCCGAAGAAAACCACATGACTGTAACAGCTGCAACAGCTAAGCAAATCCTTAGCCCAACTATTTTCGACAATACAAACATAGGACAGCTGAAACAAATTTGTTCAGAGAAAACAGCCAAGATAGAGGATGAGTTTATTGATCTGAAAAGTAATGTTTTGCCCGCCAACCTCACTCCATTGGAAGACATGTTTGATGACAACGATGTGCCCAGAAAGCCAAAGATGGAACCTTTGAATGCTGCCATAGACGAACACAACATAGGAACAGCAGAACATCCCAGAATGATTAAATTGTCCAAAAATCTGCCTCCTGACAAAAAACCTAAATATGTGGATTTGTTCTAAGAATTCCAAGATGTACTTGCCTAGAGTTACGAGGACTTGAAGTCCTATGACACTTCAGTAATCCAACACACCATCCCCTTAAAACCAAATCAAAAATCGTTCAAACAGAAACTCAGAAGAATCAACCCCATGCTTCTCCCCTTGATTGAAAAAGAAATAAAGAGAATGTTTGAAGCAGGTATCATTTCACCTATGAGATTCTCTGAATGGGTGTCTGACTTAGTTCCCACCAGGAAGAAAACAGGAGAGATAAGACTATGTGTAGACTTGAGAAATTTAAACCAGGTCTCTCTAAAAGACCACTACCCGTTACCCAAAATGGATCATATCTTGCAAAGAGTAGTGGGTTCCTCTAGAATTTCTTTACTAGATGGATTTTCAGGATTTAACCAAATCCTTGTTCACCCAGATGACCAAGACAAAATAGCTTTTACCACACCCTGAGGGACATTCAAGTACGTCAAAATGCCTTTTGGGCTAAAGAACGCTGGTGCTACCTTTCAAAGGGCAATGGATATTACATTTGCTAAGGAGATACATGATTTCCTCGTAGTTTACCTTGATGACCTGACCCCATTCTCCAAATCCAACCAAGAGCACCTTAAGCACTTAAGGCAAATTTTCATGACATGTAGGAAATACAGCATTTCCTTGAATCCTAAGAAGTCCTTGTTAGCCCTGGAGGAAGGCAAACGTTTAGGGCATATAATATCAAAAGATGGGATTAGAATTGACCTGGAAAGAATTCAAGCTATCCTTCAAATCCCTTATCCTAGAAACATAAAAGAACTGCAAACTTTCCTGTGAAAGATCAATTTCCTGAGGAGATTTATCCCAAATCTAGCCGAGCTAATAAGGCTACTGAGCAACATGCTGAAGAAGGATGCCAAGGTAAAATGGTCTCTTGAAGCCAAGCAGGCTTTTGAGACTATAAAAACTGCCCTAACTCAAACGCCTGTCCTCACCAGTCCTCAATTCGACATAGATTTTATCATTTTTTCCTTCGCATCTGAACACACTATAGTTGTTGTCCTTCTGCAGAAAGATGATCAGGGCAACGAAAAGCCAATTGCTTTCTTTAGCAGAGCCTTAAGAGACGCGCCCTTGAAATATCAAATAATGGAAAAGCAGGCCTATGCCCTGGTCAAAGCCATCAAAGATTTCAGAATTTACATCCTATACTCCCATGTGATTGCCTATGTCCCTAATGCCGTTGTAAAGGATATACTAACTCAAGAGGGACTGGAAGGCAAAAGAGGCAAGTGGATTGCCAACATCCTTGAATACGACATTGAAATAAATCCCACCAAGCTCATAAAAGGACAAGGGTTAGCCAAACTAATGACCGAAACAAACTTCCAAGCATTAGACATTAATCAACTAGACGATGAACCGGAGCTGGCGACTCCACAGATCAGTGAAACCTTTATGAAATCTTCATGGTACGTTGATATTTGCTTTGTATTGTTAAACCTGTGTGCCCCCCCAGGATTGTCCAGGACCAAGAAAAGATTTTTAAGGATGAAATCATTAAAATTCTGTGTCATAGATGGTGCTTTATTTTGGAAAAATCATCAAGGTATTTTGCTTAAATGTTTAACTATAAATGAAACTAACAGCATCATGAAAGAATTCCATGCAGGGGACTGTGGAGGACACTTGTATTGGAAATCCACAGCTGACAAGATCTTACGGGCTGGTTATTACTGGCCCTCTTTATTTGCAGATGTAAAGAAGTTTTTTGTCTCATGCCACAAATGCCAAATCTTTGAAGGAAAAAGAAAGTTATTGCCCTTGCCCCTTAAGCCCATTTCAACCGAGAAACCTTTTCAACAATGGGGTCTTGACTTCATTGAAGAAATCCATCCCTCTTCCTCAGGCCAACACAAGTGGATCCTAACAGCCACGGATTATTTCACTAAGTGGATTGAAGCCATCCCATGTAGGCAAGCCAATGACTCCACCATTATCCAATTCCTTGAGAGCAATATCCTTTCCAAATTCGGCTGCCCTGAGAAAATTATCACTGACAACGCCGCTGCTTTCAAATCCAAAAAAATTAATCAACTTTTGCCATAAATACCACATCACCTTAGGCCACTCCATAGCTTACTACCCTCAAGGTAATGGCTTGGCCGAATCGTCCAACAAAAGCCTCATCAATATCATAAAGAAGCTGCTAGAAGAAAACAAAAAGAAATGGCATAGGAAGCTCACAAATGCTTTATGGACAAACAGACTTTCCACCAAGAAATCCATTGGGATGAGAACTTATGAACTTGTATATGGCATGGAAGCCAAGTTCCCCTCATCTCTGGGCATACCTACTGTTAAATTGTTACAAGAAATTCAGGCTGAACCGAATGACATGCGGAGGAGAGTTAATCAAACTATTCACCTTCAGCAAACCAGAGAACAAGTCTTCAACAGAGCTCAAATACTGCAAGAAAAACTCAAGAAGATGTTTGATAAGGAGGCCAAAGTAGAGGATTTTTGGGTGGGCAGCAAAGTTCTAAGATGGGATTCACGAAGAGAAGACAAGGGAAAACACGCAAAATTCGATTTTCTGTGGAAAGGTCCGTACATTATCAACGTTGTGCAAGGGAATAATACCTATTTTCTCAAATCTCCAAATGGCAGCACAGCTGAAGAAGGCCCTGTCAATGGCCGAATGCTAAAGCACTATAATGATCCCTTTGAATAAAAGAGCAGGCGGTGTTTTATTTTGTACATAGAATATTTGTATATATCGGTGTTTTGTTTTGTTTTTGTAAGAATCCATAATGCTGAAAGACGCAGAAGAAAGCAGGCGGTGCTTTACAGTTTAACAACAGCACAAACGAAGGAAAGAGCTGTTACCAGTCGAAAGGTTCAAATCAATCCAACAGTCAAGAAGAAGACGTTTAAAACAGAGCAATAACAGAAGAAACAAGGCAATCTGACCTGCTGTTCTTGGCTTCTCACAAGGAGAAACCATCCCCAAGTGGAGCCACTGTTAGCCTCCTGCTGCAGCAGGTTACTCATATTTCATGATTGACATTTTCACAGACCAAATATGTCATACTTTTCATGCTGCAATGCTCCATATTTGCTTAATAGTCTCCAAGCGAAGAAGGCTACTCAGAGTTCATCTAACTTCTTTCCAAATTTTGAGAAGTTATTCTAGTGTTGTACAATTTTCAGTTGAAGGGATGTCCAAACAGCTTAATCTTGGTCTCCCTAGGTTTCAATTTCCTGTTTTAGAATATAGAGAATGAAAATCTGTCCAAACAGCTTAATCTTGGCAGATTCTTAGATAGGTAGAGAATCAAAGGAGCCCAACTGCCTAATCTGGGCCCTTGGATGAAATAAGGGTAGTTTGTAGATAGAAAAGCATAAAAAAGAAAAATTGAAATGATGGGTTTGCAAGTCTAAGTGCACCCAAAACAAAAGAAGAAAAAATGTTAGGTAAGTAGGCTGGGTAGGTAGTTGAGGTTGCAGAATTCTGATCGCTGATCAGTTCCCGGTTTTCAAGTGTCATCTCTACCCAGGACACAATCACCAGGCAATTCTATGCGAGAAACTCAAAAACAGGTATAACTAACTTCCTTTCTCCATTTCCCCCAATCATTAACTAACTTCCCCAAAAGAGGTCAAGATCTGCTTGATACCTCTTAAGTTCCATCATTTTCATAGCATTAGCTTGGGTGAAGATCTCCTTTACTCAAAGATGTTGCATAATTTCTCTAAAAGGTTCAATCCCCTCGTAACAGCCTAAGATCTCCTGAACTTAGCGCTTTCTCACCATCCTCATATTAACCAATGACATTATTATTTAAATCCTTATATTTTCTGTGTCCCCGTACTAAAACTATGTAAATAATCCCCCTATGTAAATATCCCTCCCCCTGGTTGAAAAATAACCATAAGTACCCCCGAGAATTGCTCAGTTTATTTGAAACTTAGCAAGAGCCCTCATGCTGCCCCTTCAAACCATCTTCTAAATACAATGGACTCCTTCCAAAGTATAAAATTCCTTGTAGGTTATCGGATCCCTTCCGAGGCCTCAAGCATCCTGCGGACCCACTTACTCACTTCTTACAACCACAATAGATCCTTGCTGATTTCCTTAACACTCCGCAGATCCTAGAACGCCAGCTCGCATCGCAAGATCGCAATGTTCCTACCATATAAGCTATGCCCCATTCGTTCCCCGCTGATGCGATATTGCGATATCGGCGATCGATCGTCGCAAGCGTCGCATGTCCAAAAAAACACCTTCCCATTCCCCGCCGATGCGATATTGCGATGGCATCGGAGAAGTTCATCACATTGCCTACAAGTATGAGCACCCCACCATGTCACTTTTGTACCAAGGACCCACCGTAGGATGACATCATCCACCGTACTGCTAACATCATGCTGACGTCAGCAGCCAGAAAGCCGAAAATTCGCGTAGGAAGAAAAATTGCACTTCGGAGCTCCAAAACAAGAAACAGAGGCAGTTTTCGATGCGTGATTAGCGCAAAGCGCTAATCTCACATCGCTATGGGAAATAGGCCATTTCGGGGAATCTTTGGGGAATCTTTTGATTCCTTGGTCCGTTTTGCGCCGAAAAGGCCCGAAATTGCCCGATCGTGCCAAATTAATCCAGTTTAAAACCAACAAAGGACCAATGACAAAGATTAAAGTGTATCAGATCAAATCATCAGGGAACAAGCATGTCAAAGAGTATCAGCAAGCGGCGGAAGCCATCAATGTAGTGGCAAAGAGTATCAGTGAAAATCTTAAGCAGCAGCCCAAAGCAAGAGAACATTTAATACCTTCCAGTAGAGTCAAAGAAAGAGGGCGAAGCCACTCAAACACCCTCAAATCATAATCATTGCACATTTACATCACACCAGCACAGAGTTACCGATCCCAAAGAACAGTTACTCCAACAGCACCACATCAAGCCTCCAAGGGCCACATTGCACTCCTTTCGATTCAGCTGCCCCTAGCGCAGCCCAAAAGACTTAACTGCATTTAATTCCAGTAATGCTTAGGTTTTAGAAAATATCTTCAGCAGATCTGTTTAGGTCAATTGTAATGAATGACTTTATGATATTTTGCTTACATATACCACCCTGAACAATGTAGTGAGGGGTTGGTTGGTTAGTTAGTGAGTTGAAGACATTGCTTAATCTTCTTCTCAGCATTTTCGCCAAGCAGAGACCCGCACTATAACTGTCATACTTTCTATAATCAAAGATTGTTGAAAGCATGAATTTTGAAACTGCTTGATGTGTTCAATTGGCCAAGGAGTGATTACGGAATTCATGTGCTTCTACATGATTCAATAAGTGTTTCTCACCTCTGTTAATTTTCATGATTTTTCCACCATTCCGCCAACTAAATTGCAGGAAAAAAGAATAGCTTAAGATTTGTTTAACTACACCTTAAGTTCAATTTCTACATTTTTCTATGTTTTCATCAGAAATAGCTATGAGCATGTATACTTAAATGATCTTGTTTACGCTGTTTCTTTCACATATGAATGAGAATTTAGGAATTCTTAACTGCTCCTAGATCACCATTCATCCATCTCTCCTCTTGTTCAGTATGATGAAATGATTCTCCTTTGCCTTTCATCTCTGATTTCCATCATTCCATCCTTTCGGTAGATTGATAATTGTATCATGTGTGGCTATCTCGCTCCTTAATCCTCTTATGACCAAGAAGACGAAATAGCAAGCCTTAATCCATGACTCCACGCCCAATGGTTTGAAACCTATCACACCTTACCTTGCCTCTTTGCTTGAGAATTCTACCTTCCATCCAAACACAAACAAAAAACCCCTGAGCCAAAAGCTATCCTAAAATCATCAACAAAGTTGAATCATTAAGAGAGAGCCCTCTCTGATTGGAGGTGGGCTAGAACCTGCAATCCAAAGATTGGTTTGTGGTTACCTCGGCCGTATCGCTAAACAGGAGCCTAGGGACAACCTGAGTGATAAGACTAGTAACTATTCTAACCATAGTTTTTTCATTTGAGATGCAAATTGAAAAATTCCAAATGGGTTAGAAAATATATTTCAAGGGCTTATTTTTTTAGAAACATATTTTAAAAATGAGCCCATATGGTCCTCCAAAATATGATTTTCAGGGTTGCATTTTTTCATAAAATCCTCTCAAAATGAGTTTTATTCATGCAATATTGACTAACTTTATTATGCATTTTTTTATTCATTCATTTATTCCTCTATACAATCATAATATTCTATTTGGAAAAATAAAATATCCCTCAAGTATAAGAGAGTTTCGAATGCATCCAGTTGCTTAACGAGATCATAAGTAAACTCATATCTAAGTTTGAAAAATATGCCTTAATGAATGCTTGGACATGAGAGATCAATTGTTCATATGCCAAGACATGTCAAAAAATGGAGTCGTATGGTGTCCTAGTTACTCTTTGGAACCAAGTTTGATATGAACTTTGTCTCCTTCAATTTCCTTTGTTGTCATACCCTAAAGTTCTAAAACACTTGTTCATTACATTCATGAATGTAGAAAGTGATATTGTGGTCGACATGAGAGAAATTCTTCAATATTTAGCTCTAATGTTTGATCTTCATTGGATGTGGCCAATGACTCCTTGTCCTCCTTACAAGGATAACTAGAAGAATCTTCTAGGTTCTCCTTTTTGAATCCTCTTCATAGATGTCTTTCTCCTCTTCTATATTTTGAAATGAAAACTCATCCCTAGTGATAATTCTAAATTGTGGACAAGGATTTAAGAATATATTTGTGGTGGCATACCCTAATTCACTAAATGAATTCTTTAGCATCCTCTTTTTCAAGTTTGATAGGTCTTGTCTTGCAAATGGATTAGCAATTGGAGGTATTTTTTTTAGTGGTTGGGTGTTTTGTTTTAAACTTCTAAACTACTCTATCTAAATGTGCTTCCCCAACAACGACGCCAAAAATGTTGGTCCAATTTAGGGGTGTAAATCAGATCATATATTTTAATATCGATACGAGAAGACATTCATAATGTTTCAAAATCATAACAACATTTATATCATCAAGTTTTTTTTAAACATTGAAATACTAAAGCAGCATAACAATGAATTGCAAAAAATGACAAATTGAAAATCTTTTACTGTTACAAGTAAAGACACATCAAGCTATTTAACAAGAGATCTATGCACAATGTATATTATACTTTAGCAATAGTTAAAGTTTGTTAATCTAATGAAAAAGAAAGAAATCATACAAGAAACCACAACAAATCTGAAAAAGTATACCATACATTTAAATACTAAGTGTGCATGCTTGGCAATGGGGGCCCTCCATGCTTCACTTGCACATTTGAATGAAAGTCAGTTAAGAAATCTTGAATAAAAGTATTAAAATAATCCACACGGCACAATTAAGTTATCCAAAAGCTCCAAATCTATTAATTTCAAGCAAGTAACATTCTTCCACACAAAATAACATGTCTCTTACTTCAAGTCCTACATATTTATACAAGACATTTGATATCCAAAATTACTAAAAATGCTCAAATCAGTTTTTGAGATCCTAGATAAGTTCTAATAGGCTGAATTCAATCTTCAAATCCATGAAATATGAAGAAAATCCCTTAAAATCGAAAATTGCCCTGATTTATTTCCAAAAATAGGGGATTTTCTGAACAAGTGGCCTAGTCTGACCAGCTTTGATCAAGCACATGTGAGGATCTTTTCGTAAGGAATATAGGAATTTATCCATCCTTGGACATTAAGGATCATCCCACATATCTCGAAATCCACCCATCTGTCCTGCACACGTGAGAATCTTGGAGATATTACGGGAAGTTTCAACATGTTGTAATTTTTGCTAAAAAAATAATTTTAATTTCAAACCTTGCCAAAATTCAATTCGTGAAAAGTAAATGATAAATGTGCCTAACATATTCAATTCCAAGCAAATATGGATGAAGTGTGAGAGATATGAAGGAAAAATGTATGTAAAATATAGGTTTTGGAGGCAAAAAGAAGCATAAAAAATGGTACCCAACACACTTCCATGAGAAATCATCTAAACATTTAACATAATACACGTGCTTGGAAGTGGAGGCTATTGAGAAAGGTACACATACATCAAAGTTGAACCTTTCAAGTATTGGATGTGCCATGTTGTCCCGATCATTGAAGGTGGCTTTTTTATACTTCCCCAGTGTACACCCTTTGCATGTGTCCTGCTGCTCTAGTGCTCCATTGCGAAGGCTTGTGGAAATTTGTTGCATGATCTGCAAAGCACCATGAAGCAAATGGACAAGTATTCTATACCCTAATTCGTCGACATCTCGGCTCTGCACCTTCTCTGGTTTTGTGCTCAATGTTTCATAGTCTTCCACATCTAATTTGTAGAGGTTCCTCACTCGAACCCCGATATTCTCCACTTATCTCGTGGCCATGTGTCTCAAGAAAGTCTTCCTTTTGATGAATATCACATTGTATCCATGGTCTTCCAACACCGCAATGGAAACTAGATTCTTCTTCAGACCTAGTACATACATCACATCCTTGAGCTTGATAGGGGAGCCAAAATCCCTTTCAAAAGTAATTATACCAATGTCGATCACGCTATACCTTCCATTATCTCCCATCTCGATGTGAAACTAGAGATCCTTCTCCTCCAAGTCACTGAAAAATTATTTATTTCTCATCATGTGGATTAAGGCACCAATATCGATATACCACACGCTACCCATTACTGTGCTTGTTATGCATGCAATGAGGGTAAAATCAAGTTTGAACTGTGAAGCCAAGGCTTCACCTACTGCTCCTCCTGTATTCTTCTTACTTTCTTTCTTATGTGGACATTTTATGGCGTAGTGTCTCAATTCATGATAGTGAAAGCACTTGATTTTGGACAAGTATTTCTTCTTCCCCCTTGACCAGATTTTGCTTTGGATTGGGATTTCTCCCGTTTATCTTTATTTTCCTTTCCAACCAAGGCACATTTCTCTTCATCCTCACCCTTAGATGAAGTCTCGTCTCTGTTGCCTCGCCTTATTTCTTTCTGCACTAGATCGGACCATAACTTCTCCCATATTGGTAGTGTCTCTATACCATTTATCAAATCTTTATAACTGTGCCATCTCTGGGGAAGGCCTGTTAGCTCTTTCCAACGCTACTAGTTTAAAGACTAAAGGAAGAAGATGGTTTGATTTGCTATCTGGGAGAGGGCTTCGCAAGGGCCGTCCTTCCACTTCCCTCCTCTCCTCCACTTACATTCTATCCTGCTCACATCTCAACCAAACCCTCACTTCATAACAAAACCCTCTTTCACCTTAGCCTCTAATAAATTAATCCAAAAACCTTGCCTTTCTGACCATACACACCTTCCACACTTGTTTCAAGGACATCCTGTATCTCCGTTTTCCTCCACCATCAATATTCCCCCCGCCGATTTGACTGCCTGTGTTTCACCCAATCGACAAACATGCTCGATCGATCTCTGCCATTAAATCACTCCCACTAGATCTAACGGTTGTTGCTCATATCGCGCGGGCAGCTAGCGAGAGGAATGCCTACCCGATAAAGGCGGTTTTCCTCTCTCCTCCACTACTACGTGTCATCCACTAAGTGTAATTGGGCGGGCTCTGCCACTTGCCATTAACCTCTCGATGCCCTTCTGATGGAAACTGCTATAGCCTTAGAAAACCACCCCCGACCGTTATTCATTAAGCACTTCCTCCGCCCGATAGCCGTCTGATCTGTCCAACCAAGATCCAACGGCTCAGACTTAACCCACTCCCGCCATGACTACAAGCCTCATGCAATCAATCTCCTTTGTCCATTCCTTCCGATCCAGCGGCCCTTGTTCATGACTTCTCCCGCTTGTCCTTTTCCACCTTACCATTACTCTATCCATCCAATGTAATTCATCCAACAGCTACCCGCCTGTCCTCTGCCATCCTGCCATTACCCTGCTCTTCCTAATTAGCACATCCAGCCACCCATGCACCTCATACTCTACTTCCTATCAGTTTCCCGAGGAGGTAGGTGGTTGACTCTATTAGTATCATGACAGTGAGGTTGTTGAACTAAATTAACTGAAAGTATGGCCAAAGGAGGGATGATGCAGCACAATGCAAGCAAACATAATTAAACAACCATGTGGCCTCACTGGCACAATCAAGCCAACCACCTAACAAGGCATAATTGTTCCAGAATTAATTATCACTTTCATGATGGAAGCATAATTGTGTCCTTGTACACAATCAGGCAGTTAAAGACAATAGAAATAGATTAAGACACCTCAAGCCCTAAAAACGCTTGAGAGCATTGTAAGGAGCTATAAATAGATAAAAGTAAGATGTAATCAAGGTTCAACTTCTGGAGACTGTTAAGACTCTACTACTCAAGCTTCTCATCTTCATTCATCACTAATACAAGCTTCTTTTGCTGTCATATGTTCAATATTCCAATTTCTCTTATGTTCCAAGCTTGCACTTGAACAGGTCGTTCAGATTTCTTTTGTGTCCAATGCCAGATAATTGTCATCTTATCTCTGTGTTGATGTATTATATTTTCAAGTTTCTTTACTTTCTGTAGCCAGCCATCATATGTTTATGTATGTATATGTTGGTATGGTTAGTATTCTCCATTCATTCACCTAATCTACAAACTATTGAGCATTGGTGGTCTAAAGCCTTGGAGGATGAGGGTGTTCATGCATGCCTTGAGTAATAACAGAGTCAAAGTGGTTATATGGCTTGATCCAAACCATTATTATGCCAATAGTTCAGAGAAAAATATTGAATATTATATGTTGTCAGGCATCTCTGAGCCACAACCATATGAGAGTTTCCCGAAGAGCTAACATAATTGGTGTTGTTGCCGGGGAGAGGAGATTGAAGCTCAGCTTCCCTGGGAGACGACATAGGTCCAGCTTTGATGATAGACAAAGTCTTGACACTCTCCTGGTTATAATCATCTATCTGGTGACTCTACTGGAGGACGAACCTCTTGGCAACTCCGCTCCATAATTCTGGCTCAATTTGGAAGGCATACTCGGAGAAATCCTTAGAAGTCACAAGTTGACCCAGTACCTAACCCTGAAAAGATCATCAAAGAAAGAAAGGCTTTCCAGAGAGGAGCATCAGGTTCAGGTAATCCTAAACAATGTTCTAGAAATTTTCAAGAAAATCCTGCATTAGAACAAACTCGTGTTGAGAATATAGTATCTAATACTAGTAGTGAAGGAAAAATCTTAAGGATACATAAAGCTCCTAATTCTTTAGGTTCTCCTTTTTTTGTAAGCCCAAAGGGAACCTAAACTCCTATCCATCATTCCCCTTTAATTTTATTAGTCACTCCTCAACCCTCTGTCATTTAGATTTCCAGTGCCCTTCTAGCCACCATAGCTATGGCAGGTCCACAAGCACCCACCAAAATGGAGAGAATCATAGCTGCTAGGTGTGGACCTCTAGTACTGCCCATTCCTTTGAATGCCATGTCTACTGGAGAATATCAGGAATACCCAAGTTTACTAGGACAGAAGGGGTTACTGATGAAGAACATCTAGAATCATTATATAGCTATGCTGATAATCTCAATATTAGTGAAGATGATGTATGGATGAGAGTATTTGTCCAAATCCTAGATGGAGATATTAGAAAATAGTTCATAGAATTGACCCTGAGGTCTATAATAGATATTGAAGCTTTGGATGACGTATTCTTAAAGCATTAGGGGGATAAGAAAGATCTTCTCTACTACCATACTGAGTTTGGGAACTTGAAAAGGGAAAATGGTGAGTCACTATGTGATTTCAATAAAAGGTTTAAGCGCATGTACAACAAGATACCAGTTGAAGTGAAACCCACCCCTACCTCTGCTAAACTCACCTATGCAAATGCATTTGACTCTGACTTCTATTTACTATTGAGAGAGAGAAGATGTGCTTCTTTGGCTGAGATACAGGATGCAACCTTGGAGGTAGAATCAAGCATCATAGCCACAGAGAAACTTAAGGGGCATGCTGATCGAAGGAGACAGAGGGGTGAATCTTCACCATCTTCAGATCCCAAGTTAGATAAGATTACCAAGATAATAGAGTCATTGGCCTCTAAAGTCTCTAAGTTGAAGATGGAACAACACTTTGGGAAAGGAAGAGCTCCTAATGCCTTCGCTTTTAGAAATCCAAACCCATACAAAAGAACTAATGAGAAGTCCCAAGTTCCTCAAAGAAACAAAGATGTGAATGAAGACCAAAGGATGAAGAGCCCCTTGCAAAATGTAATCATGGATGAAGATCAGTATGAGGAGGATGATGAGATCCATTGTTTGGAAGACAAGGGTAGTACCTCTTTCTTGACCCTAGCTGCGTATGAGGAGTCACTATCCGAGGACCAAAGCAAAAAAGAGTGGGATGGTGGAGCTGTTTTGTAAACTGACGACCAACACAGATACAATCTGAGGTCCAAGACGACTACTGCCTAGTAATCCCTTGTTCAAAGGGCTACAATCCCTACAATCCAGCAAACCAACAAGAAAAAACAACCAGCAGTTGATCCCATCATTCTCAAAGCTCCAGCTCCAGAGGTAAGAGGTCCTGATAAGTTCCCTTCTCCTTTGAGTTTTGAATCAGAAATCCAAAAGCTAAAAATATCCATACCTCTGATGGAACTAGTGAAGAATGAATCCTTTAAGAGACCCATCCTTGAGGCCCTTGAGCTTAAATCCACACAAGAATCCAATGACTATGTGAATTTGCAAGATGACAAGCCAGTTGTTGTCCTCAGCCCAATGATTGAACATCTTGATGGAAATTCCCCATCATTCTATGTCTCCTTGACTATTCATGACAAAATAATCCACAATTATCTACTGGACACAAGTTCCAACCATAATCTAATTCCCTAGGCTGTCATGGAAGAGTTGGGCCTTGACATCACTAGACCCTATCATGACTTATTTTCTTTTGACTCTAGAAAGGTGAAATGTTTGGGGTTAATCAAAGATCTAGCCATCACCTTGTCCAACTACCCATGAAGAGCATGATGATGGATATTGTGGTAGCAGATGTCCCCCCTAAGTTTGGCATGTTACTTTCCAGAGGATGGATTAAGAGATTAGGTGGGACATTGTAGAATGACCTGTCCTATGCCACCATCCCAGTCTTTGGAGGTGAAAGCAAGAGACTATACAAAGAGGCTCGTTAGCTTATATCATCAGCAATGAAAGGAACCCTACTAATCATCCCATCTATGTTGTTGATACTGATTTTGGGTCTTGTATTCTTCAGGTGGAAAAATTACAATTGGCCCCCATGTAGCTTAGAAAGCCGGTTTGCCATATCAAAGAGGAGGAAGGCCCACAAATCTGAGAAATGTTCTTTGATGGAGCCCGCTCTAAAGAAGCTACAAGAGCAGTGTAGTTCTTATATCTCCCACACAAGAATACATACATTTGTCTTTAAAGCTAACTTTTCAGGTCACCAATAACATAGCAGAATACAAAGCCTTGATGTTGGGCTTAAACGCTGCTAAAGAGATGGGCATCAAAGGTCTGAAAGTATTTGCAGATGTAGATTTGATTATTCAGCAGGTGAACAAGACATTCCAAGCAAAGCACCCGAGGCTGAAGGCATACAAATATGAGGTATGGAAGCTCAAGGATTCTTTCAATAGTTTTTGTGTTTCGTATATCCCTAGAGCTAAGAATCAGCTTGATGATTCCCTTGTTGTGTCTGCAAGCACTTTTATCCTTCCTTTGCCTCCTAAGTTGACTTATGAAGTCCAAGTGAAATATAGACCGTCTTTGCCTAACAATGTCAAGTACTGGAAAGTTTTTAAAGATGATGATCAAGTCAATAGGTTTCTACAAGTCGTTGATGAATTCTCTGAAACGTAAATTGACCAAGAGAATGAAGCCATTGAGGAATGTAACTAGTCCAAGTTGAGAGACAAAATTGGCAAGGATAGTATTGTGCAGCTTCCTAGTAATCATATACTTAAAGGGTTGGTGCCCTTAGAGAGGTTATTTAACCATAACAATGTACCTTATAAACCTGCTAAAAAAGAAGGTGAGCCTATAGTTCAGGAAGATAATATCGGGACTCCAGCCCATCCAAAGTATATCAATATGTCCGCTCACTTGTCCTCTGCCCAAAGCTCTAAGTATTACACCCTGACGAAACAATTCTCTGATGTATTCACTTGGGAATATATAAACCTAAAAACCTATGACACCAGCATTATTCAACATAAGATTCCACTGGAGAAGAATACAATCCCCTTCAAGCAGAAATTGAGGCCA
Source organism: Pinus taeda (assembly GCA_000404065.3). Classification (NCBI taxonomy): domain Eukaryota; kingdom Viridiplantae; phylum Streptophyta; class Pinopsida; order Pinales; family Pinaceae; genus Pinus; species Pinus taeda. The sequence goes on from APFE030588440.1 coordinate 21,194, forward strand.
ATCAACCCTCTCTTGTTACCCTTGATTGAAAAGGAGATCAAGAAGTTGCTAAATGCCAAAATCATAGTTCCCTTAAGGTACTCAAGGTGGATAGCTAACCTTGTGATAGTGAGAAAAAAGAATGGATAAATAAGGCTTTGTGTTGATTTCAGGAATCTAAACAAGTGCTCTAAGAAAGACAACTACCCCGTGCCCAAGATGGAACATTTGCTGCAAAAAGTTTCAGGGGCTAGAGTTATGTCTTTTTTGGATGGATTTTCAGGCTACAATCAAATTGTTGTACACCTAGAAGACCAAGAAAAGACTGCATTCACTACTCCTTGGGGCACTTTCATGTACTCTAAGATGCCCTTTAGACTGATGAATGTTTGGGCTACCTTTCAGAGGTCCATGGACATATCCTTCCCGTAGAAAAGGACAAGTTTGTCCTTATTTATCTTGATGACATAACGGTTTTCTCCAGCAGTCATGAGGATCATTTACCGCATTTGAGGAAGGTGTTCCTAAAGTGTATAAGGTTTGGAATTTCAGTAAATCCAAAGAAGTCACAGTTTGCTCTTGAAGAAGGCAAACTTTTAGGGAATATTGTTTCTGCTGCAAGTATCAAAATTGATCCAGAAAGAGTTCAAGCAATACAGACATTGTCCATCCCAAGGTCAAAAAGGGACATTCAATCCTTGTTGGGTAGAATTAACTTTGTGAGGAGATTTATTCCAAAATTTGCAGAGCTAGTGAAGCACATCACTTCCATGCTAAAAAAGGGGTCAGAGATAAAATGGACAAAGGATGCTAGAAGATCTTTCAAAGGCATCAAAAGAGCTATCATGGAAGCTCCCACTTTAATTATCCCAGACTACACCAAGGAATTTTATATCTTCTCTTTTTCCTCTTATGATACACTTGCAACAATCTTCTTGTAGGAAAATGGTGAAGATGCAGAGCACACAGTGGCCTTCTTCAGCAAAACATTGAGGGATGTTGAATTAAGCTATGACCTTATTGAAAAATAGGCATATGCTCTTATAAAGTCCTTAAAAACATTCCGAATTTACATTCTGCACTCCAAAGTGGTTGCCTATGTGCCTTCAACTTCAATAAAGGATGTCCTAACCCAGCCTTATGTTGATGGAAGAAGATCCAAATGGATTGAAAAACTCATAGAATTTGATATAGAGGTGAAACCAACCAAGCTTGTCAAAGGCCAAGGCCTGGCTAAGCTTATGGCTGAGGAAAATTGCAGCCACCTAGACATAGATTCCATTAGCTTAAATTCAAAGGGAGAACAAACAAAGGAAGCAGCAGGAAGCATGAATAGAACCAGCCTTTGACTAAGAATTTGGCCACCTGTCAGTGATATTCTAATATAGTTCATTTCCTGTTGAAGCTAGAAGTCCCTCCAAAGCTTAACTCAGGTTAGGTCAGGACCATTAAACTCAAATCTGGTAAGTTTTGTATTAATAAGAACCTGCTTTATTGGAGGGACCCATCTGGAATCCTCTTGAGATGTATAGACAAAGAGCAATCTATGCAAGTTATGCACTAGTTTCATTCTAGCATCTGTGGAGGGAATCATTTTGGAGAACCACAGCCCATAAGATCTCGAGGGTTGGGTATTATTGGCCTGATTTGTTCTCTAATGTGTTTTCATTTTTGAAATCTTGTGACAAATGCCAGAGGTTTACAAGAAGACAACTGTTGAAATCCCTGCCCTTGAAGCCCATACACACTAATGTTCCCTTCCAGTAGTGGGGTTTAGATTTCATAGGGGATATCAATCCACATTCCAGTGGCCAGCACAGGTGGATTTTAGTAGTCACTGACTATTTTACCAAATGGATTGAAGATATACCCACTAAGAAGGTTGATCACTAGATTGTCATGAAGTTCCTAACCGAGAATATTTTCACCAGATTTGGTTGCCCAACCAAGTTAGTCACTGACAATGCAGCAACCTTCAGAGCAAAGGAATTGGTGGACATGTGTGAATCAATGGGCATCCAATTAGTGCATTCTACCTCATACTATCATCAAGGCAATGGCTTGGCAGAATCATCCAATAAGAGCCTGGTAAGAATAATCAAAAAACTACTCGAAGACAACAAAAGGGGCTAGGATTCCAAGCTAAAGTTTTCATTATGGGTTGATAGAGTTTTTTGGTCAATTTAGTATGTCCTAAATTGCTATTTAAAATGTCGATCCGGGAGTCGTAAACTGATGAAGTGAAGTGCACTGTATGTGCAAGATAACCTTTTTCTTAGTCTTTTGTTGTTTTTGAGTTTTTTTTACTTTGTTTTTGGGTTTATCTTCTGTGGATTCCCTAGTGTGAGATGGCAAAATTGAAAATTAAGTATGAATGGTAATGGTGATTTCTACAATGATTTTCCAAACTTAAAATTTCTCAAAAAGAAGGCTTCCAAACTGACTGTAATGAAATCAATTCTCAAAAGAAGTAAATGTACAAAAACAATGAACTAGTGACAATGGCCCAATATCCTTACTGTTGTATGAAAAAGAAAATAAAAACTGAACTTAAAGCAACTCAAAGACTGAAAGCAAAGCAAACTAAATCACACTACTTCAACCCATACTCTGACCCTTCACCTTTCGGCTCACTCCGGCTATAGGAAGTAATCATAAACAAGCTGAGTATTATGATATCTAAATTGCAGGAAACTAAATTGCATAAAAGGAAACTAAGATTTAACTACTCATTCATATTTCAAATTTTGAAAATGACATAAGTAATTCAATCTCTAACTTGCAGGAAAGAAAACTAAATCATACTACAACGAGTAATATTCTGATTCCTTACTAATTGAGTCACTTGGCTATAGAAAGGAAATCATAAACAGGTAAGTAATATGATGTCTAAATGGCAGAAAAGTAATTAAGCAAAACAAAACTTGAAAGAAATGACAATGATGGAACTAAACTTAGTAAATGAAAATCAGCAGAAAGGACAAGATGATATCATGTCAGTAGTTATCAAAAATATGTAAATTTGTCCGGGCTGCCTACAAAAACCTGTAAAAGAAGCACTAATCAGCTAACAGTTATGGAAAAAAAACATAAAGGAAATATGGACAGCAATGAACATCAAAACATCACAAAATATATACAAGTAATGATTATAAAAACAGTAAATGAAAGCAAGTAAGAAACTATACAAAGCTTTGGTGTACAGGGGCCCTCTGTAACCTCGGCCAACCAGTTACTTAGTCACAAATCGAATTCAGGAATGTTGTCTTCTCATATATTAAAGTGCAATAATAAAACAAAGTAAAGTGCAGTACAGTGGGCTGATAACAACATTCAAAATTACATCTCAAAAACTAACTATCCAGCGTATATCAACGTGTTATTTATAAGTGAAAATTCTTGCAACTAATTCCTAGATTTTATGCTGCCAAGAGACACGTAAATCTCCACGGCCTGAGATTTAGCGTTATTGTCATTATGGCAGTTGAATCCATGGAGTGGTGGCTGCTCGATTCAGTTCACAGGCTGATCGACAGTTGTGCCAGTACCTCAAGAAACTAAGGATCGTGCCACACAAACCTTCACGTGGGCAAAACAGAGCCGTGCCACCGCAAAATTCCTCATTTGGCCCTTCCTTTGACCGTCGTTGACCATGACCGTTTATGAGTGATTTGGCTGATCTGAGGGGACACACTCCATGTACATGTCACTTACATCTTGCCCATGTGGCCAGTTTCTCCATTGGACACCTGTAACATAGCCCTTGACAAAATGGCTGCAGAAACTTGGGCTGGCTGCGGAAAGTGACAAGTTTCCGCAGTTGTTTGAACAAAAAAATCTAAATCAAACATCAGTCATAAACATAGTTAGGAAACCATTTCATAAGCTCTTTTTATACTAATATGCAATGATTTGACAGTTGGGTGGATAAAGTAAATGGAAAAAGAAGGCTGAAAGGGTATATAGGGAAGTGCAGGTTTGGGACTCAACATACCCCCACTGTGAAGGTGTTGCATGTCCTCATGCAACCAAAATTTAGTCATTCCCCTCTAATCCATATGTTATGATGCTTCTGCTAGGACATGTAGCCCTCTTTTCTTCTTCTTTGGTGCTACCACCATTCTTGGTTTCCTTATTAGACATCTGAATTTGAGATTGATCAATGCTTTGTTCAACTATTTGCACTTTTTCTTCAGTTTCTTGTTTTTCTTTTGCCATAGTCCCAAATGGAGCATAGTGTTATCATGAATAATTTTATCTACTTTGCTCTGTTCCTTGAGTGCTTCATTTTCCTACTTGATATGCCTGTTTAGGACCTCTAATTCAAATACCTCCTCTTTTAAGGACTGAACTTGTGCATCTAGTGGCAGAGTGGTACTCGGACCTGCAGCTGATTTTTCCAATGATTCCAAGTAGTCATATACCTTCTGTTGATTGGGATCTATTTCAGTTGTCTTTCTTGGACTGAGTTCAAAATATGGTGGAGGAGGAGGACTACTCTCTAGCTCTGGCCGAGAAGGGCTTTCATCATGTGGAGGACTAGTTTCAATGCTTAACTAAGGACGAGGTGGACTACGGCCAGCTGGAGTTTTCTCAGGTGTCTCTCCACCCAAGTCGATGAAGTGGGGCCATTTTATTTTTGTTTTATTCCAATTTCCTCTTAACCTGTGGCTTCTCCTTAAGAATGGTGGACTAGTACTCTTTTCTTGTATACTATGTTTCCCTTTTTCCTTTTTCTTTGTTATAGCAGCCTAAAGATGTACTAATCTTTCTGACAGTGGTTGATAATACTCCTCTATGGATGGCTCAGGTGATTGGTAGACTTCTTGGATGGTCCTTTTGCCTTTCTCTTTCCTCTGTTTCTTGTCTTTAGTTCTGTTTTCTTCTTCTTGTTGACCAACTTCTTGACTTTCTGTAGTAGGGGAGTCTTGGACTATAGTGCTCTTTTCTCTCCTCCTACGTTTTCTTGGCGTCTTTGGTGTACTACTTTCAGAGGCCTCAGACGACTCTTGGAAGTAGTTTCTTATCAAGAATTGTACCGAGGTATCTTTGTTTCTCTTTAGTTGGTCCTCAATGAGAATTTTTATAAGTCCATGATGATATAGATGAGGTTCTATATTGCCTATGTGTTTTTGGACTGTAATACTCATCTTTTTCAAACTCAACAGTAGGAAATAAGGAAAATTAAGAGTCTGATTCTCTAAGAAATTCATCAGCAATCTAGCATGGTACATGTACATCGAACCAAAGCGGCCTTCACAAGTGACAAATTTTTGGATAACTAATAGCAGACTGGCCCATTCTTCCTTCAATGCATGAACAGGAATTCCTTTAGTAAACACAGTGGTGTCCATACCTGGGTTTCTTAGCATAATTCTCCATGCCTATTCATCCACGCTTTTGTTTTTGAACCATCGCTCACCTTCTTGGGGTAAGCCTGTGGCAGTTGCTACTGTTGTTTCGGTCACTGTGAGCTTCAAATCTCCAATCTCCACCATTTGACCATCGAAAGACCGTGCAAAAGCCTTGGTTACCTCTTTGTTATAGCCTTTGAACTTTTGGATGAAGCGTAACCATTTGGCTTTCCTCAGCAAATCCTTTGCTTGAGGGTAACCTTCTAGATATTTCAGTCCTTCTGGCTCTGCCCTTAGTAGTTTTCCCATTCCTTTCTCTGTTTTGAATTTCAACTGAGGATGCAATTGCATATGAGGATTTAGCAGAGGGAAGGTAGCTCGGTTGCAGGGTTTATGGTAAAATGCAGTGGCTGCAATCGGTAGCAGGTAACGGGAATGCTTCAAATTACAGGCGGAACAGAGGGTAAGCAGTCGCAAATAAGTTCACAATTTGAAATGCGTGTATATGAAAAGGAAGACCTTTAATGAAATGGTAAGTGAACGGAGTGGAGGCAAGATTTGAATTAACAGCTACGTATGGGAGATCACACGTTTTGATAGATGGCTACGGAAAATGCGGTAGAGAGGAGCCGTAAAGGGATTGGTCACATCTCATGAGCGCAGGTGGCAAATGAAAGTGCAGTCAACTTGAGTTTAAACCCGAAAATCCATCATGAGACCGTTAAGAAATAAATGCATGGTGTGTGGAGTAATATCGTGGAATAGGAGTGGGTAATGGAGCTATCATATCGAATCATTGCACATAGTAGAACTTTTTATGGTTTTATAACAATGCATAATCATGACTTTAATTGTTATTTGATAAAAAAAATTGCTCATACCTTTGGAAACTTTGTCATTTCTTGCTGATAGCTTTTAACCAACTGTTCTTTCTTGATGTCTTGGAGATGCTCCATGTCTTCATGGAAATTGCTCAATTACACCTGCATTTTCATGATTTTTGCACTAACATTTTGACTGTGAATTTTGAAAAACAGAGTGGTGGTAGCTGCGGAAATCGTTTCTAGTTGCGGAAACTGTTTCTGGCTACGGAAACTGCTTCCAGCTCGGAAACTAGGACAGCACCCACTTAGCTGAACAAAGATAGTTAGAAAAGAACTAACTGAGTGAAAATAGTCGTGAAAGGAACTTTTATTGATGAAATGAAAATGAAATGAGTGGAATGGAGTGAAAGTGAAGCGGAGTGAAGTGAAGCGAAAATGTGAATGAGATGGAGATGGAGTGAAATGGAAAATGAGGTGGAGTGAAGATGGAAAAAAAAGGAGAGGAGAGAGATTTTTTTGGAAAATATAGAGTGTGAGGTGTCCCTGATTTTCACTCTATATTTTCTGTATAAGACTGCCAATCTATGATTGGTTTTCAGGCTTATACAATTTTTTTTTCTTTTTTTTTTAACTGAAAGAAACAAAGGCTAGGCTGGTGGGGAAGAAGGATTCTTCTCCACCAGCCTTATTGCAAATTCTCTTGGAACATTCTTGACAAATTCCTCTTTTGAGAGTGGCTTATGATAATTTTTCAATCGATGGCCATTCACAATAAGAGGAATCTGAAATTCATCAATGGTCTTGATTCTTACCGCTCCATTGTTAAAGACTTTGTCAATTTCATATGGCCCAAGCCAATGGGTCTGAAATTTACCTTTGAAGTCTTTGAACTTGGAATCAAATAGTAGTGCCCAATCTCCCTCTTGAAACATTTTCTCTTTGATGTATCTGTCATGCCACCTAGCTCTTTGATGTTGAACAATATCAGTCCTTAAAATTGCTTCTTGTCTAATCTCATCTAGCTCATTTAGCTGCTCCATTCTGTGCTTTTGGGCTTCTGATAGATTCATCCCCAACTGGACTGCCATCTTGAAAGTCTTGACTTGAAGCTCAATTGGGAGCAGGACTTCCTTCCCATAAACAAGTTCATAGGGAGAATGTCCTGTTGTATTCCTCCATGTAGTTTTGTAGGCCCATAAGGCTTCAGGAAGCCTTTGTGCCCAATCTCTTCTGTGTAGATGAACAATTTTGGTGATGATGCTCTCAAGAACTTTGTTTGTAGACTCCACTTGGCCATTTGCTTGCAAATGGTAAAGAGTAGATTTTTTGTGCTTGATTTTGTATTCTTCCATCACCTTCTCCATCAAATTAGATGTAAATTGACTTCCCTGATCTGTCACAATTTCTCTTGGAGCACCAAAGCGAGTAAAAATATCCTCATAAAGAAAGTTAACAATTGAATTTTCAGTAGCAGCAAGTAATGCTTTGGCTTCTACCCATTTAGTGACATAATCAGTGCATACCAATATATACTTCTTTTGCTTAGATGGTGGATTAATAGGTCCAATGAAATCTAAAGCCCATTTTTCAAAGGGTTCGATGAGTACCTGTGGTTGTAATGGCATTTCATCTGAAAGAGTCGGTCTCCCAACTCTTTGGCAGCTGTCACACCTTTTGACATATTGTTTTGCATCTTTGAAAAGGGAAGGCCAATAATATCCTAAAGAAAGGATTTTATAGGCCATCCTTTTGTCAGCAAAGTGTCCATTGCATGGTTCATCATGACATGCCTTGAGGATATCAGGCATTTCATCTTCCCGAACACATCTTCTGATCACACAATCTAGCCCTATTTTAAACAATTCATTAGAAATCCATGAATAATTCGAACTCTCCTGAACAATTCTTCTTTTTTCACTAGGAAATAAATGTGGAGGTAGCTTTCCTGTAACCAAATAGTTAGAAATATCTGCATACCAAGGATTCTTAGTAGTTACTGCAAATAAATACTCATCTCGAAACTTATCCTCTACAGGAGAATCTTCATTAGTATTTTGGATTCTAGACAAGAAATCAGCTACTGTATTTTGTTTCCCTGGTCTATCCAACACAGTAATATTGAATTCTTGTAAAAGTAAAAGCCATCTTTTAACTCTACCATTAGTAACAGGTTTTTTCATTAGATATATAATTTCAGAATGATCAGTATGGACAAAGGTTTCATAGGCTGTTATATAATGTCTAAACTTATTGATTGCATGAACAACAACTAAGAACTCTTTTTCAGTCACAGTATAGTTTAACTCGGTGGGAGTCAAATTTTTACTGGTGTAGTAAATGGCATAAGGAATTAAATCCTTTTGACCCAACACATCTCCTAGAGCTGTATCTGAAGCATCTGTGGAAATATGGAAAGGAAGTTTCCAATTTGGCCCTCTCAAAATGGGTGCTTCAGATATTCTTGTTTTCAAA
>APFE030588440.1:47383-98082 GCA_000404065.3 Pinus taeda
AAAACCATGTAGAAACAATACCATGAACCCAATACTTGGGGTCGTCACTTTGGACCAAATACCACGGACCAAAACCATGATTTCCAACATGTACACGCCTTTACTTCTATTAACCCGTGTGTATATGTGTACGCTCCTTCTGCTCCGCTAACCCGCGTATATACGCACTTTCTTCACGGTCAACCTGCGTATATCTCTCTATTTACCTGCTGCACTATGATCTATCCTCTAAGTGAGTTGCCATCACCTGTATCATTCCTCTGAGTGAGTTGCCATCAAGGACAACACTTGAATCATAATGCCAACATTGCATAGTCATATGCCACAGCTGAAGGCTGGGAGCACAAAAGGAGATGGGGGCCACCCACAAGGGGCTAGCCCCAAGCCCTGTGAGGCCTCAATGTGACCAACAACGCATGACCGAGCAAAGAGCAGAGTAGGAGCCAACTTCTAGGGGGCCAACCCAAGGACACATGCACAGCACAAAACCAAGGGCATGTGTGGAGACAGGGGCTAGACAGAGCTCGCAAATTTCGACACCTTTCACGGCCATATGGCTGCCATGCGACCGGGAATTTTGGGATTGGGGCTTAATGGCACCCTTAACAGTCCTAAATATTCTCCCACCGAGTGGGAATGTAGGCCAGGTTTGTGCACCATTTCCGCGTTTGGGGCGCTCAAGACAGGTTAAGGCCGAATAGGAGGATGGTTAGCTACAAAAGTTGGGAAAAAGAAGAAACAAGCATATCTTTCTCATTTTCTAGCCAAATGAGGTGCATAAAGAACCAAATTGGGGAGTTTTGATTGTTCTAGAGCCATTGGAACCATTTTTTTAGAATTCTGAGCATTGTAAGTTGATGTAAACACATATTTTTTTTTATCATAATGAAAGAGACCCATCATTAGAAGACGGACCAAGAGATGTAGCCGAGGAGGAGTGAACTCCTTTATCATTTGTTGTCTTGTGTTTGTTGTTATGGTATTGATGTCTTCTTTATTTTCGGAAAAACTAAGATAAAAATCATATTTTATGTGTGTAGTAAATTGATCCTCTACCCAAACCACATATAATTTACTCTTGCTGAATTGTTTAAAAAATATTCAAGTTTACATTCAGATCATTTTGGAATCAGAGGTGAGTTATTGTGAAGATTTGATTTGTTTGAAAGTGTTTTTAAGATGCTTACAAGGAAAAGCTCAAAATAGGATAAGAAGAACTTGTGTATCCAAGATCTCAAATTGTTTCAACGAGAACAAAAACACCTCAGGCTTCAATAGTCATGGCACGTGAAGAAGGTCCTGAAGAGATGTTTGAAGATGAGAAGACTTTTAGGAAAAACATTCTTTAAAATGTCTGAGATGGTTAAGGTTCTGTATGTGCAGAGGAATTCCAGACTGTATGAAGAAAGCTCAAAACCTCGAGGAGGAAAAGGAGACAAGCCTCCAAAAGGGAATGGAGGGAATGGTGACAAACCACCACCTTCACCTCCATCATCATCCTCATCTTCATCTTCAAATTCTTCTTCCCTTTCACAAACACATCCAAATTCCTCGAAGGGTCATGATACAACTCCTTTTCTTAAGCTTGATATTAAGCTTGAATTGCCTATGTACAATGGAGAGGTAAATACATAAATATTAGACAATTGGATTCGTCACATTGAAGTGTATTGCAGGATATAAAGAATCAAAGATGATGAAACAAAGATTCAGCTTGCTTCTCTTAGATTGGAAGGTGAAACTTTAATTTGGTGGGAAGGAAAAACTCAAGAGGACATGAAGAAACATGATAAGGCTTTATCCTCTTGGAATGATATTGTTGTTGCAATAAGAAGGAAATTTTATCCATTAGCATACATGCATAAAGCTATTATAGATTGGCATAACATTAGGCAAGCTAAGGGGAAAAATGTGCAATCTTATACTCAAGAATTTAGGAAAAGAGATTTGATTTTGTGTATAGATTTTTCCTCAGAATATACTTTCCTAAAATACATTGGAGGATTGAATAGTTATTTGAGACATATCATTCTCATGTTTAACCCTACAAAACTAGATGAAGTTTGTGTTCAGGCAACTCATTTAGAGGCAAGAGGGAAAAATGTTTCTAAAGAAACTAGTGAGAGTTGCTTTGAGTCTCGAGAAAAAGGAAAGGGTAAGATCAATGGAGAAGGGAAGAATAATTCTACCATTAAGATGGAGAAATAAAATATCACATGTAAACACTATTCCAAAGAGGGCCATGATGAAGATCATCGCTAGAAACTTCATCCAGAAATGAGACCCAAAAATTTTAAGAACAAGGAGAAGGAGAAGGCAATTGCAACTACACAACATGATTTAGGTTCAGATTATGGAGTTGAAACAAAGATCACATCCATGGGTTTGAAAGGTAAGAACATTGCAAGTACTAGTTCTTCAAATTGTCTCAATGAAACTCAAGATGAAAAAACAAGAATAGAGATTTTCCATATTAGAGTTATTTCAAAACATACCAAGATAGATCCATTATTTGATAATGGTTCACAAGAAAATCTTCTCTCAGAAGACATTGTCAAGAATTTGAAATTAGAAGCCATTCCTCATCCTAAACCTTATCCCTTAGGTTGGATATGTGACAATACAAAATTGCATGTGACAAAAATATGTAAACTGAAATTTGCAATCACTACAAACTTTCTAGATGAGGTACATCTTGATGTAATTCCAATTGGTATATGTGCTATTGTTTTTGGATGCCCATATCTATATGATAGGAGAGTTATTCTTCATCGTCATGAGAAAAAATATAATTTGTTCAAGAATGGGATTGAGTACATTTTTAGAGCACACAACAAGAAGTTGAATGCATCTCTTATAAATGTGGAACAAATGAAGAGGATTGTTAATGCTAGTCAGAACTTTGTATTGTTACTGATCAAACATGAAGGTGTTGAAAAATATAAATCCTTTCAATTGAAATCTGATTTAGTTGATGTTTCTAATTCACGTGATAATATGTTTAAGGAATCTAACATGTTTCCTCCTAAAAGAGGTAAACAAACTGAAGTAAATTTGTAGCAACATGCATCATTGTTGAACATTGGTGTGAACAAGATGCCAGTGTTAGAGAGTGCAGAGGTTAATGAGAAAATGCAAAAGCAAATTGACAAAGAGGACATTGGTTCCAAAACTTATTCTTGTGGGTTTCATAATGTGTTGTCCTTGAAAATGGGTGGTACATGGCAATGGAAATCACATTTGGTCAAGAGTTGAGCCAAGTACAAGGCTAGACATGGTAAGCATCGTCATTGTGACAGTGTTTAGGGTGAGAAGAATTTGAGATCATTTAAGTTTCCTTTGATTGGATACCAAGGAGGGAATATGTTTATTCCTTAAAAGGAAGTTTGTTGTTCTGCATATTTTGGAAAATTGCAGCAAGAAGTCATCCATCATAGCAAGACAAGGACTCCAAAATCAGGGAAAATTATGTAATTTCATGAAAATCTCAAAATGACAAATTCAGGCAAAGTTTAGTGGATTGAGACTAGAAGGGTGAGGGAAGTGTACCCTCATCTATTTGTTGATTCATAAAGATATTTCGGAGGCCCAAAAGCTTCCATGGGGAGGAGTGGTCTGGTGGACCAAAATAGTGCTCAAAATTCAAAGTGTCTGATAGAGATCAAAACCTATACTATTGGATAGATCTCAGTGACTTGAATCCAATGCAAATCGTTTCACTCAAATATGATATCGGATTCTCCTAGAATCACGTTCTGATCGATTTGGCAAACAATTAAAGATTTTGGAAAAAGGGTTGTAGGTACACCTTGTCAGTAGTTTGTATGCTGACTGAGAATTTCACTAGGTTGTTGTGTATTTTGGTGGGCCTATCAGTGATTGCCAGTTATCATCATTTGATTGGTTGTGGCATGGTGAATTTTTATTGGTTAATGGTTGAGTTTGAGCGGACCAATTAGGAGGAGCCACGTGGGCCAATCCCTGGCTGCCATGTGGCCTCCTAATGGCCAACTAAAATTTTATTGGAGGCTGAACAACACCCCCAGGAGTTGAACTCAAGACCAAGTACCAAGCAACCAAGGCCAACACCATCGTGCCATTGTGTTACTTATTTACATAATGGTGAATTGTCTTATTTAAGGTTTGTTAGATGCGCCTTTGGGGGAGGGGCCAGGCTAAGCCCTAGCCCCTAGCCACCCCTGCACCACAAGACCACGGTCAAGGGATAAGAGCTAGGGCCTAGCCTAGCCCTCACAACCAGTTTGGAAATTCATATGCCACATTCGAAGACAAGGAGCATAAAAGGAGACAAGGATCAGCCACAAGGGGACATCTCCAAGCCCTATGGGGCCTCAATGAAACCAGCAATGCATGATCGAGTGGAAAGTAAAAAAGGGGCCAACCCAAGGACACATGTGCAACATAGAACCAATGGCAGGCATGGCATAGAACCAATGGAAGGCATGGCAACAGGGGCTAAAAAGAGCCCCCAAATTTTGGCACCTTTCGCAGTCATATGGTTGCCATGCGACAAGGAATTTCAGGACTGGGGGCTTAATGAAGCCCTTAATGGTCCTAAAAATTCACCCACTAAGCGGGAATTTAGGCCATGTTTGTGTGTCATTTTTGCATTTTGGGCACTCAAGCTGGTTGAGGCCAAATTGGAGGATGGTTAGCGGCAGAATTTGGGAAAATGAAGAAACAATCATAACTTTCTCAGTTTTTCACCAAATGAGGTGTAGAAAGAACCAAAATGGGGTTTTTTTTTTTATTGTTCTAGAGCAATTGGAGACATTTGTTTTAGAAGTATGAGCATTGTAACTTGATGTAAACAAATATTGTTTAGCATAACGAAATAGGCCCAACATTGGAAGTTGGACCAGGAGATGTAGCCCAAGAGGGGTGAACTCCTTTATCATTTGTTGTCTTGTGTTTGTTGTTATGGTACTGATGTCTTATTTATTTTCTACAAAACTGAGATAAAAATCATATTTTATGTGTTTTGTAAATTGATCCGCTACACAAAACACATATAATTTACACTTGCAAAATTGTTTAAAAAATCTTCAATTTTACATTAATATAAGTTATATTCACTAGTTATCGAGGATAACATTATAGGTACGAAATGTCTTCAACAGAAAATTGTACAACTTGACCTTGTATAAATAATATGTAATGACACTCCTGGAACATGACGGGTGACACCAGCTTGACCTTATTAAGAACTACGTGTGACTAATGCTCCTCGAGCACAACAGGTCACATTAGTCTATTCAATAATTGGCAGGTTCTTTGTGGTTCTAGATCATTTGAATTTCACACTACATTTGAACAATAACACGCTACAACATAATAAAACAACACCATAAAAATTTCTACAAATATCATTTTTTTAATAAATAATATGAAAACACCACCAACTTTAAAGGATATATTCCCATTAGCAAAGGTGAACATGGAGCTTGGTATGCAACCAGCCAACAAAATAAGAGAAGAGATAGATCAACTACTTCAAAATTAGCCTCTTCAAGGGGGAAACCTCATTTGCATTACACAAATGAACAATTCTTGGATGATTCAAATGAAAAAACCTCCTTTTTATATATAGGAGTCTAAGGGGCCACAATATAATCGGGGTCGACATAACAATAATAATGTAAGGGCACAACAATAAGAATAGTGTGATTCTATGGGGCACAATAATAACAATATGGGGACTACACGGGCACAACAATAATAATAAGGGGGCTACACTAAAAATAACAATGAGGGAATACACTAGTACTATAGGGACCTAACATGCCCCTCTCCTTCAAAAAAGTGTTTTTCTCAACGATTAACTAGTTCTAGATGCTTTTGTATAAAATTCTCATGTCCCATGTGGAATCTTCAGTAGGTAAGTTCTTCCACTTGATGAGATACTCTGAAATTAATCGATTTCGTAGCTTTTGAGTTATTGTTTATGTGACTGCTTCAGGTTCCAATATGATTTTTCCTTCCTCGTCAAGTTCTGGAAATATTATTTGAACTAGTAGCTTGTCACCTATAACCTTTTTTAAGCATGAAACATGGAAAACTAGGTGCACTTAGGAATATGCCAGAAGCTCCAATTTGTATGCCATAGTACTAATATTTTGCAACAGCTTGTAAGAACCATAATACTTTGGTGATAATTTATTATCCTTCTTAGCTTGCTTGAGGGACATTTTTTTGTATGGTTGTAGCCATAAAAATACCCAGTCACCTACATCAAAACCTCTTTCACTGAGATGTTGATCTTCCTGTTGTTTCATCTTATTCTGTGTCAAAGTGAGGTTATCCTTTAAGAGTTGGAAATCTTGTCGTTTATGCTCAATGTGATCTTCCACTGTATTAACCTTAGAATGATTGTCCAAGACTTTTTGGAGATCTAGAGAAATAAATGATTTCGCTGTTTGAAATTGTGGAATTACGCCTTGTTGTTATTTTTTTAGAATATTTTTCATACCATTAGAGCTTATTATCTTTCTTATTTTCCCTACCATACCCCTTAATTCAACTTCCTTTCCTTCCAAAAAAAATTTCAAGAAACGTTCTTGAAAATTAAAAGTTATCGTACCCAAATATTGTAACGTTTGGACTCCTAGTACAACATCAACAACACCCATTGGAATGGAAAGCATTGGACTATTCAATACATATTCTCCAATGGATAACTTGATATTATGGCACTATCCAGAGAAATTTATGGTTCCTCTATTTGCAAGCATCACTTGACACTCTGGTGCTGGATATAGGAAGCAATTTAATTCTTTGACTATCTTACAATGAATAAAATTATGGGTACTACTCAAATCAATCAACACTATTACATTTTTCTTCTTTATATGTCCTTCTATCTTGAGAGTTTGAGGAGTGGTAATTCCTTCCAATGCATCACAAGATATGGTTGAATTCATTTCTTCTTTCTCTGCGTTGGTTCTTGGTGTATATCCTCTTCTTTTGACGTTTCTTGTTCATTTTCTTCCTCCTCTTCATAATCTATGTAAATTAATTTCTTCTCAACACACTTATGACCTTCAGTGTATTTGCAAAGAAAACTGTAACAAATTCCCTTTTCTATTTTCTCTTCTAATTGTTGTGGTGTCAACACTGTAGGTTGTGGAAGGCTAGGAGCAACAACACTTCCATATTTATAGTTGTGAGTGATAGGCTCCTTGTTGCCATAATTTTTCTTTCAATTTTTCCTACCAACCTGAATGTCTTATCCAATGAATTAAATTCCCAAAGGTGAACCTCATGTTGGATGTTATCTTTTAAAATACCTATGAAGACATCAATAATATGCTCCTGTAGAATATCATTTACCCTTATATTAAATTTTTGGAAGTCCTCAATGTGCTCTGTCATTGAACCCTTATGTTTGAGATTTATCAATTGGCTAAAGAAGGTGTCACTCTTTGTATCCTCATAATGTGCTATCATTTCTTCCGTAAAAATTGACCAAGTGACAAGTGGTTTACGAGAAAAAAGTCATCAATACCATACAAACTAATTGGGTTCTCTATATAAAGTTGCAATGTGTACCTTTTGTGTGTGTTGCACGTTATGGAGATCAAAATATTTCTCCATCTGTAGTATTCATGTTACCGGATCCTTGCCATCAAAATCCCTCATATCGATATTTGGAGTATGGTGGGTCTTCAATTCAATGATTAACATTTATTTCGTTATCATCATGAGTTTCATCTAATACATTTTTGCCATTAGGAGGCATTTCTTGTTGCAACTTTGTCAAACCTTCCTTCAAACCTTCCATGTTTTCTTTTAAACCATTCTTCAAATTTTTCATGTTTCCTTTCTTTTTTTCTTATATACCATCTACGTTAGCTTTCATGCCATCCTTCAAACCTTCCATGCATGATTTTAAACTATTCTTCAAACCAGACATCTTATCTTCCATTTCATTTTTGGTTACTCTTTGTGAGAGCGAAATTTGTTGCATTTGGTTTCGTAGTTTTGATATATCATGTTGCATTTCTTCCTCTTCTTCATGTATCATAGTAGATCTTTCTGGTTGCTTACTAGGTGTTTCCATTTTCTTGCTTCGAGGCATTGTGAAATCAAACAATGATATCTATGCTTCACTATACCGTTTGAATCACTTTAAATTGATCATTCAAACAAAAGTTATGCAATTTTAAATAAAATACACACCTTTTTATTTCCTTTAGGAGCTCGATCTTGAAATGATTGTACCTCTATAATTTCAGATCTCTAAAATCTGAAATTTATTCATGTGGTAGCTCTCTGAGTCCTCTTTCCAACCCCAAAAGTCCAATCGATACCGAATTCTTCAAGAAAGAGTTATGTCAAATCTCCCACGATGACCTAATTATGGACATGTTTAGTATAACGAAGTTATACAGGATGCCACGTGTCACTATTTCAACCTTCGGCCCTGAAATTTCTACACCAAAAACTACAGCCCATGAATTTTTAGTCACTTTTTACAAATTGAAATTTGATGCCTAAAACAAAAGTTATGACAATTTTCTGTAGGTCACTTGTTTGGGACAAAATTCTGGAGCTTGCAAAAACCCTAATTTCCTCGGAGCATATCTCCAAAAATACAATGAATCAAGATCTGAAATTTTTACCTAAAGTTCTCTATAATTTCGGTTCCACATGGTAAACATTTCAAATTTTAAAGCCTTTTAGAAAAAGGTTATGATTATTTCCCCTAGTTCACATGTTTTAGATAGAATTTTGGAGCCTGCAAAAACCCTATATTCATCAGAGGATATATCTCAAAATATAGCAAACCAAGATCTGATTTTTTACACAAAGTTCTATGAGATTTCGGCTCCATGTGGTAAACATTTCAGCTTCTAAAACCTCGTAGAAAAAATGTTATGGCGAAAATTCCAAGATGGCGTGTTTGAAGAAGAGAAACCTTAGAATCCAAAGCTCTTATACCAAATGTTATGGAACCAGCCCACAAAATAGGAGAAGAGATAGATCAACAACTTCAGAATTAGCCTCTTCGAGGGGGAAACCTCCTTTACATTACACAAATGAACAATTCTTGGATGATTCAAATGAAAAAACCTCCTTTCTATATATAGGATTCTAAGGGGTCACAAAATAATCAAAACCGACATAAAAATAATAATTTAAGGGCACAACAATAACAATAGTGGGCTTTTATGGGGAACAATAACAACAATATGGGGATTACATGGGCACAAAAATAACAGTAAGGGGGCTACACTAACAATAGAAATGAGGGAATACACTAGTATTATAAAAACCTAACATAGTTTACCGATGAGACATCTACGACACTGGATTTATGGCACTGGATCTAGAAACAATTTGATTTCAATGTGATAAGTGAAATCCACACACTTCAAATATTCTTGAGATCAACACTCCATCAATTTATTATACCCAAATCCTTTCGTATCCCAGTGGCGGATTTGGTTATCTCGAAGCTTTCACACCACTCTCTATCTCGATGAAATGTATCAAATGATCCACAACTCTACTTTGCAAGGAATCACGGGACACGATCTGGGACTAATCACTACTCTATAAGCATAACCCTATACTAGTGACAAGCTTCTACTACAGATCTTCCAATTATGTCATCTTCTCCACAGATATGTCTCCAACAAGGACAATGTGGCTCACAGACAGAAAGAGGACTATTTCTGGAGGTTACTTGCTTGTTGCATACAAATGTAAAAACAAGCACATAGATCTGTAAAGCTCAACAAAATTTACTCTGAAATCCAATTTGGCTCAAACATAGTGAACATATTTACACATAAACATAAAATGTATTCACACAAACACTCCACACAACACGATCTCCTATTTATTTACAGAGGAATAAAATTCAAGGCTCTCTCACATTTTCCTAGCCCTCCCGTGAAGGAGTCAAGTCAGAATTGGCTATGATACGATGTTAGAAAAATACAAAGAGAGCAGAGAGAGCGATTAAACACACAACACAAACACACTAAAATATTTTACTGATCACATAAAGACTACATATATAGGAATACATTATACTTCTAGATCTGAGAATGGTGGATCTAGATTACTAAAAAGAGCTAGTACAACTATTAACCTAGGAACTCACACAATTACAACTCACGACAACTTGGAAGTCATGGAAGCATTACTTCCAATAGTCACAGATAATGGATACCTCCCTTCTCTAGTCTAGTAAAATTTACTCTTCTAAGACTCTTATTACTCTAGATATTTGTAAAAGCTTGATTCCCATAACTTTGGACTCATCATTTAGGTGCTTCTCTATTTATTATTTAGATTTTGTACGCTTTGTAATAGAATTCATGGACTTCCAAGGCTATTGTGAGACAAGACTTTCTCTTGAACATCATGAGGTTATTGTCGGTGCACTTCAAAGTGCCCTTCAATCTCACTTGGATACACAAACAATTCAACATCAAGAAAATCTCTAGGATTTTGTCATAACAAAATCCTCAAATGGATATGTTGGAAGCAATGATTTGGAAGCTAAGCTCAATATGAATAATAATTGGACCGAAGAGAGAGCCACCTCCAAATCTCCCTACAATAGTTTAACCATACTCTAGTTCACAATTTCTTATCTAAGCATGAAGGGAAGATGAGCCACAACTAGTCTAGGAATCCTCTAGCATAACAAGAAAAGTTAGTGATAGCATATTGCCTTTAGAAACCAAAGTCCTTTCCCAATTTCTTCATTTCCATAAGTTAATTAAAAAAATAATAAATTAATTAATGACATTTTCAAATATACCTCATCTCAGTCCCTTTTAAATATTAATAATATATAATATAAATGATAGTAATATATAATATAATAAGAATTGAGATGTTTAAAAATATATTGCAAAACATCTCGCTCTTGAAACTTCAACTCTGTTAACCTTATCGAAATAAATTAAATATTTCATTGAATATTAAATTTAGGGAGGAAAATTGCAAACATATCTCTTAAACATTTTAACGATTACCCAAATAACTAAAATAATGAAGAGAAGCACTTTTAATTTCACCCTTTTACCATTATAAAAACCACTAAAATAATAATGAGAAGTCTTTTTAATTTGACTCTTTTTAATAAGGAAAGTTCATATATTTTATTTTATCAATGAAAATAAATCCCAAAAAATTGTAATCCAAAAAATATGTGGTATGTACACATATCACAAAAGCATAAGCATTAAACATTTTGAGTTGTACTAATTTTTCATGTATCATAATCCTTTACACTAAAGGATAAGCATTAAACATTTTGAGTTGTGCTATTTTTTAATGTATCATAATCCTTTACGGAAGTGTAAAGGTTTGTTGATAAAATATATTATGATGTATTGGAAATTGTGTGTTGTAGGGCTAACAATAGGTGGAAATTTTAATTATAATTTATACATTCTCTTCTGAAATCAATAAAATTATATCGATCATGAGTGAATATATAAATTTTAATTATTATTATGTGGCAAAGTGTAAGAGTGGACGTTTTCCTTTAAAAAAATATACATTTTAATCGGTTGACATATTCTTAATTTTCGGTTGAATATATTATTTGGTTAATAATTAAATTCAGTGGAATGTGTTGGCCTAGTGTACCGATTGCTGAAAACAAAAGGTGCTTCATTAAAACAATTTTCTAGATAATTATTTTCTCCTTTCGGTAAACAAAGTAAAATAATTATTTATTTCAATTAAAAAAAATTATAAACCATATGTTTAAATATGTAATGAATAGTTTTATTTATAAATTTTCTTTAATAATTTTAGTGATAAAGTGTTATTTTTGTTACATCATCAATATATTGTATAAAACTTATTGTGTGTTGAGAGGAATCAAATCGCTTAAAATGTAAATATTTCCTTAAATTATTAAATTAATAGTATTAATGTTATAATATATTAATATTAATATTAAATATAAAATAATAACAATCTTTTAATATTAATCTTAGATTTAATGATGTGTTTTACATGGAATGAAAATAAAATTTATAATAAAACTACACTAAATTAATATTTTCAAATATTACAACTTTGACATGGAAATATTTGTCTTTAAAGATTTTAATATATTTATAGGATATAGTTTTTCTTTTTAAAGATTCATAGAATAGGATATGGTTATTTTCATTTTTGTTTTGGGTCAACATTAATTAATTAATTTTTATTATTATTTTATTAGAGACGTGACATATTTACACATCCCCTCATATTGGGTTGTAGAATGTGCCTTTTGTTGCAACCAAGTGTCGAGAAGATTATGTTAAACACACACATGGCAGAAAGAGTATGAAAGATAAAACATGAGAATACATTTATTATTAACAAATGATGTACATTTATAGTACATGGTGTGACCGTTGGGTTCCACATCCCAGCATCTCTTGGACTTCCTTAGTCTATTCGGCTTCCAGACTAATCCTTAGAGGATTAGGTGTCCAACATTCCCCCGCTTAATCCGAAGGGTTATGTATGAGTCCAAGAAGAGAGCTGTAATACAAAATGTGCAAAAATGCATGGCAACACTATGTTGAATGTGCTCTTTGAAATGTTGGTATAAAGGGCGGTGGTTTAAGGATGACCACCAACACTGGAACGCTTAGTGCATTCCCAGAACTCTTCCAAGGCTGGCATGACGCTCAAGTCTTCTTCTAGAGGAAGTGCTTCTGATGTTTTGAAGAGGGAAACTTTCAACCATGAAAGGGAGGTCTCACCCCGCATAAAAGGAATAACTTCAACCTGAAAAGGGAAGTCTCAACCTGTGATGGTTTAAGGATGACCAACAACTCTGGAATGCTTAATGCAATTCCTGGAACTCTTCCCAAACTGACATGAAGATGAAGTCTTCTGCTAGAGGAAGTGCTCCTATTGTTTTGAAGAGGGAAACCTTCAACCATGAAAGGGAGGTCTCACCCCGCATAAAAGGGAGAATCTCAACCTGAAAAGGGAGGTCTCAACCTGTGATGGTTTAAGGATTACCACCAACTCTGGAATGCTTAATGTAATTCCTAGAACTCTTCTGAAACTGGCAAGAAGTTGAAGTCTTATGCTAGAGGAAGTGTCCCCAATTCTATTCCTAGAAATCTTTCGAAAATGGCAAGATGTTGAAGTCTTCTGCTAAAGGAAGTGTCCCAAATTCTTTAAGAGGCATTACCAACTTAAGGCATGCTCAGGGCATCTTTATCTCTGCCTACAACTCTGAAACTGGTGTGGCAGGTTGTGGCTCAGGCTCGCTTGATGTGACTTTGAACCTTGTAGATGACCATCATTTCCCCCCTTGTCAAATACAAGCTAAGATGATGGATAAAACTCAACTGCAAGACTGTTAAATACTCTTGAAAAAGTTCTAACATGTGACTGAAATATCTTCTTGGCTGTTGATGCCCATTGCCAAGAAGCGATCCATCCAAGATAAATCTTTGTTCTTGCAGGAGGTTTGTTTCTGAAGCATCTGTTTGAAGAATGAATGTTTTTATGACAGTGCTTACATGGATGAAGATCAAAATAGTGATCTTTCATATGGCCAACTCGGTCATAGTGTTGGCATTTCACAATCTGTTGTTGTGGAAGAAGGGAACAATTTGGAATAGTTGGAGGTGAATTGTCATGAGGAGCAAGTGAAGATGAACCGTCCTGGAGAAATCTAGCACTTTGAAATTGGACTGGTTTGGAGTAGTCTAGAATATGAAAGGACAATTCCTTGCCATATCCAAGACTAGTTTTGTGTTTGCTATGGACAAGCTCTTCCCAAGGTCTGATTGTGGGCTTGGGAAGTGCAAGCTAAACTTCTGCATCTACATGTAACCTTGCTGCTTTATTGGGTACTAAATCTGAATGAACTGTAACATTATCGTCTTGTTGTTTATGGGCATCTATTTTAATCTTCTGAACAGAAACAGGTCTAGAATGATGACTCCACTGTTGTAATTCTTCCTACTATAGTTGAAATTCAAACTACAAAAAATCAATCTGTTCTTGTGCATATTGTAGACATGTTTGAATTTCAAAGAGAGAGTCTTTGTTGATTTCGACTATGTTTTCGACACTAGAATGTATTAGTGTATTCAGTAACTCTAATACTCCAAAAAGTCTTCCCATTTTATCAACAAATCAAACTTTGTAAATGTGGAGTGTCAGCTTCAATTAAAAATACACTTATTTAACTTATTTTCAAATATATTAGAAGTTTCTCCAATTTTGATTTGCACCATGCTTTGGTTGAATGGTGAAATCATACAACTTTTGGAATAAGGGGATAACTTCTATATACTTTAATACTCTACGGGAACTTCAACACTGAACACAAAAACCATAATGAGTTTTAAATCCAATGCCACAACTGGGGCAGCAGCAACTGCAAACTTTCTTGGATCCTTTAAATACTCCTTCACTTTCTCAGCCAGTGGAAAAGAATAGTCAAGTTCACTAGCGACTACTAATACATTCTTGTAACAATTGATGATAGTATGTGGAACAACTGCAATTGTGGGATAACTGATTGCCAAAGAAAGAGCTGTCACACTAGAAATACCAACAACGAAATTCTCTATTAAATCATCCTCTGTGAGATCAACAACTTCACGATCAAATACTGATCCATTGTCGTATACAGACTGCACAATCAATCCATAGGAAAATAGCCGAATGTCAAGCTTTTCCAGCAAAACTGCCTCGAAAGAACCAACCTTGTCTCCTTTCTTAATAAGCTCCGCAGGTGTTATAATTTCAGCAGTACCTTTGTTAAGAGTTTACTGCACCACTAGTGTAGCTCGAATTCGCCGATACAAATGCCTAGAAAAATAGTGGAGAATGGGAAAGGCACAACCTCTTCCCCCAATCTAGCTAATAACTCCTCTCAAGAATTTTGGATGTAAGAAGACATCATAGACTTATCTAGGGCTCAGAAAATTCAAATGCAAATCCACCACCATTTCCTCTGCCTCGATTGAAGCGAATCATAAAGTTGGCAGAGACGTTCGTCAAGTAACTTGATGAGAGAAATTATGAGGTCAATACGCAATTCGATGAATCCCAGGTGATACAACAAAAATTATCTGCTCTAATTGAAATTACCACGCACCATGGCGAATTCAAAAAGCATATAATTTAATCAAGTTGTGTATTTACCGTGTTAAAGACGATAACACAAGGGAAAATAAGTCGGTGTAACGCTAAAACCCTTGTAGCTGTTAAATCACACCAATTCCAAGTGCTTCACTGATCACACCAATTCTGAGTACTTTACCGATCTGACGCATAGGCCACAAGCATATCAACTGAGGACTCACGCATAGGCCACGAATCCCTTCAAATCCAGTTGTATTTCATCTGTTTGGGTATTTTCGCAGAGTGACCCAAAACGCATAAGTTGACGAAGTACCTCAGTAGGTTTGCACACAACTTCTCTATGGATTACACGCAAACGGACTCAAAGCACATGAGCTGTTTGAAGGACTTCAATTGGAGCAGATACCATACACTGCTACCTTCAAAGCATACTAACCAGAGGTCATACGCACCAATAGAAGCAGAACAGTAGATCATAAGACATGAACGACTGAACCAGGCGTTATGTGCAAGAAACA
Organism: Pinus taeda; assembly: GCA_000404065.3. Taxonomy (NCBI): domain Eukaryota; kingdom Viridiplantae; phylum Streptophyta; class Pinopsida; order Pinales; family Pinaceae; genus Pinus; species Pinus taeda. The sequence continues at coordinate 63,007 of APFE030588440.1, forward strand.
AGTAAATGGACCAGCGTTTAGGAAATGAATTTAATCATCTCATAGAAATGACCATCGTTTAAGCATACCAATGTACCATACCCAACATTTAAACAACCGTCCATAGGCAACACTTTCTCAGTCTTTCATAGGGTTTCAATACTCCAAATAACTTGAAACCAATGCATATCTATGCAATATATACGACGTTCAATAAACTATTCATGTTGACGCTTCAATATTAGGTTCCAAACGTTCTGTTTGTACCATTTCGGCCTCTTCATACATAGCACGAGCTCATTGAAATGAATGGAATGAGCACTATTACACAACACACAAACCCATTACCTTTCTCAAGTTTGTGGTGTTGTCGACCCTAAAGAAACCATTACAATATTTCTGCATTCTGAGCCATTGTTTTCTTGTGCCTTCCTCTATGTGTATCTCGCTAAACCTGGGCATTGTCAGGATACCACAAGAGGTGGGGAGTGTTATGGCAAGGTAGGAGTTACAATGTTGATCATAATATTTCTTCAGAAACGGGTGCCATTTCTGCATTAAACACTCAAAGCTCGTCAGAATATCTGACAGAACCAGCCACTGGCGCAAATGCCATGATAGCCCTTATAATGCCCTAGAAACAAGTAAAGTTCCGAGATCAAATTCGTTTGAGTCAAAAGCGGTCGGTTTTAATGCCACTCATAGTCGCCTTGGACAAGTCGACTTTCTACGACTCTGTGGAAGCGATGTAGAGGTGGTATAATGTGTGGTGGTATCAGGTATTGGATTGGAGCCGCAGAGCATGAAAGTTGGGGGGAAAAGTGATATTAAATAACCTCGAGCCAATGGTGGTATGGATAATTGTGCCGCCGGAAAACGCATGTAACAAAACTGTTAGGCATATTATTATAAGGCAGAGAGGAGTAGCAATTTGGTGAACTGATACCACAAAGAATAAAAGAAAATTTGTATGACAAAATATACAGAGCACATGACTCACAAGCGCTCAAGGCAAGCTCAGAAATGGAGCAGGACTAGCAATCGCCAGCTCTGATACCATGTTAAACACACACATGGCAGAAAGAGTATGAAAGATAAAACATGAGAGTACATTTATTATTAACAAATGATGTACATTTATAGTACATGGTGTGACCATTGGGTTCCACATCCCAACATCTCTTGGACTTTCTTAGTCTATTCCGCTTCCACACTAACCCTTAGAGAATTAGGTGTCCAACAGATTCATATCCCTTTTCACTCTAAAAATGATATGCATCTCAAAAAAATTGATTTCTCAACATTTGATAAATCTAGAATTAAAATAGATCTAAATTAACTGAATTATTAATTATTATTAATATAATTAGTGATTTTATTCTAATTATTTCTATTTATTCTTTTATTTATATAATATAAGTAATTTCAAAAAGTTTTATAAATATAAATCATTTAATTTTTAATTTAATTAATTATTTATGATTATGATTATTATTTTTTATTTGAATAAATTAAAAGGTTAAACATGTTTCGTTACATTACATCTACCATACTCACTTAAAGAACGTCTTTCCTTACCAAAATTGTGCATACATACCTATTGAACTGTGCCCATGTATTTAATCAATCATGCATTATCTCTGGATTAATTTTTATCCTGCATTCATGTGCATCTCCTAGTGAATCATCCTATCAAATCATGCATCCATCCCTCACTGGATTTATACCTTAATTATTGTGTTGGTTGCCTAATACCTCATTAGACCATGAAATGTGCTAGAATGATTGGAAGCCAAACCTAAAATATTGTCTTAATGAACATATAGGTCCCATTACCCACGGTAGTTGAATTCCTTCACTTCATGTGTATATTATCAATGTGTAGTGTGTTTCGATGGGAATGGATAATATATTTATTCTCTTAATTATCTTTACATATTTAAATAAATATGTCATGAGAGGCTATTTTCATGGGGGATCATTCTCATTCCAAGGGTCTTGCTCAACTAGCGCGTCACAATAGACATGAGGTTCAAGTTTTGTTAGGAATAATAACACGGAATAATAAAAGAAAATAATAAAATATAAAAGAGACATCAATATGCGTCATTTACTCAATTTGGTCTTCCACATGGAGAAAGGGTTATTTTTTTGTTTGGTGCTTGCATAAGCTTAAGAAATCATATATGGAAGAGGAACTAATTTTGAATTTTTGGTGCATGAGGATATACCAGAGTTTTGGGGTGGGGATGTTAAAGTTTGAAATTGTTTTTTTTCTAACTACTTTTTTCCTTTTTCTTCATCTTTTGTGATCGTTTTTGTAGTAGCTTCAACATACTCAAGGTTATTTTATCTTATAAAATGTATTAATCATCTATGTTTTAGAATTCATGTTTCTTTACAAATTATAATGAAAACATCTCTACAATTACAGAATCTTGATAATTTTACAACAAATGTTGAATTTTGTAGCCATATCCATGATTAGATAGGTAGCAATGCATAAACAAAGAGCTGAAGGGTATCTAAAGATGAAAAATGTTCACTACATGGACGACCACCTATTTGACATGACTTGGCAGGCTACAGAGATCAGGAGACCTAAGGGTAAAACTCAAATTCAAACTCTGAGTATGATAGTGCAGTGGTCAAATGAAAATAAGTAGGAGATCACGACGACATCAGGCAAGAATGCAAAAGACCTATCCAATCATGAGGATATGATTCGAGAAGAATCCCTAGTGATTTTCTCTTTCAGTAGAAAATCATGAGGAGATAAAGCAGTATATTTCCTAGATGGAAGAACAGTTTCATTTCTTATCGACATAGAACTCTTGAATTAGTTTTGAGGAAAATTGTATAAAATCCATAAGGTGAAACCCAAAAGGTAGTTTATAAAGTTAAGCACGATGTGGTTCATTTCCAATATTTCTAAAACTTTTTTTTGAATTAATATAGTGCTTTGTTTTCAATGCGTGACTAAGAAATAATTTGATCAATAGCAAGCTTACACTCACGGGAGGACCCCCTTGCAAGTTGTAAGGATATTTAGTTTTTTTTCCATTTTCTCATAGCGTAATAGTTTCCTGAAGTTTTATTTTTCTCCTTGAGTAGTTTCATTACATTTTCATTTTGATCATTTGTTATTTTTGTTTTAGAGCGCTCATAGTGATCCAGGAGGATCTTCAAGGATTGATCCAAGTGGATCTTCAGAAAAGTACGAGTGGCATGGTAAAAGGCTCCAAACTTAAAGTGGTGGAATCCGGATAAACTTTGCATCGAACCGAAGTGCTTGTCATCCTGATTCAAATGGTGTGAACATCACTCAAATCCGAGTTCATATGAAGAAGTTAGATAAATTCAAAGTTTATGTTTGACTTGTCAAGGTGGTAGGAGGAGTGAGATGGAAGGCACTATCAGCGAATGAGGAAGAGCTAAGTGGCAGGCTTCCATTGGTCCTACATATCACAAATCAGAGCAAGAGGAATTATTGGCCTCGGCAAGATCCCGACTTCGATTGCGATATCACATATCACAGATCGGAGGAGGAACGAGTATTCAAGAATCAGCCCTCGGTGAAGCCCGGTTGCGATGCGATAACATCGCCATCATAGATCGCAGTGGGAGCATAGAATATCACCCCGGCCACCGCTGATTGCGATTTGCAATGGGGCTTCAGATTTGATATTTTATGGACAATGTTTAATACTCCTAGTGGGTCTGCTATATCGTAGGTCATGTGATGTATGGGTTGAACTGTACACCGATGAAATTGCCAATTACGGGGAAACACTAATTGTAAAAAGTTGTCGAGTTCTACGCGTAGTTAAAGGGGTCTTTCCATGTTTGTAAGGGTTTTTTCCACATACTGCTCAGTGGCCCGAGAACCTCTGTGGAAAACGCCCGCTTGCTAAACTTCGACCTTTTTTTGGAACTGCTCAAGTATTGAGGAATTTTGCTATTGGCTTATATAAAGGACCATTTGTGTCAAAAGAAGGCGGAGAGGACTGGCCAATTAATTCATAATCCATTGTACAGCAGACCCTGACCTTGGCATCAGGGAGGTTCTGAGAAGTTGCAGAAGGCCTGGTTATCCAAATTAGGTGTTTGGATAGGCGTTTTTGCATGACTTTTCACTAGGAGTTTAGTGGAACTATCTATTTCTAAATCTAGGATCTCCATTCTTCGTCCATCTCCCATCTTGGAGGTATAAGGATTGTAAAGAATGTTGCTTGTACTTTTATTTATTTTTATTCCACTTAATGAATGAAGGCCTCCCCACTATTGAGCAAGGCCCAAAGACGTAGTCCAAATTGGACGAACTACGTAATCAAATCATTGTGTCATGGTTTCATGTTTTTTTTGGTTATTTATGATATGCTTTTAAGTTCCATGGTTAATTAGCTTTGTTATGTAATTCTGATGCATATGTAAGTAAAAGATCTTGGATCAAGTTCTGTATCAGAGCAGGTCTTTGTAGATGTGAACTACAAGAGTTTATGCTAACCTGGAACAAGATGCAAAAAGGAGAAGGAACGCTTAAGTCCTTTGATCCTGAAGCAATACATGGACAACAAAGAAGAAACATGGCTAATGAAGAATCTCATTGGGAAGAGGAACAAAATTTCCGCAAGGTATTCTACAATATGGCAAGGAAAGTAGACAAGTTGTTCGGAGTGTATGAGAAGGAACTTGGGCATGAGAAGAGGGATGTCGATGACGATGGGTCATAAAATCATGAAGGTGGTGGAGGAGAGCCTCCTCCCTCTCCTTCTTCAAGTGATATTTCTCATCTCTCGTCGAAATTCCATGTAGACATCAAAGAATCCATTCTTCAAGTTAGACGTAAAGTTTGACCTACCCATGTACAATGGAGAGTGTAGTGCAGAAAAACTTAATAAGTCGATAAGGCAGATAAAGGTTTACTGTCAAATCCAACATACCGAAGAAGATGTGGCGAAAGTACAGTTAGCATCTCTTCGGATGAGAGGCACCACTCTTGTTTGATGGGAGAGTAAGTTGTAGAAGGGTAGCACAAAGTAAGGTAACCTTCTGTCCTCTTGGTCTAGTTTTATTTCTGCATTAAAAGACCAATTTTACCTTTTGGGTTATAAAAAAATGGCACTTATGGAATGGCAATATCTAAGGCAAGGTAAAGGAAAAAATGTGCAAAGCTTCATTGAATAATTTCGGAAACAAGCATTGAATCTTGGCATCTCAATAAATTCGCGCGAGACTGTAACTAAGTATGTAGGTGCGCTACATAGTTACATAAGACACTCATTGCTACTATTCGAACCTACTACAATTGATGTGACCAGCGTAAAGCTTATTCATCTTGAAAGTCGAGGAAAGAATGCGAGAGATGATCAAGGCAACAACATGTCATTCAAACCTCAACATGGAAAATTCCAGAAGAAATGCAAAGGGAAGGATAAGAACACTGTCACAGCCAAGAAAGGGGACGAAGAAACACATCTTGCACTCATTGCAATAAATATGGTCAAGATGAGGACAACTACTGGAAGCTGCATCCAGAGCTGAGGCTGAAGAGATTCAACAGAAAGGGGAGGCATAAAATAGTGGAAACAAGGCAGGACCTTAGATCAGATTTCGATGATGAGACATTGATCACAACCGTGCATGCAAAAGGTACTCTTTCTGTTAATGATAGTTCTGATTTGATTGCAAGTACTAGTTTTTTGAATGAGCCTGTAAGTAATCAGTGAAAGATAATTGAGTTATTCCACATTAGAGTTGTTATAAAACATACGAATGTGGAAAATTTGTTCGATTTAGGTTCCCAAGAAAACTTAATCTTAGAGTCCTTAGAGAAAAAGTTAGCCCTTGAAACTAAGCCTCATCCGAGTCCATACCCGCTTGGTTGGGTAAGTGATAAAGCTAAATTGCAAGTAACCAAGCAGTGTAGGGTCAAATGTTTTATTGCTTCTAAATTAGTTGAGGATGTAGAGTTATATGTTGTGCCTTTGGACATATGTGGAATGATCTTGGGAAGCGTATATTTATATGACAAAAAGGAAATTTCCTTTCAACATGAAAACAAATACCACCCCACAAAGGATGGGGTAGAATGTATAGTCAGAGCTCATCATAAAAAAGTTATTTCTAGCCTTGTTAGTGCAAGACAAATTAAATGATTGGTTAATTCCAGTACAGGGTGCATGCTCATGGTAGTGAGAGCAAAAGAGGTTGAGATGGTTGATGCTTTCAAAGGCTGTGATCTTGATCATAAGAAAGAATTGTTTGAAATTATTTTTGACTATGATGGATTGTTTCAGGAACCGAGAGGATTTCCCCCAAAAAGGGAAATCCAACATGAGATCCATTTACAATAGGATTCTCCTTTACCGAATGTTGCAATGTATAGAATGGCTTCTATGAAGATGGAGGAGATCAAGAAATAGGTGCAGGAACTATTAAATTAGGGAGTCATCAGACCGAGTTCTTCTTGGTGTGGCTTACCGATTGTGTTGGTGCCAAAGAAAGATGACACATGGAGAATATGTGTAGGCTAAAGGGCACTAAACAAGATTATGGTGAAGAATCGATACCCTCTCCCTCGCATTGATAAATTGTTAGATCAGTTGAAAAATGTTTCTTATTTTACAAGACTGGATCTGCGAACTAGATATCACCAAGTTAGAATTTCAGAGAAAGACATTTTGAAGATTGTGTTCAAAATGAAACAGGGGTTGTTCGAATGGATGGTGATTCCATTTGGACTGTGCAATGTTACGACCACGCTTATGAGGGTAATGAATGATCTCTTTAGGCCTTTTCTTAATCATTTTGTGCTTGTATATCTGGACAATATTCTTGTTTATAGTAGGACATGGGATGAACATGTATGTCATGTGAAGAAAGTGCTTGATGTTCTGAAAAATGAAAAATTGTATGTGAAACTTCCAAAGTGTGAGTTTGGGAAGCAACCTCTAGTTTATTTACACCACATAGTCAGTAATGGGAAATTGAGGATAGATCCCTCTAAAGTAGATGTGATTATGAAATGGCTTGATCCCACAAATATTACACAGATCCGAAGTTTTTTGGGCGTGGTATATTATTATAGGAAGGTTCATTGCGAAATTCTTTGTTATCGCAGCCTCCTTGCATGCGTTGACTAGTGTGAAGTAGGCCTTTCAGTGGGGAGGAAAGCAACATAAATCCTTCGACACGCTGAAAGAGAAGATCAGCACACCACCAGTGCTACCCTTACCAAACCTTGAGTAGACTTTTGAGATTGAAACAGATGCCAACGGATATGCCATGGGCGTTGTATTGATGCAGCAAAGAAATCTTGTATGTTACCATTCAGAGACTTTCTCCCAAGCTGTTTTGAATTGTCCCACATACGACAAGGAGTTTTACACCTTGGTACAGAGTGTGAAGAAGTGGAAACACTACCTGATCGGCAAGGAGACCATCATCCATACGGATCATCAACCCTCGTATTACCTTCAGTCACAAACCAAGCTTCAGCAAGCCCATGATTTCAGATGGATGGGATTCCTCCAACAGTTTCATTTGGTAATAAAATACAAGAAGGGCGCCAACAACAAAGTAGCAAATATTCTTTCTCGCCCTCCTATTTATGCATCTATAGTTTTGAAAAATGTTTATTTATCATTAGAAAGTTATGTTGAACAATATGCTAACGATGATGATTTTAAAGAGATTTATGCAAAACTGACTCGTGGATCACAGGTGGACAATTATTATTTGCCGGAAAATCTATTGTACCACCTTAGCAAACTGTGCATACCCATTTATGAAAGGGTTCATGTAATCCGAGAGGCTCATACCTCTCTAGTGTCTGGTCATTTTGGGATTGAAAATACTTTCTGTCATTTACAGAGGTTTTTTTTTTGGCCTCATATGAAAAACATTGTGACTCGCTTTGTAAAGGGTCGTGTGTTGTTTTCTATTTCAAAGCCCTTTAATAGAAAACTTTGGCTCTACATACCACTTCCTGTGGTTTGCCTATGTCTAGGAAAGATCACGACTATTTGTATGTTGTTGTGGATCATTTTAGTAAAATGTGTATTTTAATTCCTTGTAAAAAGTAGGTCACTGCTAAGGAGATTTCTTATCTTTTCCTTCAGCACATTTTGGTCCATTTTGGGTTGCCCACATCTATTGTGTCAAATCAAGATTCTCGCTTTCTTCGAGAAGTTTGGACCAGTTTGTGGATAATGATGGACACTAAGCTGAAAAGAAGTACAGAATTTCATCCACAGACCGATGGACAGACAAAGGTCATCAACCACACCATGGTACACTTATTACGAGGCTATTGTGGAAAACATCCCAAGTTGTGGGATGAGAAACTTCTTTATGTGCAGCATGCATACAATCGAGCATCACATTCATCTACACAGAGCTCACTGTTTGAGACATGTTTTGGATATCTACCAAGAGATCCCTTAGACACGGTCTTTGGGAAAGAAGAGGGTGACAATGGACAAGATGATAGGGACAAAACACAAAACTTTATTCAGCGGATATAGGTGATTCATCGAGTAGTACATGAGTAGTTGGAGAAAAGTCAGGCTCAATATAAATCTCGACATGATAAGCACTGAGTTGGCTATAATTTTCAAGGTGGGGACAAGGTATGGCTCCACATCAGGAAGGAAAGAATGAAGGGAGAAGGGAAGAAATTGATACCCATTCGATATGGTCGCTTCACCATATTGGCAAAGATTGGAGACAATGCTTTTCATCTTGACTTGCCTACTTTTATGCAAATGTACTCAGTGGTAAATGTTGAAAACTTGAACCTTTATGAACCTCCATTGATTATGGATACCGAAGAGGTTGCACAGATTCCTACAGTGGATGATTTTTCACCAAAGTATCTAGATAAGTTTCCTGAAGATATCATTCTTGACAAGAAAACTAGAACTTCACGACAAGGAGATGTGGAGAACATTTGTGTTGGCTCCAAAGGAATGCATCCGAGTAAAGTTCAATGGATGGAAAAAGAAAAAGTGAGGGAGCAATTTCCTCACCCTTCAATTGACTAAAAAGTATTTCGACTATCCAAAAGCTCTTAGTGGGGAGGATTGATCCAGGAGGATCCTAGAGGATTGATCCAGGTGGATCTTCATAAAAGTACTAGTGTCGTGGTAAAATAGTCAAAAATAAAAGTGGAAGAATCTGAATAAACTTAGCATCGGATCGAAGTGTTCGTCATCCTAATTCCAGCAGTGCCAATGACATGAATCCGAGTTCATATGAAGAAGTTAGAGCAAGTCAAAGTTTATGTTTGACTTGTCTAGGTGGCAAGAGGAGTGATGTGGTAGACACTCTCAGTGAATGGGAAAGCGCAAAGTGGCAAGATGCCATTGGTCCCACATATATCATATCAGAGCAAGAGGAAGAAGTGTCTTAAGGAGAATCAGCCCCGGCAGGATCCCAGTTATGATTGCAATATCACATATTGCAGGTGGGAGGAGGAATGAGTATTTAAGAATCGACCCTTGGCGATGCTTGATTGCGGTGCTATAAAATTGCCATCGCAAATCGCAGCAAGAGCATGGAGTATCACCCTAGCCGCCGCCAATTACGATTTGCGATGGGGCCTCGAACCCGATATTTTATGAACTATGCTTAATACTCTCGGCAAGTCCATTGTATCACAGTTCGCATGATGTATGGGATGGTATGTACGCTGATGAAACCGTCAATTGTGTGGAAACACTGATTGTAAAAAGTCATTGAGTTATATGCGCAATTAAAGGGGTATTTCCATGTTTGTAAGGGTTGTTGCCACATACTATTCAAGGGCGCGAGAACCTCTGTGGAAAAAACCTGCTTGCTAAACTTCAACGTTTGTTTGGAACAACCCAAGTATTGAGGGATTTTGTTGCTAGCTTATATAAAGGACCATCCGTGTCGAAAGAAGGCGTAGAGGACTAGCCAATTAATTCAAAATCCATTATACAACACACTGTGACAACAGGTTGGGACCTCACCTTAAGCAGTAGGGAGGTTCTGAGAAGTTGCAGAAGGCCCGATTATCCAAATTGGGTGTTTGGATAGGTGTTTTTGCATGATTTTTTGCTTGGAGTTCAGTGGTACTATCTGTTTTTAAATATGGGCTCTCCATTCTTCGTCCATCTCACAGCTTGGACATATAAGGATTGTAAATAATGTTTCTTGTACTTTTAGCTCTTTTTATGCCACTTAATGAATGAAGGCATCCCCACTATTGAGTAGGGCCTGGAGACATAGTCCAAATTGGACGAACCTTGTAATCAAATCATTGTGTCATGGTTTCATGTTTTTTTGGTTATTTCCACATTATTTATGTGCTTTTAAGTTCCATGGTTAATTAGTTCTATTATATGTAACTTCGATGCATCGGTAAGTAAAAGATATTGGATCACATAAAGGAAATTTACCAAAAAGATTTTATTTTCATATGAATTTCCTTTTAAGTTTCATTACTCAGATAGTTTTGTAGATGGTTAAAGAAATGACTTTTAGAGTTAATTTCACGCATCAGTATCATTTGGAGTTACAAGTTCTCATTTGTTTTTTTCTCCTGCAAGTAGTTTCATTAGCATTCCTTTATGTAATTGTAGTTAATTTATTTTCTTTCTGCAATTGGGAATTGGGTTTTTTTTGTGCAATTTCCTTTTGTGCAATTAGTATAGAGGTTCCTTTCAAAAAAGTAGTGTTTTCAATTCTGCAAATAGCATTAAAAATATTTTTCCTGTGATCTAGTGTTAGCATTTCCTTTTATGCAAATAGAAATAGGTTTTGAATTCTGCAAGCAATAGATTTCAATTCGGTCAAGTGATTGGGTTTGGAGGTAACTTTTAATAGAAAGAACTTGTGCATGGTTACTCTCTAAATCTCATTTAAACATTTTTCCATACTTAGAATAATTTCATACTTAGAAAAATTCAATCCACATATAGAATTCCTAGCATATATGTTGCACATACTTCTCATAACTACATGAACCTTAGTTGACAATTAATGAATTAATTTAAAATAGATTAAATTACCCAACATTTTGGAATTTTTGCCCAAGAGTTGTATGTAATATTCCATTCTTAGTTTGCATATCATTTTAGGTGCATTCAATTTTGTAGATGCATAATTAAGCCATGGTAAAAATAATTTATGCATAGAGACAGGGATTCTATGGGTATATTTGTAGGTAGAGGTATAATTTCAATTCCAACATCACCACTCACCCCCACTAGACCTCATAGCACCACACCAGCCACTCATACTCAAATTCCATCATTTGCAAGTAGACATAGACTTATTGAGGTGCATACATTTGAAATCCAATAAAAATATTCAGCAATTTATTCTACCAAAGTTGTAGTTGAAGAACCTACATTTCCAACAGAAGGAGTAATTTTCCTTTCTTCGACATGAGAGAAACTTCAAAGACAAGAACTAGAGGTTCTTGGTGAAAAAGAAGAATAAGAAGAAACTTATTATAATATACCATTAGTAGAGGAACCGAAGAAGAGCTAGACAATCCTATCATAGAACGTTATATTAGCTATCAAGACTCTATAATGGTAGGGGAAGGAGAAGGAGAATTACACAATGTAAATTTTGAACTTAGGATTAGAGGTTGAAGAGGCAGAGGAGAAAATAGAGGATGAGGTGGAGGACGAGGTGGTAGAGGTGGTAGTGGAGAACCAAATACTTATGGATTTCCCATTTTTGATGAAGATACCACAACAACAGTGAAAAACATCTCACCCTCCATCCTTCCTAATTTCCATGGTTTGAGAAATGAGGACCCTGAAACATTTTTTTTTGAGTTTGAAATTTTATGTAGATCTTATGACTACTTAATTGTTCCTCAAAAAATGAAATTATTCCTTGCTACTCTTAAAGACGGATCACTTAAATGGTTCATGGTATTAAGAACACATACTATTAGAACATGGGAAGAAATGAAAAATGTGTTCTTAGAAAAATATAAGGATTACTGCATGCCCCATAACCTTAAGGATGAAGTCTTTAATATGATGCAGAAAGAGGTTCAAAACTTAGAAGACCTAGTTGAAATATTTTTTTATAATATTAAAAGGGATAAGATGCATAATTTAGATGATGAAACATTAAAATATCTTTCGCTAAAATCCATCAGAGATGAATGGATTGACCTTCTCAATTTAATGGGCAAGGGAGATGTTTCTCAACTTTCATTTCGATAAATATGTGATTTGTGTAAGCATATTTCAAGGGGTAAGGCTAGAATTGATAAAAATCCAAGAGATTCTGTGATGTCCAAAATTAGTAAATTTGCAACCAAAATAGTAAGTAGAGCTGAAATAGGCAATTTGTTGTTAATTTCAAAACATATATCATTGGTAGTCTTAGTGTTATAGACATTTTTGGGCACTTCAACCCCAATCAAAAATGTCCATAAACTGAGGGCTCTTAAGTCCCTAAAAGGGTTTCTTCACTGCCTAAAGGAACAAGGTCAACCGATTACATCATCTCCCAGAAGTTCTCCACTGAAAACTGCTCATAAATGGTCAAAAATGGACCATTCTGAAAGCTCCATGCAGAGGGTGCGATGCATATCACCTTCCCAATGTACAGGGTACGATGCATACTGTTTTGCTCCTCTGTAGGGTGTGATGATCGGGAATGGACAAATGGCAGGGACCAAAATACAAGGTGGAAGATCATGGAATCTTCTAGAAGCTTCCCCTCTGACACTTGCCACTCCATTTTCGACCAGGGATGAGTAAGAGATCTTCATTCTCCAAGTGGAAGCAAGAACTATCAGAGAGAAGACACTAATCAAGATCCTAAAAGATGACTCACCTCTCTGTAATCATCTATATATGGATCCTTCTTCACAAAGATCCAGAGGCTGGAATTTTGTAACTTATAGAGAAGTGTTGTTGGTATTCTGGTGTATGTTCACAGTGTTGGGTGATTTTGCTTTGCTTGAGGTGAAAGAAGGGCTTCTTAGCTGGAGTATGATGCTGGGTCAGAGCTGCTCATGGTTGTAATCCTCTTGCTACTTTTTATCTGAATAAAGCTATTCTTGTTTCCTTCCAAATTCTGGTGTATTTGTTTATATATGCTTGTATATGGTTAATGTACATCTAATCCTACATTATTTATGAATTTATATCCTTGTTTCTTGCATAGTAGTATGTTGTTGTGATTCTACAGGTCCTTTTGAAGCTGAGCAGACAAAGAGCGAGCAGCAAAACTCTATCAAGAAGGAGAGGGAATCGAGCGCAAGACTTAGGTTGGCCCTCTTGGTTCTCCTCTCATCTATTTTTATAAAAGGAATCAATAGTAGACTTTGATTGTTTGGTTATAAGATAGCCACCCATCTTAGTGGGAATAGTAGCATCCGTGTGGACATTATTCCCGTATAACACTTAGTGAACAAATAGATACCCTTAAGATACAAAACAAGCAAAAAGTAGATAATGATACATTATCTATTTTATGTCCCATATATATGAAGAAATATGATTTGAGAGAATGTCACCTTAATAGTATATAAATTTGTGTCATATGTGCTCAAATTCATAATACAAAGGAATGCCCCTCAATACCTGGTCTTAAAGTTGTTTTTCAAGATGAGGATGGAACAAGCCAAGCAGAATCACTCTTTTTTTTTCACTAAAATACCATGGAAAAATAAACAATCAAATCTGACTCAATAATCATATGCACAACCACAAAAAAATTGGACTGGACCCATTCCTTGGAAACCTTGCCCCCCATAATCTTAAAATCCATCTTGGGCACAAGGTTGGCAAAATCCTTGTGGAAAAAATCCTCAATACCCTCAATTCCAACAACCTTATCCTTCGTTTCCACCACAATATTATCCTCCTTAACCAACGTAAAGTTATTTTGTTAGAATTCATGACTTGGAGTTCCAAGACTTAATTGACAAAGACAAATATGCCTAAGACGTGAACAATATCAAAAGAGGAGGTAAAGAAGTAGTAATAGATATTAAATTATGATAGGTAACAAAGTTAAATTTTGTGTCAGTTTGTGGAATAGACTCATGATGATGGTGTATTATGTGTCACATACATTTATTAGTAAGAAAGTCTAGGATGATTTGTAGTGTTCTTTGTAAAGTATGTACTTGGAAAGTCCAAGAGTTGGAGTAATCTCGATGAGGCATGTGTACCCCCATAAAGTTCGTGGTTGTTGGGCGCAACCCAACTTGGCCTAGATTTTGGCAAGGACTCCGGGTTTCGTGGAGCGGAGCATGCAATAGAGTAGAGGAATGCGAAGTGGACCGCGTAGTGGAGCACTTGGAATATATCATACGGTATAATGGCATCGGAGGGTGTTGAAGCTCCTCCTTTTTGTAAAAGCACATGATGTAATGGGATTTTTGGCCATAGTTGCTTGTTTTAGGGAGTCTATGGTATTTGGACCATGGTATTGTAAAGATGTAACCCTCTAGTGTAATAGCATATATAGGGTAAAATAATAAGAAGAGAATCATTGAATTGATCAAGATCAATTTTTATGGTTATATTATTGTGATCTGTATATTTGTGGCGAAGAAGAGGCTATACAGTTGAGTGCGAAAAGGCCTGAATCTGCAGCTTAGTATGCAAAAAACTTGTAGCTTAGTACACAGGCCAAGAATTGTTTGTTGTACACAGATTCATTATATAAGAAAACTTTCTTGTGGATATAGACCCACATTTGGGTGAACCACGGTAATTTGATGTCTTCATGTGTATATTTTCTTATTATCTGTTTTAGAGTTGCAGTTATTACAATTGCATTTTCTTTCAACATGGTGATGGTTTATGGTTTTATATGATATGCTTAAGTGATTAATTTAATGTAGCGAAGTGATTTATGAATCTTAAGAATAAAATAACATAATTATACCACATCCCCACATCTTTCAAGGTTGTTGAATACTGGTTCTGCATACTTCCATAGTCACTTCGGGTGATACAGTAATCTACTTGTAGGTCATTTCTGAAAAGTCTAATGATTGAGGGTTTTGTTGGTGCGCAGTATAGATCAAACCTAGGTCAGCCCAAACCAAACTAACAGTGGTAATATTAAAACGACTTTGGAAGTGCAGGTTTGTGGTAAGTCGGAAACAAATTTGCAATGTAGGTTTGTGGTAAGCCATAGACCACGTGTGAAAGTGAAGTGGACAGGGATTCCTGTAAGCATGATTTAGGGCCAGACGAAAAAATCTTGGGCATGGTTTAGGGTAAGCCAATAAAACCCAGAGCATGGTTATGGGTAATCTAAGAAAACCCATAATGATGATGATGGAGGAGGATTTATAGGTACAAGTGCATGTATGTAGATAATGGTTGATTGAGCCATGTACATGAAGGACATCCTAGTAGACTACCAGTTGCAACGGTTGGTATTCATGCATTCTGGTAGATGGTCGTTCCTTTATATGGAAATCGACATATCTTTTAATCATGTTTGTAAACACTAGTACACAGCTATACTTTGTTAATTGAGATTGAGACAAGTAGTCATTAAAGGGGGCACTTGGAAAATATAATTCCTACTTGTCTTTCGTGTGCTCATTAATTCTAGAATGAGTCTATTCCTATTAGTTAGGATTTTTTTGAGGTCTAGTTGGTTGAGATATTCTCTCCAACTAGTTACCTTCCTAGATTGGTGTGTGATTGAGATATTCACTCAACTAAGAGATTGTATGTCCAAGATAGAGTAGAGATCTTGAAACATAGCTTGATGTACTTATATTTTACTATCATTTTCATGTGAATACAAGTTTGAGTGCATTTAGAAAATCTTTGTTATAAGACCAACTCCAACATGAAAAGCACAACCTATTACATATCCTTCTCATTGTAGATCGACTCCAAACTAGAGTAGTATGTGCCTCTCTCCATAACACGCAAAACTTCTAGGTCATATTCGACACCACGTCAGTGTAGAGATCCATCACATTTGAGCCGGATGGGGAACTTCTAACCTTGTACATGTTTCTCCCATTGCCATGGTCATGCATCTGAATTTTCTCCAGGTCTTTGCCTGCACCATTACATTCTTTTCCTTGCTTCTTGTGATTGTCATCACCACCAGCGTTCAATCTTGTACCTTTGTTGTGGATCCTTAGAAAAATTTCTCTGCTCAACACACATTACTTAACACTATCTTGCACCCAACACCAATGCTCCAATACTCACAATCCACATTGTCTTCACATTCCAGGCTTAAACCTTCAGGTCACACCTACCTGGGCGCACTCCTACACTTACTACATATTCTCTTATCTTAAGATTTGTTCTCTAAATTTCTTGTCAAATTTATTTGATGGCGACATGCTTCTGCTCACTCTCGACGGTCTCTTTCTACCTGCCCTTCTACATGAAATCTGACCATTGCTCCACAATTGTTGTGCACTATGCCTCCATGTCGTGAAATGAATTTTTCTTCTACAGTCCATATTGACTTCTATAAAATCACTTGCACTGCAAACAATACTGAGGCATAATTTGGAAAATGTGACCATTACCGCTAACTTCTCCTAGTCCACCACAATGAATTCCTCATTACTCTTACATTGGTCACTTCTCTTTGGGTCCTCCTTGAACCTAACATGGTTGGCATGCTTGTACACTGGATTTTCTCTACAACATCAAAATTTTAACTTTTTGTCTAGCTTTAATGATCCACCTTATCTCACCTCTTGTTCATTGTCACCTCTCGAAGGCTCTCTACTACAAGCTTTTGAAACAAGCTCTTGCAATTATGGACCAGACACTCACAACCAATTCCTTGGGTCGTTGTGCATTAATTCATACAACAACCCTCAAAACTTACAAACACTACATGCCCATGGCTCTTCATTACCTTTCTTCTCACAAAGTCCAAGCCTACAACAAAATATATATGCAATAGACTCATTAAATATGTTCTTCAGAGGGAATTAGGTAGAGTTAACATAACTAAATTCCTATGCAAAATAATACACAAAACACATCAACCAAACACTAAGATGTTAATTCATATGAGGCTATAATTTCTATGAGAATATCAACCATATTCAAAGGATCAATTTGAATGGTTGCTTTGACTATGACAACATGTATCTTCTCAAGACAACTATTCTCTACATGAGACTTCATTCTCCCTATACGCAAACCCCACTGTGTGGCCACAATAGTGCCACTATGTGGCCACAATAGTGTGATAATCTGATACCATATGTTGGGATCACAAAGCACTTAGAGATATGGTGGTGTCTAAAGACACCATTATTTGTTCTCATTGGTCACTGGGACCATTTAACACTAATTTAACCATCATTTAAATAGGCTTCATCGGATATGAATACCATGGAAAAACCATCAATGTAGACATAATACCACTAGTAACTTGACTGAGTCAAGTTTACTCATTCAAATTATACTTTGTTGTAATTAATTTGTCATGTTTTAGGGGTGAAATGCCTATATAAGAAGCAAAGTGTTATGAGGATTACATAGGATTCAATAGCCATGGACCATATAGAGAATACATGGAGTAATAAATTTGAAGATGAAATAAAATGCCTTATATTTACTTATAGATCACAAGTGGCAAGAATGGCTTCCTGCCTCCAAAAATCGATCTATGTAATGAAGTAATTATGAAAAGATATAGTTTATAAAATGTATTAAGACCATTAGGATTAGATATATTTTATGTTTTAAGGCATATGCATAGTTGTTGGGGTGAGGTCCCCTAGGTCTAATTTTGACTAAGTTTTGTAAAAGACTCTGCATTTTAAGGAGCAGAGCATGCAACACGCAGGTCATTAAGAGTCAAGCAGTTTTAGGAAGGTCAAAGCCCCTTATTTTTTGTATTGTTTTGAGCTCCTCCTATGGTTTGCAGACCATGGTATTGTAATAGGAAAAAGTATACAAAGGGATGTCTTAGCTTGTCTAAGGCAACATGTTATGTGATATTATGATACTTGTGTCTTGAGTCATTTATCTTCTGTATTCAAGCGAAGGGGAAGGCTCCCGTTGCTATGTGCGCCAAGACCTTGGTAAGTCTATAGTTATGTGCACATGGCTAGAAGTATGTATTATCGAATAATTGAAGTAATAAAAGAAGATTTGGAAGCATATTTGTGTTATGTTATCTGTTTTAAAGTTTTTGTACTTATGTTTGAATACTGTTTGGTGTAGCATATCTTCCATATAATTGCATCGTGAAGACCTAGATATTGTTATTTACGCTTAATAATACACATAAAATTAGTTACGCGCAGCTTATGAATATGTTAAGTAAAGAAACTGTTCTACGACTATGTTTATGAAATTAATGGTTCGTGAAGGTCAGATTAAGCCCTAGATCGAAAGAAACCCTACAACGATACTTCATACCCCTATGGATGCAGAAATATGGTTCTAGCATTCCCCCATATTACGTCGGGTGAGACTGTGATGTGTCATACGCGGGTCATTGCTGAAAGGGCCGGTAATATAGGGTTTTGTTAATTAGCGCAAACTAACTTTGAACCTAGGTTTAAGCCCCGAAGCCAACAATAGTATGCCCCACATGGATATTTAGGAGTAAGAGTTCATTTTGGTAAACATTTTTTGAATTTGTTTAATCCATTAATTATTTGGCATAATTATATTTAGTGCTTCTTTGTTGTTTGTAGCTAACATGATTTGAGTATAAAAAGTGATACATAGTAGCTAGTACCTATTGCTTAGTTTAAATATAGCTAAATTAAAGTAAAAATACTAAATTCAAATTAGTATTAAGGTTTAGAATCCAATTAATTTAGTTTTACTGTGAGGTATTTTGTTAATTGTTGTTCTGCATTATGGTAGTGGAAAATATAATCTTAGCCTGTTACAATAATAATGTCTTATTGTAGTGATAATGTTTTTGTTGAAAGTTAAAACGTTTTACTTTTTTAACTTATTCTAGAAAGTTTTACATTTTTTGTAGAAAATATAGAAAGATATATTTTAAAGGGTTTGACAAAAATCTCATTAAAGTAAAATTTTTATTAATCATGTAAAATAATAAAGTCCAACAAAAATCTTATTAAATTGATGAAAAAAACATTTATAAAACAATTCAAATCATTAAATCTTAAAAAAAAAAAATTGACATTTGAACTAAATGATAAAGAAAATAAGATTTATTTCAACCAACTTAAATAATAAAGAAGATTAAGCAAGGTTTGACAAAAATCTCATTAAATTAAAATTCTATTAATCACGTAAAATAATAAAGTCTAACAAAATCTTATTAAATTGATGAAAACAATATTTATTTATGATTAAACTAGGTAGTTATGTCTTATAGGTAGTGACTCATTTACATAATTAAAGATTGTTTAATTAAATCAAAGTTAGTCAAAATGTTTACTCCTCCTTAATCTTCTTTATCATTTAAGTTGGTTGAAATAAATCTTATTTTCTTTATCATTTAGTTGTAATGTCAATTTATTTTTTTGAAAATTTAATGATTTGAATTGTTTTATAATAAATTGAAAGTTATTAGATTAAAAAAACTATAATCAAATTTTTCTAAAAACAAAACAAAATAGATAAAATAAACAATAAATTTCCAAAAAATCTCATTAAATTAAAATTCTTATTAAACATGTAAAATAATAAAAGTGTGACAAAATCTTATTAAATTAAAAACAAAACAAAAAACAAAACAAAAAACAAAACAAAACAAAAAAAACAAAAAAAAAAACAAAAACAAAAACAAAAACAAAAAACAACTTTGCTAAAAATATATATATATTATTATATGATCTCTGTTGTGCTTTACACCGCAGTGACATATTTATATGATTAAAGAATTATTTAGCTAAATTACAGTTGGGATATGAGAATACCTTCCCCTCATATGTATTATTTAGTCTAAATTAAATACATTGAACTCAAAGCATGTGATTAAAGAATGGCAAGGGCTAACCAGCCTGCCATAGGGCATTAAATGCCCTGGTACATGCAGGCTATATAACAAAATAACACACTGTCTTTATTTTTAATTTATGTAGCCACTGAGGCTGTGTGTTATTTTGTTATATAGCCTGTATGTACTAGGGCATTTATTTTTAATTTATGTAGCCACTGAGGCTGTGTGTTATTTTGTTATATAGCCTGTATGTACTAGGGCATTTAATGCCCTATGGCAGGCTGGTTAGCCCTTGCCATTAAAGAATGATTTAGGTAAATTAGAGTTGGGATATGAGAATCACTTCCCCTCATATGTATTATTTAATCTAAATTAAATACATTGAACTCAAATCCTTACAACTTGGTCAAGCTTGGTCATATGAGAATCTCATTTATTTATTTTTAGACGTAAACTTAACACGTAGCCATTTGTATCTGACCGTCTCTTCCCCTTGTATGTAGTATGTATATTTAATTTAATATATTTTTAACTTGAAGTACCAAGCATCATGGCTTAATATTCTAACATAAATAAGTTTTCCCTCCCCATTATGTAAGAAAACATTTGCATGACTTGTAATCATGGGAGGCCCTTGAAGTACCAAGCATCATTGCTTAATCTTCTAACATAAATAAGCTTTCCTTTCCCGTTATATAATATGACATTTGCATGACTTGTAATCATAGAAGGCCTTTCCCAAAAAAATATGAAATTTAATTTAAACATATATTCCAGTTTTAAGGACAAGATGTGGAATGTTAAGGAAGTAGAGGAAAAATCGGTATTATAGACAACTCCAAAAAAAACTACCGACCTATTTTTTAATAGTATCAAAATATTATTAAATTATTTTTTTCAACGCTCCTCAGATACACCGTTCGTTATTCAACTTGAGTGCCTTTCTAGGGTTTGAGCACCGGCAGACTTACCATGATTTATGTCAGAGAAAGACAAACCCTGGCCCTGGCCCTGATAATCATCATCTTTCCGATTCCCGTCGTCGAAATTGAGTTGGTAACTTGGAGGATCATACCGGAATCTCGAGGGCCTCGAATTGTAAATGGTTCTGCCGTCTTCCTTGAACTTGCGAACTAGGTGTTTCAATTTGGGCCTGTTAAAGCAGCTTCCGGCATCATCCATAATGGATCCCGGCAATTCTCCAGCCCGTCTGACGCTGTTCCAACCCTTGTTCCACCAATTCTGAGAATCCCCATCCATTGAGTTTGCGCCAGGTTTCGATCCCGGGAGCTTCTGAAGGCCCAAATTCCGTAGTAGGGAGCGTTCGTCGTCCGAAACGTAATAGGATCAGAAGAAGAGAGAGCTTGCAACTGTGGAACGGCAATGGCTACATTTGTTGAGAGATTCAGCGTCGGCAAACTGGAGTTATGTAGGAAAATGGGGTATTGTTAATGGGGATAAAATAACTGGATGCCATTGTGCAGTAAATGGTAATTGTATACCTCTAGTTGTATATCTTTAGATTTAAGGAAGTAAATTATCTAATTATAAACAAATACAGCCACACAGTAACTACTTAAAGCTAATTATTTGTTGCTTCCACAGCAAGATGCTGCTGGCTGTGAAGACTCTGTTTCGTAACAGACTTTCGAAGGAGTAAATGATATCCCTTGTTCACAAATTTCAAAGATATACATCAACAATTAATATTCAACGATCAATTTTCAATGATATTTACGGCCAAGAAATTAAAAATATGATATTTGTTATTGATAATGAAAAGACTAAAAATTAATTAAAGTAAAGAAATTTATTAAAATTATTTTTATATTAACCAGTCTAAAGATCTTTAAATGTAAGTTGTTTTTTGTTCGTTTTGTTTTTTTTGTTTTTTATATAATTAATATTTGGTTGTGCGATTTTATTTCTGCAATTGATTATTTGAGAATGGTTATATTTTTTTATTTATCAAATTATTTATGGAATTTATAATCGTTGTCTTTTTTTTAATTGGATTTTTCTGCATTTTGTATTGGTTTTCATTTGTTAAATAAATGTTCTCAATGCATGATTACATTTGTTAGTTTGAGTAAAAATAGGGATTATTTTGGGAAGGATTAGTCTTTTCATTTTATGTTTGTGGTTTTTCCTACTTATGATGGGGGATACAATTTTAAATTTCTCATACCCACTAGGTAGAACCGTGTTATGTCAATTTCACAAGTGTGATGTTTGATTTCCTCCAAGCATGTTCACTTTCCTACAAGTGTGTTTAATTTCCTACAAACATATTACTTTCCTAAAAAATGTGCTTACTTTCCTACAAATAGCTTTAGTCACTTTACTTCTGAATTTGTAAATCACTTCCAAGCTTGTGAACTACCTATACTCCATCTGCAAAGTAATCATTGATACTACAAATACATAGCAAACCATTGAAAGTAAAAGGCTTGATCTTCCTATACAATGTATGACAACTCACAAGTTCTAAACAAACCTTTGATTGGCAATTAAATGCACAATATTTTGGTTTTGTTTCTAAGTAATTAGAAAGGTAATTAAAAGGCCTTTCAGGTCTTAGGGTGATGACCTCTTCCATGATATGTTTAATAAATTTTAAGGTTGTTATAATCATGGCTCTTATGGATGCACTTAGTTCTGACCTAAAATCATTTCTTCATCATGTGAAATCTATAGTCATGCTGTCTTGTTTACTATCTGGTACATTGCTCCTAACTAAGGGGTCATAAAACTACAATCTATCTCTTTTCCAAATTATTGGTTCTAGGCATCAAGGATGAGTTATAAAGTCCTAGAGACCATAAGTTGGAGTCCCTCCTACACCATGGCTAAGAGACACTTTTTTGAGGTACATAAACGATTCAAATGTGGGGTCATTTGTTGATCCATGTGGATATTGGTGGCCACCCACCTATTCCACTTGGACCCCGCCCCCCCCCCCCCCCCCCATTGTTTCTTCTAGTTTTTAAGTTTCCTTAATTGTAGCATAGTTTACTATTTTTGGCGGTTTTTCAGGTCCTGAACTTCCCGAGCAGTTTTGACGCCCTAAATGACATTTTTTGGAAAACAGGAAAACATGAATTTTAATGAAACATATGCAGACAAAAGTTATTTTCCTCGAATAAATATTTATAATGATGTATCGTGCACGTCAAACAGAGATCCTATGCCAAGTTACGACCCCGAAAAGTTTATGTACCAATTTACTCCAACGGGGCCCATAGTTTTGGTGCTTCATCTCCTAGGGTTAGGTTATTTTATGTTTAGGGTTTTCCATTGTTTCTAAATACTAAATAGGCCTTTGAACCTCATTGTAACACAGTTTAGAGGCATGTAGCCACCACATCTCTTCTCAAAGATAAGCTACCATTGCCCAAGCTACTTTATTTCCATTTTGTATGTAAGCATATTTAAGTTCTTTGATATTAATGAAATGAAGTGTTATTTATACCGCATCTTTGTATTTATGTGTATATCTATATTCTGTTGTGTTCTTGTTTAAGTTTGGATCAGTTTTATCTGAGTTGTCTTATCTTTCTCTTTTGTTCTTTGCATGTCCCCAATGAGGTCAGGGTATAAGGAGTTAGGACTTGAACTAGTTGAACCTTTGCGATACCATCCTCGCAAATCTCAACGACCTACCATGGCGGAAGAAAAGTAATACGAGGGAGCGGGAAATCCTTTCAAAATATGGCTCGAAGAAGCCCTTGAGTGAAAGAGGAATGTGATGATGGACAACTTTGCCCAGATCCTTTAACGGCTACCCATAGGCGACACATCTTCTTCCAGCAGCCACTCTGGAAGCACCACTCCCTTTAAGGTATATGTTAATTTTGACATCCCCATATTTGAAGGTCAAATATATGTGGATGCCATAGATAAATGGTTAAATATGTTAGAAGGATATTTTTTGGTTCATGATTTTTCCAACTGGGAAAATATTAATTTTGCACTCCTCAAAGCCGCCCCCCATGTCAAGGAATGGTGGGACACCTACTGTGAGAAGAGGGACAAGAGTGAACCCTCACTATTTTCAATCACACCCACTTGGAATTATTTTCAGGATGCCATCAAGGAACAATATTATCCTATTGGGAGTTATGAGGATAAATACATAAAGTGGACCACATTGCAGTATGGAAGGGACCAAGACGTGCCAAAGTTCACAAATAATTTTCATACCCTTCACACGAAGTTGGGTATCAAGGATTTTAAGTGACATTTGGTACTTAAGTACCGTGGCTCCCTACACAAGCACATCCAAGACGAGATGGATTTCTTGTACATCTCTTTGCTCGAGGCTGCCTATCGATACATTATCAAGATTGAGCATAAATTTGAATAGAAGAAGCGAGACTTTGGATCTATGAATCCAAAGTAAGGGAAAGATGCCCAAAAACTGTAGAATAAAGGACAAATCCAAGACGGGGTGACCGAGGACAACTGGATGAAGTTGCAATAGAAGAACAACAGCACGAAGATAAAGAAGGACACAAGAAAATGATGTGAGTTCCATAAGAGCCCCACTTAGAACACAAGTGAGTGTTAGGCCAAGCAGTCACTGGTGTCCGAGCTAAAGGATTCAGAATTAGAACATGTTTTGACTCTGAGCCAGAACCCGACAAGCGGAATGACAAGGGGAAGCAGATTATTGATGTGGAGCTCAATGCCACAGTTTCAACCACTAAGATCTAGAAGGATGAGCCTGAAGATCTAGAGGAGGGGGAGCACCTCTTCCACTCATAGATGTGGGTGAACGGTTCTCCAATGTTGTCCATTGTCGATAGCGAGAGCCAAAATAACCTCATTTCAACAAAGGTTGTGAAGTGGATGGGCCTATCGACCTCAACACACTCGTAGTTGTACACCATCGGGTGGTTTCACTAAGGAAGAGATCTTTGCACCACCCAACAGTATTTCCTTACCTATAACATCAATCGTTTCACATATGAGGTACTGTGTGATGTTTCTCCTCTTGAAGTTTGTGATGTATTATTAGGAAAACCATACTTGTGGAAGCACCATATTGTGTATGATTCTAAGCCTTGCATTGTTATTATTACTTTGGGCAATAAGTTGTACATGATACCTAAGTTAGCACCACCTACCGCTATCTCTTTGATCACTAAGAAGTAATGTAGTAAGATCATTTCCCAAACTAGGAAAAAAACTTTCTTATGACTCGCCCTCAAGGAAAGAAGATGATTTTGACCATGACCTCCAGACAAGGATCCTCTCCATAGCAATAGCAGATGGACAAGGTCATGGAGGAGTAGAGGGACATCATCACCTCACCCACGGGGGTAACTCTACACTGTCAAGTCAAGCACTACATCGATCTAACCCCGGGTTGCCACTACCCAATGAACCTATCTATCGATGCTCTATTCTAAAGAACGATGAAATCAAGAGGCAAATTTAGGAGTTGTTGCAAAAGGGAACATCAAGCCAATTTCATCACCATGTGGGAGCTCGATCGTGTTGTTACAGAAGAAAGACGAGACCTGGAGACTTTGTATTGACTATCGAGCACTGCACAAGATCAATGTCCAGAATAGGTATCCAATCCCACAAATTGATGAACTTCTAGACCAGCTCAAGGGGGCCCAATATTTTAACAATATTGGCTTGAAGTCTGGTTATCACCAAGTACCGATCGAACCCTCTGATGTGTGGAAGACCACCTTCAAATCCAAGGAGGGTCTTTTCGAATGGATGGTCATGCCTTTTGGGTTGACGAATTGCCCTGCAACCTTCATGAGACTAATGGACAACATCTTGTAACACTTCACCAACTCATTCGTGGTGGTGTATTTGGATTACATCTTGATCTCCAGCCAGAGTTGGGAAGAGCACTTTCATCATATTCGAAAGGTCCTCCAAACCCTAGGGCAACACAAGTTGTGTGCCAATTTAGAGAAATGCACTTTTGGCATGACCCAAGTTAAATATCATGGGTACATCATTGATGAGTGGGGTCTGCATGTGGACTAAGCCAAGATACAATTCATTTAGGATTTACCAACCCCAACCACTCTAAGAAAGCTCTATAGCTTTCTTGGTCTTGCCAATTTCTACCGCAGGTTCGTGTTGGGATTCTCTCATATCACTTGGCCTTTGAGTCAAGTCACCAAGGGAGGAGCGAAAGAAAATTTATTTTGGTTTGAATCACAACAGAAGGAATTTTCTGAGTTAAAGCATCGTATTTTCTCTGCACGAGTGCTCACCGTACTAGACTTGTAACAACCATTTGAGATCGAGATAGATGCCCCTAACTATGCTATTGGTGCAGTTCTTACTCATTAGGGGCATCCAATGGAATATCACATTGAGACACTTTTAAACACAATCTGAAAGTATCCCACCTATGAAAAATAGATGCATTCCATTCTGCGGGCCTGCCAATAATGGAAGAATTATATTCTAGGGAAGGAAATGGTCATCCACACAGACCATCGACTCCTGTAGTTCATATAAACACAAGGTAAGTTGCAAAGCGATCTCCAATAGAAATGGTCCACATACCTGCAACAATTCCATTTGAACATTAAGTACAAGAAGGCAAGCACCAACAATGTTGCAGACTACCTTAGCCGATCACCAGTCATGGTGCTGATCACTGTGCGCGACTCTTATGGGAATGAGAGTTCAGGGTGACCGCATCTTTATGAGAGGAATCCAAAATTCAACAACACATGCCAGACACTCCTAGAAGGAAATAAAGTTCCAAATTTTCACCTCCCGGATGCACTATTATGCCACCTAGGACACCTCTGTGTTCCTTCAAGCAAGTGTGCCAAGATGATTTGAGAGCCGCACTACAATCGGATCGCTCCACATTTCGGGGTAGAGAAAATAGTGGCAGTGTTGCAGAAATATTTTTATTGGCCAAAGCTTTGACAGGATGTTAGGAAGTACATGAGATCCTACACTATCTACATCATTGACAAACCAACCATCAAGAAGCAAGGCCTATATACTTCACTACATACTCCTAGTCAACATTGGAAATCCATCTCCATGGATTACATGTCGAGCCTTCATCCTACTATGCATGGCAACAACTCCTTTTTCGCGGTTGTCCACAGGTTCTCTAAGATGGCTATTCTAGCACCCTGCAAGAAGAGTATAACAAAAAAAGTCATTTCTAAGTTCTTCTTTAAACGAGTGTTGGTACACTTTGGGATCGCACAATCCATTATCTCAAATCAGAACAGAAAGTTCCTAAGTACATTTTGGTCAAGTCTCTGGTCGATGTTGGATACCAAGCTCACTAAGTCCACAACTTTCCACCCCCAAACTGATGGCCAAACAGAGGTCATTAATAAGATGATCATACACATTCTGCGCATGTATAACTCGAAGCATCCACACATATGGGATGAAATCCTCCCCTATATCCAACACATCTACATCAGAGCTCTCCATAGTTCAGCTGGTCACAGCCCCTTTTAGGTGGGGTTGGGATTCCAACCACTATTTCTTATTGATGTGGCTATACCATTTGCAGTTACTCATGAAGATTTAGCTCATGTTCAGTCTAAAGTTGATAAGGCTAACAACTTCATTGAGCACATTCATCACATCAACCAAAAGTTCCATGACATATTAGACAGATCCAATTCGAAGCACAACCAAAGACATGATTAGCATGGGGTCCCACACAAGTTTCAGGTGGGCGAAAAAGGTTGGTTGCATCTACAGAAAGAACACCTTACCGAAACCCATCAAAAGCTCATACCACTCTGATATGGGCTTTACACCATTACTAAGGTTGTGGGAGACAATTATTTTGAGATAAGCATTCCCCCATTCCTTGGCTTGCAACCAATGTTCAATGTGGACCGCCTTTGACAATACTTTACACCATTATTGGACACATCAGACATTGCATAATAACTCACACCAACAGAGTTAAACCTAGACCGCATGGAACAAGACACAATTGATTAGATCATGGACACACATATCAAGCACACTTTCCAGCAAAATATCCAACTCTATCAGGTTGTCAAAGCTGACCAACTCCTACACCAAGGAAAGTAGCTCACTAGGGACCAAATTTACCAGAAGTTAAGAACTAGCATTCTGAATTGTTAAAATGACTAAGATGAGAAGAAGCCAAATTTATTGTCTTTGTAAAATGATCTTTAGGCTTAACTTCAAGGTCTTAAAAAAGTAATAAGTAAAAAAGAGGTACTTGGTACACTAAATTCTCAAGGGATTAGTTCCAACCCTATCATTATAGAAGATGGAATTTCCTAAAAACCATGAAACTTTCATAAAAGGTGGGACTTTCTTGGAAGTGTGTAGCAAAACCAAGAAGCCAAACTTTTAGCATGATCGTACTATCTTTTCGTCTCTCCTCACATTCTAACTATTTATTTATATGTATTAATTTCCATAAACTTGAAATAGCTTTCGAAAGATTTGAAAAAATAAAAATAAAAAATTATTTAAGAATGGTTAATAATAAATAAATATGGATATTTTAGTTTAAACACATTTTCTTAGTAAATAATTGATGAGATTATCCATCTCCACCGTTTCTTTTAAATAAGTAATGATTTTTTTCTTCCATGCATGCTTTGAGAACTTATAAAATCAAAACTAAGCACCTACGTTAGTGAAGGAAAGTTGGTTTCAAAATACTTTTTTAATAAAATAACCTTATTTTTCAAAGTTTCTTTGTCTATAAAAAATGCAAGTTATGTGAGATAGTGAGGTAACGTCCTCGATTCACCGTATGATTGGAATTTGGACCACAAATTTCTTTCTAGTGCACTTTCCTTCCATGGTTCGAGTATAAAGTAGGGGCAAAACATGCCTTCCAATGTTGAAGTAGGGTCCATAGAATAAATTTAAAGTATTTCAATGATCCCAAATATGAGTGGTACACACATCACGAAAGAATAAATATTAAACAAATTGAGCTGTATTTGTTTTCGATTATAATGGTAATTCGTAATGGTTGTATAAAGGTTTGTTGATGAAATGCGTAATGTCATGGAGTGAGTTGTTTGTTGTATAGCCAAGTTTAGTTAGCATATTTAATTAAATTATTGATTTTGCTTTAATTCAATAAAATTATATTGATTAGAGATGAGGATATTAGTTTTAAGGGAATGATATTTATTAAAAAAAATTGTTAAATAATATATTAATAAGTCTATTGGAGGCATAGAATAGTTAGCGAATGGTTTATCACTAAGGTGTTTCTAGTATAGTGTTCTTTATTTGATGATCACTGGTTTAAAATTCCATGGGTGGTCTTACTATCTGGAAAAAAAAATTAACATATAATTGATTTTTTTTTTAATATATTGTTTGGTCAATAATTAATCTAGTGGAACGTGTTGACTTAGAATATAAATTATGTTAGAAGATTTTGTTGGTAATAGCCAAAATTGATTAGGGAAAAAGTGTTCATCAAAAACAAATGCTTAGACATTTTCATTTTTTGCTAACTAATTATTTCAAACAAAATATATTTCAATTAAATAATTATTTTAGGAATGTAGTTATCTTCTACGCTAAATTTAACTTCTCAAAAGTGTCATGTTGAGCTTTGTTGTAATTATTTTGATCTTTCATGTTGGGTTTTGAGTAGTCCCCCAAGGACCAAAACATCTATTTTATAATTAATTAATTTAAAATAATAGATAGACTATTAATTAATTATTGTAATATGTTTCTAACACTCATATTTCTAAAAACTCTTTGACTAAGAATATAAAATTAATTTTATTTTAATATATATTTAACGTATATTTTAATTAGAATATAATGAACTATTTATATAGCTTACTATAATTTTAACTTTTATAACTAAATAATATTTATTTAAGAACTTTGATACCTAACAATTTTAAATAGTTTTAAAATTTATAATAACAATTTCAAATTAGTCTATTTTATAGTTTACTTAATATATTAAAATGATCCATTTACATTAACAAGAATATTAAATTAACCTATAAAGTCAAACTAGCAGTTTCCCGGTCCAATCTAGCTGTTGTCATTCTAGCCGTTACCTATCTAGAAAATTGAGTCATTGGATATTCTGCCCTATCTGTTTAATGTGCAATGTGAGATCTGCTCACTCAACTTGTCCTGGTGATGAACCACACTGGTTGGTTCGAAACGCATCGACAAAAGTATCTCTATGTGATTTTCGCCGAAGAATCTTCTCAAAAATTGATATGGATCACAGAAGCCTAAATTCAATAATCTATAATCCTCATATATATGACAAATAACTTTACATTCCATTTGAGGACTATACATTTTTTAGTTTTTCATGGATTGGTTAAACTCAACATTGAGTCTCAAACACAAGGCTTCACTAGGGGAGCAATACCATAACACGTGTGTTCATATTGAGAGATATATATTGAAGGGAAAATGACATAATATATTGAGCATATCATAGGGGGTAAAGTGTTTTTATATTAGAAGGTATAAAAAATGGAGCTCAAAATTAATGAAAAAATATAAAGATGTGTTGGTGGATTTTTCCCGTCGTTCTTGATTCCTCCACCATATTAAGTAAGTCCTTCTTTACTAGATCGAAAAAGTGTATAAAGAACTCTATCGTCCATCCATCAGGTCCTGGACTTTTTTCTTTTTTAAAAGACTTCATTACCATCAAAAGTTCATCTTCTATGACAGGTTGGTAGAGGCGTTCATTTTGTTCCTCATCAAACATGGATGGAAATGGATCAGTTCCCTAGAAAATGTATTCGACCTTGCATTTCTCATTTCTTCTATATGATTCCTAAAAAAAAATTACTGCCTATTTTGAGATATCTTCCTGTGAATATATCAAGTTACCCTCTTCATCTTTATCTCCCATATTGCATTGCTATCACGCCTTTTGTTCACATATCTACGGAAATATTTGGTATTCCTGTCTCCTTCCTTTAGCCAAACAGCTCTACTTTTCAATCTCCATGAGGCTTCTTCTATGGCAAGTAGACTGTGTTTCTTTGCTTCCAGCTCCTTTATACGACAACATAGCTATAAACGGATGCTATTATCAGACAATCTCCCAGTTGTCCTGTCCAATTCCTTTTGTATATCTTCCAGAGCTTTCCTATTAGTATATTTCTTTTTGGTTTGCCAAGATTTGACGATGTTCTTGAGAGAAACAAGATTATACATAAGGGATTGGGAAGGGGAAGATGAATCCTGAGGAAGGTAACTAAGCCATGATTTCTGTACAAGATGATTGAATTCTGCATCCTCTAGCAAGACTCTGATAAATTTGAATGGAAATCCCTTCCTGAAACCATGTTTTCTCCACTGAAGGGATATAGGTCTGTGATCGGAGATGAAACAATTAACAATGTTCGATGTTGGGGGACCTAGACGGTCCAACAAGTTGTCATGGATTAGAAAATGGTCTAGCCTTTTTGCTAGATAGGCAGAGCCAGATCTTCCATTATCCCATGTTGGGCCAATAAGAGGAGGACAGATATCAACAAAATTATGCTGGAGTATTGCATCTTTAATAAGTCCAGCCATAGGGTCAATCTTCTTGCCTCTGCCCCAAACTTCATCACTACTCAATGTAACATTCAAATCACCAGCTATCATCAGAGAGTCAATTTCCATTAATTCAGATGACAGGAAACTGTTCCAGTAGGAGAAACGATCCTTATAGGGGGCATAGACATTTAGAATATGGTTGGCACCAGCAATGCCACGAAAATTTGCAAGGAAAAGAATACCAGCAAAACATCTGAAAGATTTTGCCAAAATCCATGCAGGATCCCATAATACAGCTAAACCCCCAGATTGACCATTTGCCTCTATGGCAACAATGGGCCAAGTGGGAAACATATGCCTGAAATATGAAATAGTTTCAGAGCTTCTGTGCATTGTCTCTTGAATGAGGAGAATATTGGAGCGAGATGCTGTGAACAAATCCTTTAGGGCCAAAACTTTATGGTCCACCCCTAGACCCTGATATTCATAGATATGATATAAGTCATGTAGACAGGTATCTGGGCTGTCTTGCTCTGAGGGGCCCATTAGAGGAGAGACCAATTATAGGAATGTCAATGAGGGAATGATCCAGATTTACGTTGAAAGGATTATCCTTCCTGCCTCGGAAATGCCTACTTCCTTTATTTTGCTTCCTTCTGACAGTTATATTTCCAGCGGAGGTTGGACTGGTATGAGGAGAAAAAGGCATAATAGGTTTGTGAATGGTAAGAGGTTGAAGTTCAAGTGATTTTTTACGCAGAAGAAAGTCCAGGTCACTTTCCACAAAGTTGGAAGGAGATGTCGTGGGCAAATTTTTTGGAGTGACAATAATGCATGGTTCTTTTCCTTTAGAAATGAGAGGAATTTTTACAGGAGATGGAGAGGAGGAAGGAATATATGTGATGTGAGAGGTAGATGGGATATCACACTGAGGGTGTGGAATCAGTAAAGGGGAAGAAACTCCCTCGCATTGAGAAGGCTCAAGAGGGAAAGGAAAGGTATAATATGCATCAGCACTCCCAGTTGGAGTTGTAGATATTCGGGGAAGTAAATCTATAGATTTGGAGGGGAAAACCTTCAGAGGTAGACTTCTAAACAATTTGGATGATGTACGCTGAGGAGGGGATAATTTAGACATACTTGAGGGGGATGACCTCCAGATGAAAGGCTTCCTTGTACCATCATCCTCCTGCTGCTTTTTATCAGAAAATTTTGAGTTGTTTTTATCTTGGAACTTCCTTCCTTAAAGTCTAACACCCGGATGAAAGGACAATTCTCTTTTAAATGACCAGTTCTATGACCACGCGCAGCGAAAAGAGACCCCCAAAAATCCAGCCTCTATTGGACATTTGATTCCCCCCAGTGGAGATCAGTATGTTTTGGAAAACCTCCTCGATATTCCTTTTCAATTAGAATCCATGCCACTCTTTTATCTTTTTCCCCGAGACACTTCGATTCCACATAGACAAATTTCACGATCGCATTTCCTATGTCTGTGAGGGTCTCCTTCATCCATAACTCAATAGGAAGACCAGGTAACTTAACCCAAATAAGATTATTTTACAGAGTATCAAGCAATGGGTTATATCCAATATACCAATTGTGTAGAGCTAGAAAACTCTTACCATGAACCCATGGTTGTGTTCGAATTACTTCCAGATCTTCAACACTCAGAAAATGAAAGTTGTACCAATTCTTCATGAGTATTATTATCGTAGGTATATATCCCAGTAAGGATTTCCATTTTGCACCAATCCAGTTCCTCATCTGGCCATTGTCCATATCGAGAAAATGTCAACATCCTACAAGAGCTCGATTTTGGAGACTGGCAACTCTATCAGAGAGGAAAATGCTATCAAGTTTAATAGCGAAGGGTGGCGGAATAGTCTTAATAGGACACTACTTTTGTTTACATCGTGGTAAATCAACTCCGCCGCCTTGATCCTCACGTGCCGGCTGGGTGGAAGGAGAGATTATTAACTTTGTAAGTGTTGAATGCCAGTCGCATGGTCAGCTTGTTCCCTTGTGGATCGATTCTGCTTCGATGGTAGCCCGCACCAAAGCGGACGAGGCAGACACATCGAAAAAAACCTCCGTCAAGACCGAGAATAGGCTAAGAAAATGTCAGCACCTCTGATAGAAGATGCGAAAGGCCTAAATGGGTGGATTAAATGAAATAGACGAGCTGTTATTAGGAACAACAAGGAATAAGTACACAAACCGGATAAGGGAAGGAATGATCTGGAGATACGAAAATTCCCTTTACGTGAAGATTAACAGGATCTAAGGAAACCAAGGGATAAATCTACCTTTAAAGATATTGGACAGCATAAAGGGTACTTTCCACTGACAATAATTCATATCCGAATTAATATGAGAAGCTAGAAAAGGATAAGAGACTGACAAATTTGAAAAAGAACCAGCAGCGACTAGAAACAGGCTTCACATGCCGTCAGTACTTTCTCATAACGCTTGCCTCCCTTCCGGACCCAAGGGATGAGAAGGATTACCGGGAAGGTTTTTTGTTGACAGAAAAACTAGAGGGAAGGCCCAAATATAGAGAGACCAATATTACAATTGAACTAGAAAGTAGATGAGAAAGCCTATATTAGAGACGTGTAAATGAAAATTTTAGACACATATGACTTAATTACCACCTTAGTCTGACTTCCTGGGCATATTCGGCCCATTGAATGTACAAGAAAGCAAAAGAACTAAAAAAGAATTCAGGTAAAACTAGGAAAATTTATGCAGCAACAGTAACATCCACTACAATTTCACGGCCATTTCCCAATTCTACACCTGAAATCTAAGCATGGGCAGGATATAAAGCAGACATTTGATGACAACAAAAAAATAATTCATCCAGATTTCGAGCTTATTTGATGTAGCTTTGATATTGGATAAAATCTTGTTTAACAGACACATAGACATGCACAAACCCCAAATTTTAAATGTAATGAGAACAATAGGGAGAAAACCCAAACTTTTTAGATTTACTGAACTTTTCGGGGAAACTACAGAGATTGGATCAACTGCATACCTTTTAAACCGCGAAAACCGCCGAGATGTCGGAAGAAACCAAAGAAAACCACTGTATGCCACCAGTCTGAAAAGTCAAAATCCTTCCACGGTCACACTGATGATGACCCAAAACTTACAGATAGAAGACAAATAAAGACTGGCTTAACAGAAACGGCACTGGGAATCAAGGCGGCTAGAAATGGACATCAGTTGGAACAATCGAGAAAGGAAAACAAATAGCAATGTTGTACAAAAGGATGATTTGTTGTGAAACATTAATACCTTCTTGACCCGGCACGTCTCAAAACGATGAATATGGATTGTTGCATGCTTGTGACTAAGAGTTACCAATTGTCCTACTTTGGTTCAGGACAATGTAAGGTCACATCTGTGGTTCGGTAATAAACATTTTCTCCAAACACATATCTGATTGTCCTGGTATGGATATCGATACATGGCCGGAAAATAGTAACAAAACTTCCGCATCGATCTCCAGCTGTCTCAATGTTATAGATCCATTTCAGGTTCGACTCTGTTGTTAAAATATGAACATTAGGTTAAAATATTTGATCATTTTATTATTTTATAAGAAAATATTAAAAAATAATATAGTTAATTATGGAAACTAACTATTCCAAAATAAATATATTTGGGAAAGAAAAATAA
>APFE030588440.1:105420-119106 GCA_000404065.3 Pinus taeda
ATTGATAAAATCGCCTTCCATTTTTCCTATATACCATGGATATTCGCCCATTTATTATACATATAAATTTAGGGGGGGTTCTTAAAATTTTCCCTGTCTTGGAGCATTATCCAACCTCTTTTCTGACATACCCAAGTCTTGCATAACGAGGCAATTCCTCCACTTTGATGGGATTCACAATGCCCTCACTATTAATGCCAAGGCCCTTTCCTTGA
This sequence comes from Pinus taeda, assembly GCA_000404065.3. Taxonomy (NCBI): domain Eukaryota; kingdom Viridiplantae; phylum Streptophyta; class Pinopsida; order Pinales; family Pinaceae; genus Pinus; species Pinus taeda. The sequence goes on from APFE030588440.1 coordinate 105,636, forward strand.
TACCCCATTTTTTCAACAATTTTGATCCAATTCATGTAGTACGTTTCTCGAAAGAAATGAAATCATCATTATAAAAATAACATGAAATTGAATAAGCACTTTTTACCTCAGGCTTGTTATGCTAGAACATTTCCAATGCCTCCTCCTTGGCTTGTAACTAATGTTGCAACCTTTGTTTCCCCTCCTCTTCTTCTTGTAGGAGCCTCCTTAGTTCAACATTCTCTGCCTGAATTATTTGGTTGATCTATTCGAGTTCTTGGATCCATGCAATATGTGGTGCCCTCCTCATTTTTAACACAACATATGTTGAAATATTTTCCTCATAAGCCGAATCAGAACCCAAGTCGATAGGTTCATCTTCAACAATCCTGAGAGCTGCAATATTCCTTTCATCACCTCAGTCTAATCCCAGGCCAATTGGTCCAACACTTGCAAATCCTACAGCAATGATCTTCTCATCATCCTCTGATTCAAATTCTTCGTCTTGTTACATAGTTGCAACCGTCTTATGCTTCTTTTTTCTATTGTTCATCTTTGGCCTCAATTCTTGATGCAATTTCCATCAATGCTCCTCATCATGCCCTTCTTTCTCACAATGAGTACAAAAGGGATTTGCTTCTTTTCTCTTAGTTGTTGTTGCCCTCTTTGGGCGATCATCTTTCTCATGCTTCCCCCTGCTTTCAATATGTACAACCTTCACACTAGCTTCATCAATAGTTTTAGGTTCAAATAATAACAATGAATGATGAAAATAACCATGCAATGAGTCGATCTATTTCATCAATGTTTCATGAGATTCTAATGGAACATTCAATGATAATGCTTGTTTCCTAAACTCCTCAGTAAAATTTTGAACATTTTGACCTTTACTATGTTTCAAATGGTGTCATTCCATCATGGCCTTCTATGTGTAACCCAATGGGTACAATTGTCCTCTTAAAGAAGAAACAAACTCAAACAAGATGAAATAAGTTTACGACTACTCTTATCACCTTTCTTCATCTTGCCTTCCCACCAGACAAGAGAAGTGCCAATGAATCAAAGGGATTATAGTTGGATATTGGCTTCATCCTCTTTTATTCGTTGTATGTGACAATATACTTCAACCTGTCTAATCTAGTTATCTAGCTTTTATGCATTAGATTCTTCACTAAATAAAGGAAGATCAAACTTGACATCCAACTTGAAAAAGGGTTTTTTATGAGTTTTTCTACCTCGAGAATGACGAAAAGAGTAAGAAAAATAACTTCTGCTAGAAGATGGAGAGAGAGATTGAGGAGGCTCTTCTCTTCTCCTCCTTCATGATTCACTAAGGCATGATCATCTGGTCCTTCCTTCCTCTTTTGTTTCACCATTGTCTTCTCATATTCTACAAACAAATTTTCCACTTTTTCTACCATGGTGTAGAAGGCCTTGCGATAGTTTCACTCTTCCTCCAACTGAGCATCTTCAATAGCCATTTTCCCTCTTCATGTTGCACGCCCCACTTTTGGATCAAAGGAATTAAGCTTTCCTTCACCTCTTTGGAGCTTTGCCCTAGTTATCATACACCTGTAATTCACATCAATAGAAGGCCCGCTCTGATACGAAACTTAATCTAGATCTTTTCAATTCAAAGATGCATGTACATAATTACATTTAAAAAGGGTATGTAACCATAATATGTGTACACATAAAAGAAGCGAAAATAAATGACGACCATGAGAAGCAAAGACAAAACAGGTTAATGATGGAGTTCACCCAGTGTGGGCTATGTTTCTGGGCTCTGCTCAAAGTGGGGAGGCCTTCTTCATTAATCTTCAGCAAAAATCAAATTACATGCATGTACAAAAGACACCTTATACCTCCACTTCCAAGGATGGCCTGAAATGCACACCTTTGCTAACAAAATGGACAACACAGTTGAATTCATGTTGAAAAATCGTGAAAAATGATTCTAAACTCAACATTTTTCTGGCTCGATCAAAACCTGGATTCCTGGAATCTCAAACATTCCTTCTTGCAGGTTGAGTTCAGCTACTTAGATGACAAATCTTATCACATCATCGCGTTCCTGGGGAAAAACTAAGAAAAATGAGTATAAATTCGGCCTGGTTCTAAGATTGTGAATTTCGGCCTTTAGGGAATCTCAAAGATTCCTAAAGATTGCTTAAATATTTTGTTTTGCAGGTTGACTGAAATTTTGCTGCTCAGATGAGGAAATTGATTACGCATCAGACTTTGTGTGAAAAAATAAGAAATTTGAGTATAAAGTTGGCATGATTCTGTCACTGTAAAAATAAGCTCCATGCGAATCTTTTAGATTCCTCGGAATTCCCCTGCATGAAATATTATTCTCCAGAATATTCTAGCTCATGAACTGTGCCCGTGTAGGGTTTCATTCAATCTTTGTGCTTCTAGTTTCGTTCCATTCAAAACTGATTTGTCTTTAAATATAAAAGTGATGGGTGAAATTTATAACGTGCCCACCTAGCAAACTTGTTCGTTGACTATCGTTGAAGCTTTGAATTGGAAGGGTTGTGGGTTTAAACCTCGTAGACCCTCATTTTGGTGCACCTTTGTTTAATTGGATTGGGATTATATATATATGTGTGTGTGTGGGGTCGACTTTGTCGTGACCACTGCCAATTTTTGGTTAATGCACCATATAATATGGTTTGACCACTATATAAATAATTAACCAACTTTTTAACACCCCATCAATTTTAATATCCATCTTATAATAGTTTTATCCCAATATATGTTGCATTGATTTGAATTGCCCCAAAATTTATGGTTTTTGGTCATGTTTATAACCATAATTTTTCATAATAACTATTATGTTTAACCAAATTTGTTTTAAGATAACAACCTTTTGTTATTATATATTTTTTTACTTTTGATTTTTTTGTTTTAATAATTTATTTTTATGTCTTTTGTGTAGGGCTAGGAGGCCAATGTTGCCATGCCATGTGTAAGTGGATCATTGGTCATTTTTTCACCACATAAGCGAACCAGTTCCCACATTCCCTTATGACTTGTAAACTTGTTACAGTCATAAAATGGTCATATGAATTCAGATTGAGGCGTCATTTGCACCATTGGAATTAGGAAGACGATCTCTACACTCTAGTCCCAGTTTCAACAAAATACAAAGACTTTAATTTTTTAGCCTTTTCTGAACCCTATTTAATCACTGAGTGTTTTTGGAGTCACCTAGATTAGGTGGGAAAAAAAGAAACAATTCTCTCATTATGCTTAGAGGTAGAGGTTTAGAACCTTGATAGTCCTTTGGCTAGAGGCTAGGGAAGTTAGGGTTTAGCCATCAAGTCAAAACCTTGTGTAAAGTGATAAAATGTGTTGCAACTTCAATTTGGACGCAGACATAATAGAGACCACCCCTGGTTTAAGATTTGGAAAGACATTGCCTTCTGGCGACATGACAAGTAGCTTGAGGAGAGGTGGGGCACCCGAGGGGAGGAGATAGTGGGAAATAGAGAGAAATACCATACTGGCAATGAGTAAAGAGGAAATATGGTCACTCTAGTTGCAGCAGGAATGAGGATGATCATGGAGGGGCAGAGGAAATCAAGGATGAGAGGAGCATGAGGGGGACGAAGAATTTGAGGCTCCATTCAGAAACTCGCCTCGCTGAGTGAATTTACCTGCTCCTTTTAACTCTATAGAAGCTCAAATTCACCTACTCCAATGCACTGTCGAATAGTTATCTCAAGCTCAAAATGAGGACAACTCTAAATTCGTGGGTCGCTTGAATATCATCTGCCAAAACCAGCGGCGCATCCTGGATCGAAAAACTAATCTCAGAAGGAACCAGGGGCGTCTTTAGGCCTACATGAAAAGATTTGAGACCTTCATGGCTCACTTGGAATCACACATCCACAAAGCCTTTCATCTCCCAGGAAATTTTTCTCAAGCAGTAGAGGTCAATCTCACTCCTCCTCCTTAGTTTGCATGAATGATTATTAACTACTTATACCTTTTGGGTAAATGTTGCTCGTGGAGGGCTCTGGATGTGATGAAGTTGTATTTTGTAATTTTTCTCTCTCTTTTGTTTTATTTGTATCTAAAGGCTAACAAATTCGGTCGGAGTGAAGCTAATGTTTCTTTCTCTAAAAGCCCCTCACGTTGTAATATTCTTATGATATAATAAAAAAATAAAACTTTCCAAACTATATATAGTATATTGTATTAGCAATTTGAATAGTCTTATTTTTGTTTAATAACATATATGAGTTATAGAAATAAATAAGTTAGAAAACATTATTTTATATATTAATATATTATTGATTAGAAAATATATTAAATAAAAATATATAAAAAAACACATATTTGACCAATTTATGATATATTGATTTATTATTTAATATTATAATTGGAAATAAGGTAATTCATTAAATCAAAATATTCAAGAGAGAGAGTTAAATAGTTATTATATTTTATGTAATGGGATATAATATTATTATATATATCTTTATCTTAAAATTATAATCCCAGAATCAATTAAAAAAATATTATTATATATTATATTTATTATTTATTAGAATGGTATACTAGATAAAGAATATCCTCATAAAATAAATAATTTTAATAAATGAATAAATTACTCTATCTTCTTCAATCAATACATGCAGTTAAATTTCATTAACCAAGGTGTGAGAAATTTCAAGATCCATAATTATTTTCTAACGTGTTTTAACTATTGTCCATTACCCTTTAACTACCTCTCTTAGTTGATTAAGCATGGGTCACTAACGTTGATCCTTTTGACTACTCTATATGATTATCAACTTTCATTGGTTCATAATTGACATATCGACTTCTCATCAGCGTGACTTCCATTGTCTTGTCAACTTGTTGTCTAATTCAATTGTCCCTTATAGACTTATTGAGGTTCACAACATTTGCATAAAGGATGCATTAAAGACATTATATTTCTTAAGAAGTTCCATGGGTTCTATATTTTGTTCATGGAAATTCATCTTGAGAATCTTTATTTAGTGACCAAGGCCCATATTTTCCTCTCTTAACCATAGTTGGACCTTAAGACACATTCTTCATTCACAACCAACCTAGTCATGGTGGTAATACCTCACTTAGAGGTGAATGATACACTATAGAGATAATATGCATTGGTTTGAGGACTTATTCATGATGCTTGAGCTTGAGAAGAAATTTTTAGCACTAAAGGTTCTTGTATCCTTCCATTCGCTATGTTTAAGGACTTGATATTTATCCATGAGAGCCAAGACCATGTAATAGTTCCCATATTCAACTCAAATGCTAAATATTCCTTGGAGAAGGCTTTTTTTTATGGTTTGTAGGTATTTTTCATAGTGTTTCAGCTCAACAATGTTCAATTAGGGCTTAATGCCATAATTTCCCCTCTAACCATGTTTATGCCTTGACATCCCATTTAATTGTAGGAAACCTAGTCATGCTTCCTATATCCCACTCTATGGTCTATAAAGGACCCCTATAAAGGACTTGTGTGCTAGATCAAGAGGTCATTCAAAGGCTCTTGAAGCCAATAAGGTTCAACAACGTCTCATTGTACTTTCCTTCCTTCCTTAACCATGGTTAAAGCTTTATAATTTATCCTCAATGTGGAAAACATCATAAAGGTGTCTATATTTAACTCTAACACCAAAGACTCCTTAGAGAGGGAACATATTGTGGTTTGTAGGGGTTGTTGGAGATCAAGGCCAAGAAAGTATGTTTAGGACATAAGACACAAGTTCTTTCCTCTTCTAACCATGGTGCTCAAGCTCAAAAAGGTTAATTTATGGCTCAAGCTCTTGTTGTCTCCAACCATTCTCACTCTAAACCATGTTTATGCCTTAAGACCCATCTATTTTTACATAGAGATATGCACACATATATGTTTTCCTAATAGAGATTAAAATAAACATGGAGGGCTACATGGAAGTGTGCATGGTGGTGGTTTAAGGCATACATTGGAGGTTAAACGAGTGTTAAATATATTTGAATACAAATGTGTGCAAATCATTTTGGAAAACTACTTATTCCATAAGTTTAATTGGTTTTTGGACCTAGTATTTTAGGTGAATTTAAAAACATATTTTATGGTTATTTTGGCTTTTCATGTGGAATTGCATTGGTAATTAAATGTGTGTTTGCACATAAATTTACATGTACAAAAGGCATATATATATATATAAATTTATAATATATATATATATATATAGCTTTTTGAAGTTCTGAAATTCAAAGAAATATCTTTAACTACTATATACTTAAAAACAAAATATATCAAAAAATTCAAAGCATTATACAGTTTTTTAAAAACTATTATATTAAAATAATGAAATGTGGGAGAAAAAAATTAACACCAATCACTTTGTCAATATACAGAGCTTTCAACCATTTAAATTCAACTACTTGGGAGTAATCTGGAAAAACTGAAAAAAAATTTTATTAATAAATATATTTATTATTTATAATAAATAATTGAAAAATTAAATTCAACAGGAAAAAAAATAAAAAATAAATTATTTACAGCCTACTTAATCATTGAAACTCAACCATCGAAACCATCACTTTCTTCAATTATAAAGATGCTTCAACCATTTTCAAAATTCAATACTTGGAGTAATCTTGAAAAACTGAAAAAAATGATTATAAAATATATTCATTAATCTTATAATAATGAAATTGAAAACATAAATTAAACAGTAAACAAATAAAAATAAAAATATACAGGTAAAACTTAATTTCATTGAAACCAACCACTATGAAGTAATTTAAAGCTAAAGTTTATTGAATAAAATCTATTTATTTATTTATGGTAATGATGGAAAAAAAAAATGAAATAGAAAAGATATTCAAAGAAGTTATACAATTAACTTATTTTTTTTGTTTTGTTTAAGATATACCACTTTTTATATCACATTTTCACATTTTTATTATGTAGATTTTATTTTTGAATAAATATTTTTAATTAGTATTCATCTAGTATGACATTTTTACTTGTTGAATTGAGGCTTCTGTGATCCATAATAGTTATAAGTAGAACTTCGGCATTCACATAAAGAGAGACATTTATCGACGCGTTTCGAACCAACCAGTGTGGTTCATTGTTGTCAGTATAAGTTGAAGAAACAGATCCAACTTTGTATGTTAAATAGTCCGAGTAGAGCTTCCAATGACTATCTTGACCAACAGCTAATTTTGACTTAAAGACTCGAGTCAAAAAAATCAAAACTAACAAAAATTTTATCTTCTAACTGATCTTCTCATGTATTATTCCAACATGCTCGGCATTCGAGTGCTCCCGGAGAGATCTTTCTTTCCGTGGACCCCATATTCAAAATAACGCTTCAATCTTTCTTTCCATGGACCCAAAGTACAAAAATAAGTTTCAATTATTAACACATATAAATCCAAGTGATTAAAATTGGAGAAAATAAAAAGCGAAAAAACAAATGTAAAACGGACGGACTAAAATTAAAGGAATCCAACGAGGGAATCTAGAAAAGAAATAAAGATTAAAGAGGAAGAAAATAAGAGTTTGGATGAAAATGAAAAACTTAAAAAGTGAGGCGGAGTTTCAAATAAAAACAAATTAATATCTAAAATGGGGTCACATGCCGGGAGGGTTTGCACATCGAGAAAAACTTAAATAATAATAATCAAAGTAAATGAGGTTACAAATCAGAGGAGGACCCTCCCTCTGATGTGATAGAATCGAGTCGGCCAAAATTCAATTTAACGTGTTATAAGAGAGCTTAACAAAAAAGAAAAACAAAAAGTCATCTATGTAGTTTAAGTGGGGAATAACTTTCAACATGTTTTTAACACTTGACTTAGGAAAGGGTTGTTAGTCTTTTAACTTAACGTTAATGATAAAGTAATACAAGTTCAATAGTTATGTAATTTTAGACAATAGTGCAGTCATAAAGAAAGGATAGAGTCATAATGGAGTAGCATGATTTGGATTATTCACAGTGTTATGTTTATTCCGTCGACGTTTTGAACCCCAAAGGGGGTCCATCATCAGGACTAAATTTGTTAGAATATGAATGATAGTTCTTTGAGAGAAGAATCTTTCGACCAGCGTATAAATAAACCTAGATCCGGTCAGCAGTTCTCCTCCCAAAGAACTACCACAGAAGCTTAAAATCTAACATAACTTCCCTGTACGAAGGGGATACATGGAATGAGATATGTCTTCTCGAAATCTTAAAGTCATAATGCTTATACCAAAAATATGAGAACGCAGTAATGGAAGATTGGATCTGAATCGAAAAAAATTATTGATAAATTTAGTTATTATTTATCGTAATGATAGGAATATTACGATTAGATAAAAATTAGTTTAACAAAAAAATTTCGTAATTTAATTTATATTTTTTAAATAAATAGCTTTTAACCTAGCATTTTTGAAATATATAGTATACTATATTCATTTTATTTTAAATAATTAATACAATATAAATAAAAATTCAATATTACACTTTTTCTATACAAATATCCATCTTAACCATGAAACTGGGTAGTCTAAATAAACATTTTTATCTTCGAGATACATATCTTCTCAAATATTATTTTAACTTTTCGATATTCCAAGTGCCCCCACTAGATATTTCATTCCATGGATCCATATTCAAAATTATGTTTCAATTCATAAAACAAATTTATTTCAATGGTAGTTGTTAAACTAGAATCTACTTTATCTTTTGGCTTGTTGCTACCCGGAAAAGTGTAACAATGACATAACATTCAAGTGAGTCTTGTCCTATCCAGCAATGGAGTTGAGTTGAAGCCATGAATATCATATGAATCATGTCCCTCTATTTTAGGAATTTCTAATAGACATTTCAAAAAAATATTTATACGGTTTCACTCCATTGCAAAAAGTCAAACCCCAAATGAGATCTCTACCAATTTAAAAGTATATTTTAAATATGGTCACAAAATCTAAAAATATAATATAGGGCTCCACAATCTATGGCATTTAGATATTCCACGACATAATTTTACAAAATACGAAGCGATCATGATTGTCCTCGTATAGAATAGCATGATGGACCAAAAATCGAGAATTAATATTTGCCTCAGGGGTTTTGAATCCATGAGGTGCCAAAGTAAATTTGAGTGGCCTATGGCCTACAGGGTCGAATAACTTGCAAGGTTTGTATCTCTTTCAGTGCTTTTCTAGTGTTTAGGGCGCCCACAGACTCCCGAGGCTTCATAGTTGACTGAGAAAAATCCTGGACCCGATAATCCCGATCTTACCTAGGCTCATGTTCGAAATTTAGTTCGTAACTCAGAGGATCGCATCAGAACCTTGAGGGCCTCTCACTGTAAATTGTTTTACCATGTGCCTTGAACTTTTGAACTAGGTATTTGAATTTGAGCTTGCTACGGTGCCCTCCAACATAGTCTGTAATGGATCCCGGCCATTCTCGAACCTGTTTGATGGTGTTCCATCCCTCGTGCTACCAATATTGAGAACCGCCTCCTACCAAATTTGTGTTAAATTTCCATAAAGAAATCTATATATTTACTTTAATCAAATAACGTTACAAGTTGTCTCAATATAGGGAAACTGTCTTGAACACACAATCTGTTGACTGAGAGAATATCTCAATCACACACAAATCTAGGAAACAAAATAGGAATAGACTCCTCTAAATAGAAAGAATCATAATTGAGACAAGTAGGAATTACATATTCCAACACACCCCTTTAATGAATACTTGTCTCGATATCAATCGAAAAAGTCTAGTTGCGGTCAAACATAACAAAAGAATATGTTGATGTCCATATAAAGGAGCAACCATGCACCAAAATGCATGGGTGCCAACCGCCAGTGTACTAGGATTCCCTTCACATGCATGGTTCTGTCAACCATTATAACTACATAAATGTACCTGTACTTGCAAATCCCCCTCCAATATCATCATCATGGCTTTTGTCGGATTACCAGTAACCATGCTCTAGGTTTTATCGGATTACCTTAAACCATGCCAACAAGAGCTCTCACCCACTAAGGCTCAACATAGCCACCATGACTCAACATAGCCACAAAGGCTGAACATGGCCATGAAGGCTCAACTCAGCCATGAAGGTTCTAACATGTCAGCCACAAAGGCTCACCACAGACCCAACTTAAAGAGGCCCAAAGGTTTTGTTGACTAACCCTAAACCATGCCTACAGGAATCCGTGTCTACTCCGCTCTCACACTTGGTTTCTGGCTTACCAAAAACCAACACTGCACAGTGCTTTCCAGCTGACCACAAACCTACAATTACAAAGTGGTTTTAAGATTACCACGAAATTTATGGGGGTACATATGCCTCATCAGGCTTACATTACACTCTCCAACTCTAGGAGTTGCCAGGTACATAATATTACAAAGACCACTACAAAACATCCTAGAGTTGATTACAATTAAATGTATGTGACACTTAATACACAATGAATCTACTTTATTTCAACACACAATCTTTTACCTTGTTTGTCCATCAACTAATATCCATTGCCACGGTCACACTTCACCAATTTCTTCTAAAAAAACATATCCAAGCTTTTGTGTCTTCCACTTGAATCTTTCCAACCTCAATTTGCAATTGTTAGGTTGATCAGTTCTAACAAATAGCATTTACATGTTAAGTTGATCAGGCTCAATATGTTTCAGTTACAAAACCCAACAAATAATTCAAGAAAACAATTCATTTCACGAGGCATGTACTAATTCGTGGCATAGTGGAAGTGGAAACGATGAGGCAATGCTCACACAGAGACATTTCCCATACTGTCTCTTCAATGGTTTAGTCTTTAGTGGATTGAAACAGAGTGTGTATCATTCCTCGTGCCTAATAATTCAAAATCGTGTTCGTCGTGGGTACCCTAGAACATGTCCCCATGAACACTGTGCCTGCTACGAACATCGCATCGGCTCCAAGAATTGCTGAATTCTCCTAAAATCGTTGAATTATCCGAATGGAAGGGAAGCGAAACAGATCTCCCCACTGAGGCTTCGCAGACCCCCAAAGCGCTTGCTCTTTTGATGTCTAATACAAAATCAACAACACCCTCTCACAAGATTCCTTGACACTTGACAAAGTAATCGGTTATATGTGGGCAGGAGGCCGATGATCACTGGTTATTCGCAGGAACACACGAAAGGTTGCCAAACAAAGTCCCGAGTGCATCCTTGAGGGAAATGGCCCTAAGAAAAAAATAGATACATTGGAGATGTGTAGCCTCTTCAACATGTACATTTATAGAGTGGCCTTTTCAAAAGCACATCATGGATCTATGGAGCACAAGAACCGCTTGCACCCCACAAAATCACCACAGATATTTCGTTGCAGACAACCAGGATTCAAGATCCTCTATTGTTCTCTGTGAGATCCTTCACTATTCTCAGCATTGTTCCACCTGGAAAGCAACATAGCAGATCCTTCACTATTCTTTGCAGATCCTTCGCTATTTTTCGCTACATGTTCCTTCGATAAGCCATGCACCTGCAAACGAGGATCAACAATTTCCATTAATTTGTCCTTTTGAAGCCTCCAAATGGTCGCAACAGGAAGATAACAATCTTCTGCCGGAGCCGACAAATCTATGCACCGGCGCCCAGATAGAATCTCCAGTAACACGATGCCCAAGCTGTAAACATCGCTCTTGTTGCACACACCTGCTTCCATGAGCCATTCAGGTGCCATGTAGCCCAGAGTGCCTCTCATCCCAGTAGGAACTCGATTATGCTCATCAGTGTGGTCGATGAGTTTTGACAACCCGAAATCTAATAGCTTGGTCCTGAACTTATAATTGAGGAGAATGTTCTCAGGTTTTGCATCAAAATGCACAATGCATTCGCGGAATTCCTCGTGTAAGAACACCAGTCCGCAAGCAATGTTTACAACGATGCTCAACCGGGTACACCAACCCAATATTGGATTCATCATAGGCTTGATTCAAGAATGTTGGTTTCAACTTTCAAATATTCATGCAAGAAAATGAATCAACATTGTGGATCTCAACATCTGTTTTGTAAATCCTCTAAACAATTGCGAATAGAGCCTTCGCGTGATCACATAGCTTCCGTCACACACACCAGCCATAGGCCATTGCTCCTCCTCTACTCTAACCCTCAAAACAGGTGAGATGCTCAAAATGCCTAGTGGCTGCATCCTCGACGCTTCACGGCTCTTCTCATCACACATTTGAATAATGAGTCTTCTCCATATGGTCGTGTCTCTCCTCGATGTACCCTGCAACTAGATATGAGATCAATGATTGCCTGCAGACTGCAAACGTTTCAGGTAGAGCACTTCTCTGCTTACGAATATGACGAACAAACGCAAATAAAACATGTTCCAAACATTTAAATAATACTCTCAAAACAAATACACTCATATTTCCCTTAGCCCAAGAGGGGCCAGGTCCTCAGGGGCTCTGATACCATGTTAAATTTCCATAAGGAAATCTATATCTTCACTTTAATCAAATAATGTTACAAATAAATATATGAAGTGTTGTTTCAAGATAGGGAAACTATCTTGGACACACAATTTGTTGGTTTAGAGAATATTTCAACCACACATAAATCTAGGAAACAAATAGGAACAGACTCCTCTAGATAGAAAGAATCAAAACTGAGACAAGTAGGAATTACATATTCCAACATCTCCGGTGGCATTCGATCGCGTGATCTTCTGAAAACATAATCTCCGAAGCAGGGAGCATTCGTCGTGCGAACCATAAAAAACCATAAAAGAAGTTGAAAAAGATAAAGCCTCCCATTGTGGGGTTGCTAGGGCAGATACGTGCTTCATCCATGTAAACTACGAGATTCGAAATGTGGAATATCGATGGCCACATGCCATTAGAGAGTCAACATTGACACATTGAAGTTATGTAGGAGCTACTCCAGAGGAAGGTCTGCTCAGTGAACGATCAGATTGTAAATGAAAAACACATTTCTTTGACGACAATAACTATTATCATTATAAATCATGGAGAACATAATAATTATTAAAAATATATAAATTAAAACATAAATCTAAGTCATTAAAATGAGAGAAAATAAAAGGTGAAGAAACTAAAACTAACGGATTAAAATCAAAGGTAGCCATCGAGGGAATCTAGAAAAGAAATGAGACTAAAAAGAAATAAAATAAAAATTTTGAATCGAAGAAGTTAAAAAGAGAGGCGGAGCGTAAAGTGTTTTCCGTTACCTTTAATCATGAGTTTTCTTTTACCTCTATGAACCTAATTTCTATCTTTATTTTGTTTTGTTTTCTTTGTTTAAAGATTAATTACATTATTAATTGTTTGATAGAGTTTCTAACCATCTAATATGTTCCATTTTCATTTTTAATATAAATTAAAAACTTCATTTATCCATAGGTTTTTTAAATTTAAATTTTGGTTTTAAATAAGACATAGATCATTTTTCAAATATAAATATTAGGCAAATAAAATTAATAAAATTTTAAT
>APFE030588440.1:122972-137703 GCA_000404065.3 Pinus taeda
GGCTTTATATTATTATTGTTAGGTCAGCTGGGTTATATTGTGACTCCTTAGACTCCTATATATAGAAAGGAGGTTTTGTCATTTGTATCATCCAAGAATTGTTCATTTATGAAAGGTAGAGGAGGTTGCCCCCTCGAAGAGGCTGAATTCTAAGGCGTTGATCTATCTTTTCTATCTTTTCTTAAGCTGGTTTCATAACATTTACAGATTGAGTGTTCTTTCTTGATATTATTTGTGGTGGTGCATGGTCGTTCTTAGTTGGTAAGCGATTTGTTTAGTTAATTCTGATAATGGACGAGACCTTAGTCTATTAACTAGCTACGCGGAGGTTCCCCTTCGCGGCCAACTTCTTAGAGGGACTATGGCTCTTTAGGCCATGCAAGTAGAAAATTGTTCTCTCTAACTACAAGACAATTATGATTAGCCACATCTTAGACAAGCTTTATGTTCTCATTTTGGATAAGAAGATTAGCCATTGGCTTAAAATCCATGGTAAAAGAGCTAAAGGGAAAGTTGGTTTTAGGAGATACCACTCAACTATCGACCATCTTGTCACTCTCAGGATCATTGTCGAGGAATGCCGCAATAGTAAAGTTGATCTATTTTGTTTCTTTCTGGACTTTGAAAAATCCTTTCACACTGTTCCTCGGGATAATATTTGGAAAAGACTTGATGAGATAATGATTCCTTGTGAGTTGAAGTTTGTTGTGATTTGTCTATACAAGACGATTGTTGCCAAGCTTAAGACCAATGAAGGGTGGTCTAAAGATACTAAATGCAATATCAAGGTTAAACAATGGTGTCCCCTTTCCCCTACCCATTTTGGTATTTATATCGATAAGTTAGAGGAGTGTTTGGAAGTCACAGGGTGCAAGGGGAATGAGCTTGCTCGTATTATCATTACTCTTCTCTTCTACGTCAATGATATCATTCTTCTTGCTAGAAGCCACGAGGACCTGGACAAGAAACCTAAGAATCTTCATGACTATTGCTCCAAGATGGGTATGGCGGTTAATACTGACAAAACTAAAATCGTGATAATTAAATCCAAAAAGACCACCCATGGGAATTTCGTCTATGATAACAATTCCCGGAACATTTCTCTTCTTATAAATATTTGGGTATTGACATTCCTTATCATCTCAAATTGAATTACAACATTGAGAAAAGGATTATTGGAGGCTAGAAAGCTTATTATGAGCTTAAAAACAATTGTAAGGCTGTCAATCTTTGTATTTTGAGTAAAAAAGGGTTTCTCTTTGAGACCCTCATCACCCCTCTTATCCTATACGGTTGTTAATTCTGGGTTTGCAGTGTATCTAGAGAGTCATGGAGAAAGATTGAGATGATTCAAAAGTAATTCATAACCTACAATCTCAAGATTAAGGGAAATACCCCCTATCCTATACTCCTTATCAAAGTTGGCCTCTTCCATATTGAAAGCAGGGCTATGTTTGAGTATCTAATGTATTAGAAGAAGCTTTCTAACATGGAATCAAAAAGGTTTCTAAAATTGTTTCTAACTTTAGTCAAAGCCCACACCTTCACCACAAACATGGGTGACAAAAGGATGCCTAGTCTTGGCTCATCCATTTGGGGATAAATGACGAGATCATCCTTGGAAGCAAGGATAGTGTCAAAGATACTATCACCTCAAAATTTAGGGATAAGATATGGGATGATAAGGAGTTGGAGGGTAAAATGAAGCTAAGATATTATAAGGAGGTGATCAACCCCACCTTGAGAACCATAATTATCTTTTTGTTTTGACCATCTCAAAGAGAAAGATGAAGATTGCTAAGATTATAACTAATTTTCATGAGCTTCAAAGTGAAAACAGATGGTGGTCTACTCCCAAGACTCCTTGGGACAATATAATTTTCCAGCTTTGTGATACTAAGAGGGTGGAGGATGAAAAACACTTTATTTTAGATTGTCTGGACCTTACTCACATCCGCTCTCATCTCCCTAACATCTGTCATGCTTCCAATCTTCTTGACTTGTTAATTCAACCCAACTATAGTGATCTTGATGTGCTTCTTTCCCTTCTTTTTTGAGCATGGAAATAAGATTCTAAAAAATCAGAATCAGATTTTTCTTCTTCTCAAGGTCTGATAAACCGCATTAGTCTTAGTGGATGTTAATCATCATCATCATTTATATTATTATTATAATAATATATATATATTTATTCTAATATATATATATATATATATATATTAATATATATATATTATACTATTATATATATGAAGACAAAGAATATCTTCATGAATATATAATTATTAATAAATGAATAAGTATTCTATCTTCTCAAATCAATACATGTGACTAAATTTCATTGGCAAAAGTGTGACAAATATCAAGATTCATAATTTTTTTCTAACCGTTTTTTACTACAGTCCATTTCCTTTCAACTACCTCTTTTAGTTGATTAAGCATACATCATTAACTATGATATTTTTTACTACTCTAGATGATTATCAACTTTCATTGCTTGCTAGAATGACCATTGGACTTGATTAAGACAACTTCTCTCAACTTCATCATTGACCTATCGATTTCTCATTAGCTTGGCTTCCATTGTCTTGTTAGCTTCTTGTCTGATTCAATTATCCCTAATAGACTTGTTGAGGTTCATTTCTTGTCATCTTACTTGAATAGTTATTCGATTGACTAAAATCCAATCATTTGATATTATCTTTAAAGAGTGCAACATCTCTACAAAGGATGCATTAAAGACATTATATTTCTTAAGAAGTTTCATAGGTTCTATATTTAGTTCATGGAACTTGATATTGAGAATATTTATTTAGGCACCAAGGCCCATATTTTCCTCTCTTAACCATTTTTGGACCTTAAGACACATTCTTCATTCACAACTAACCTAGTCATGGTGGTAATATCCCACGTAGAGGTTAATGACCCACTATAGAGATAATATGCATTGGTTTTAGGACTTATCCATGATGCTTAAGCTTGAGTAGAATTTTTTAGCACTAAAGGCTCTTGTATCCTTCCATTGGCTATGTTTAATGACTTGAGATCTATCTATCATAGCCAAGACCACATAATCATTCCTTATTCGACTCAAATGCTAAATACTCCTTGGAGAAGACTTGTTTTATGATTTGTAGGTATTTTTCAATGTGTAATCTCAATAATGTTCAATAGGACTTAACACCATAATTCCCTTCTAACCAGGTTTATGCCTTGACATCCCATTCAATAGTAAAAAACCTATAGAAGACTTGTGTGCTAGATCAAGGGTTCATTCAAAGGCTCTTGACCCAATAAGATTCAACTACATATTGAGGTGATTTATGATAGTGATTGAAAAAATAAATTAAACATAAAAATAATCGAACGATTTTTCTTTTTAAATAGACAACTTTTTATATCACATTTTCACAATCATACTATCTGGATTTTAAATTTTTAATAAATATTCTTAATTAGCATTCATGTAAGTAAAAATCCAATATGACATTTTTCAGTCTAGCGACTGACAACGATTTTATCTTCTAGCGACTGGCTGGTTTTCTGATATATATTCTTCCAATCCAGTATCACATTTTCCCGTCTAGCGACTGACAAGATTTATCTAGAATCTACTTTATCTTTTGGCTTTCCCGAAAAGTATAACACTGACGAATTTTCAGGCGAGACTAGTCATTGCTAGCAATAGAGTTAATAGACCGGTCATAATTTTGAGGCCAGAACGCCATGAAAATTCAAAAAAACTTCAAAACAGAAAATTCAAAAATATCTTTTAACAGTTTCACTCCATTGCCAAATGTGAGACTCCATTTAAAAAGGTTCCCAAAATCTGAAAATATAATATAAAGCGTTCTACAATCTACGGCATTCAGATCCACAACAGAATTTTACAAAATAGCAAGCAATAATGATGGCCGTCATATGGAATAGCATGATTGACACACAACGAAAATTGATATGTGCCTCAGGGCTTCTGAATCCACCCGGTCCAAGGTAAATTTCAGTGGCCTATAGCCTGCAGGGTTTGTATCTCTTTCAGTGCTTTTCTAGGGTTTAGGTCGCCCGCAGACTCCCCAGGCTTCACGGCAGACAGACACAAATCCTGGACGCGATAATCTTCATCTTGGCCAGGCCCGTGGTCAAAATTGAGCTCGTAACTCGGAGGATCGTACTGGAATCTCGAGGGCCTCGGACTGTAAACGGTTTTGCTATCTGCCTTGAACTTGCGAACCAGGTATTTGAATTTCAGCCTGCTACGGTGGCTTCCGGCATAGTCCATAACGGATCCCGCCCATTCTCCAGCCCGTCTGACGCTGTTCCAGCCCTTGCGCCACCAATTCTGAGAACCGCCGCCCACAGTATCTGCAGCGGCGTGGGATCGTGTGAGCTTCTGGAAGCATAAGCTCCGAAGCAGGGAGCGTTCGTCGTCGGAACTGTAAAAGAAGCTGGAGAAGAGGAAGCCTGCGATTGTGGGGTTGCGAGGGCGGATGCGTGCTTCGTTCATGATCTACGCTGCGGGATTCGAAGTGTGGAATAGCGACGGCTACATCCGATGAAAGATTCAGCGTTGGAAAATTGGAGTGTTATGAAGGAGATGCTCCAGTGGAGGGTCTGGTCAGTAAACGATCAGATTGTGAATGAAAAAGGCGTTTCTTTGACGATAATAAGTAACTATTACCATTATAAATCATAAACAAGGATAATAATTATTAAAAATATGTATATAAAGTAAAACATAAATCTAAGTAATTAAAATTAGGAAAAAAAAAAGTAAAGCGGACGGATTAAAATTAAAGGAAGCCAGCGAGGGAATCTAGAAAAGAAATAAAGATTAAAAAGGAAGAAAATAAGAATTTGGATGAAAATGAAAAACTTAAAAATTGAACGGAGTTTTAAATAAAAACAATTAATATGTAAAATTGGGTCACATCTCGGGAGGGTTGGCACATCAAGAAAAAACATAAATAATAATTAAAGTAAATGACGTTACTTATCAGAGAAAGAAATTGCATTGTACGACATAGTACGGGAACAAATTTTAAAGAATATATGTAATAAAAAATTTATTTTTTATTATAAAAAATAATAAAGGATTAATATCAATGGAAAAAGTATTTATTTAAATATTGTTAAGAATTAGATTTGATGTAGTGTAAGTTGGTTGTAAGTTTTTTTTTTTTTTTTTTATATTATGGGCTTTTTGTCATGACGTATTAGTTGAAAATTTTTTTGGTCTATCAGGGTGGTCAAGCTCACTCTTGACTATGCCAAATTTCAATTTCTCTATAATTTTTAATATTAAAAAAACCTAAAAAAAATAGGGAATAACTTTCAAGATATTTTTAACACTCTATCAACACCTAAGTTAGGAAAGAGGCATTTTTTGTCTATTCTATTTCCACACTAACTTATTGAAGATTAGGTGTCCAACATAATAATAATTGAAAAAAATTCAAAAAAATTATATAAATATCTTAATCATTGAAACTCAACCATTTGAAATAATCTAAAAGCTCAAAGTTTATTGATAAATCTATTAATTATTTATGGTAATGATTGGAAAAATAAATAAAATAGAAAAGATATTCAAAGAAGTTATACAAGTAACTTATTTTGTTTGTTTTGTTTAAGATAGACCACTTTTCATATCACATTTCCATTATGAAGATTTTATTTTTGAATAAATATTTTTAATTAGCATTCATCCAGCATGACATTTTTACGTTTAGCCGACTGACAAAGATTTTATCTTCTAGCAACTGATCTTCTCATATGTATTATTCCAACATGCTCCTGGAGAGATAGAGATCTTTCTTTCCGTGGACCCCATATTCAAAATAACGCTTCAATCTTTCTTTCCATGGACACAAAGTACAAAATACGCTTCAATTATTAACACAGACAAATCCAAGTGATTAAAATTGGAGAAAATAAAAAAGCGAAAACAAATGTAAAACGGACGGAGTAAAATTAAAGGAATCCAACGAGGGAATCTAGAAAAGAAATAAAGATTAAAAAGGAAGAAAATAAGAGTTTGGATGAAAATGAAAAACTTAAAAAGTGAGGCGGAGTTTCAAATAAAAACAAATTAATATCTAAAATTGGGTCACATCCCGGGAGGGTTTGCACATCAAGAAAAACTTAAATAATAATAATAATCAAAGTAAATGAGGTTACAAATCAGAGAAGGACCCTCCCTCTGATGTGATAGAATCGAGTCGGCCAAAATTCAATTTAACGTGTTATAAGAGAGCCAACAAAAAAGAAAAAGAAAAAGTCATCTATGTAGTTTAAGTGGGGAATAACTTTCAACATGTTTTTAACACTTGACTTTGGAAAGGGGCAGTCGTTTAACTTAACGTTAATGATAAAGTAATACAAGTTCTTTAAGATAAAGTAATACAAGTTCTTTAATATAGTTATGTAACAGTCTTTTAACTTAACGTTAATGATAAAGTAATACAAGTTTTTTAAGATAGTTATGTAACATTAGATTTAGACAAAAGTGTAGTGATAAAGAAAGGATAAAGTCACAATGAGTAGCATGATCCCGATTATCCACAGTATTATGTTTATTTTATCGACGTTTAGAATCTTAAAGGGGGTCTATCATCAGGATTAAATTTGATAGAATATGAATGATAGTTCCTTGAGAGAAGAATCTTTCGATAGAGTATAAATAAACCTAGATCAGGTCGGCAGTGCTCCTTCCAAAGAACTACCACAGAAGCTTAAAATCTAACATAACTTCCCTGTACGGAGGGGATACATGGAATGATATCTGTTTCTCGAAATCTTAAAGTCATAATGCTTATACCGGAAATATGAGAACGCAGTAATGGAAGATTGTATCTGAATCGAAAAATTTTATTGATAAATTTAGTTATTAGTTATCGCAATGATTGGAATATTAGGATTTGATAAAAATTAGGTTAACAATTTTTTTCATAATTTAATTTATATTTTTTTAAATAAACAACTTTTAACCTAGCATTTTTGAAATATCTATTATAATATATTCATTTTTATTTTAAATAATTAATACAATATAAATAAAAATTCAATATTACACTTTTTCTATACAAATATCCATCTTAACCATGAAACTTGGTAGTCTAAATAAACATTTTTATCTTCGAAATACATATCTTCTCAAATATTATTCTAACTTTTCGGTGTTCCAAGTGCCCCCACTAGGTATTTCATTCCATGGATCCATATTCAAAATTATGTTTCAATTCATAAAACAAATTTATTTCAATGGCAGTTGTTAAACTAGAATCTACTTTATCTTTTGGCTTGTTGCTACCCGGAAAAGTGTAACAATGACATAACATTCAGGTGAGTCTTGTCCTATCTAGCAATGGAGTTGAGTTGAAGCCATGAATATCATATGAATCATGTTCCTCTATTTTAGGAATTTCTAATAGACATTTCAAAAAAATATTTATACAGTTTCACTCCATTACCAAAAGTCAGACCCCAAATGAGATCTCTACCAATTTAAAAGTATATTTTAAATATGGTCACAAAATCTAAAATTATAATATAGGGCTCCACAATCTATGGCATTTAGATATTCCACGACAAAATTTTACAAAATAGGAAGCGATCATGATTGTCGTCATATAGAATAGCATGATGGACCAAAAATCGAGAATTGATATCTGCCTTAGGTGTTTTGAATCCATGAGGTGCCAAATTAAATTTGAGTGGCCTATGGCCTACAGGGTCGAATAACTTGCAAGGTTTGTATCTCTTTCAGTGCTTTTCTAGGGTTTAGGGTGCCTGCACACTCCCGAGGCTTCACAGTTGACAGAGAAAAATCCTGGACCCGATAATCCTGATCTTACCCAGGCTCATGGTAGAAATTTAGTTCGTAACTCGGAGGATCCCATCAGAACCTTGAGGGCCTCTGATTGTAAATTGTTTTACCATCTGCCTTGAACTTTTGAACTAGGTATTTGAATTTGAGCCTGCTACGGTGCCCTCCAACATAGTCTGTAATGGATCTCGGCCATTCTCCAACCCGTTTGATGGTGTTCCATCCCTCGCGCTACCAATTTTGAGAACCGCCTCCTACCAAATTTGTGTTAAATTTCCATAAAGAAATCTATATTTTCACTTTAATCAAATAATGTTACAAGTTGTCTCAAGATAGGGAAACTATCTTGAACACACAATCTGTAGGCTGAGAGAATATCTCAACCACACACAAATCTAGGAAACAAAATAGGAATAGACTCCTCTAAATAGAAAGAATCATAATTGAGACAAGTAGGAATTACATATTCCAACACACCCCTTTAATGAATACTTGTCTCGATATCAATCTACAAAGTCTAGTTGCGGTCAAACATAACAAAAGAATATGTTGATGTCCATATAAAGGAGCAACCATGCACCAGAATGCATGGAACCGCCAGTGTAATAGGATGCCCTTCACATACATGGTTCTGTCAACCATTATAACTGCATAAATGTACCTGTACCTACAAATCCCCCTCCAATATCATCATCATGGCTTTTGTCGGATTACCAGTAACCATGCTCTAGGTTTTATCGAATTACCCTAAACCATGCCAACAAGAGCTCTCAGCCACTAAGGCTCAACATAACCACCATGACTCAACACAGCCACAAAGGCTCAACATGGCCATGAAGGCTCTAACATGTCAGCCACAAAGGCTCACCACAGACCCAACTTAATGAGGCCTAGGGTTTTCTCAGCTCACCCTTAACCATGCCAAATGTTTTGTCGAATAACCCTAAACCATGCCTACAGGAATCCCTGTCTACTCCGCTCTCACACTTGGTTTCTGGCTTACCAAAAACCAACACTGCACAGTGCTTTCCAGCTGACCACAAACCTGCAATTACAAAGTGGTTTTAAGATTACCACGAAATTTATGTGGGTACATATGCCTCATCAGGCTTACATTACACTCTCCAACTCTAGGAGTTGCCAGGTACATAATATTACAAAGACCACTACAAAACATCCTAGAGTTGCTTACAATTAAATGTATGTGACACTTAATAAACCATGAATATACTTTATTTCAACACACAATCTTTTACCTTGTTTGTCCATCAACTAATATCCATTGCCACAGTCACACTTCACCAATTTCTTCTAAAAAAACATATCCAAGCTTTTGTGTCTTCCACTTGAATCTTTCCAACCTCAATTTGCAATTGTTAGGTTGATCAGTTCTAACAAATAGCATTTACATGTTAAGTTGATCAGGCTCAATATGTTTGAGTTACAAAACCCAACAAATAATTCAAGAAAGCAATTCATTTCACTAGGCATGTACTAATTTGTGGCATAGTGGAAGTGGAAACGATGAGGCAACACTCACACAGAGACATTTCCCATACTGTCTCTTCAATGGTTTAGTATTTAGTGGATTGAAACAGAGCGTGTATCGTTCCTCGTGCCTAATAATTCAAAATCGAGTTCATAGTGGGTACCCTAGAACATGTCCCCATGAACACTGCGCCTGCTACGAACATCGCATCGGCTCCAAGAATTGCTGAATTCTCTTAGAATCATTGAATTCTCCGAATGGAAGGGAAGTGAAACAGATCGCCCCACTGAGGCTTCGCAGACCCCCAAAGCGCTTTCTCTTTTGATGTCTGATACAAAATCAACAACACCCTCTCACAAGATTCCTTGACACTTGACAAAGTAATCGGTTATATGTGGGCAGGAGGCCGCTGATCGCTAGTTATTCGTAGGAACACACGAAAGGTTGCCAAACAAAGTCCTGAGTGCATCCTTGAGGGAAATGGCCCTAAGAAAAAAATAGATACATTGGAGATGTGTAGCCTCTTCAACATGTACATTTATAGAGTGGCCTTTTCAAAAGCACATCATGGATCTATGGAGCACAAGAACCTCTTGCACCCCACAAAATCACCATTGATATTTCGTTGCAAACAACTAGGATTCAAGATCCTCTATTGTTCTCTATGATATCCTTCACTATTCTCAGCATTGTTCCACCTGCAAAGCAACATAGCAGATCCTTCACTATTCTTTGCAGATCCTTCGCTATTCTTCGCTACATGTTCCTCCGATATGCCATGCACCTCCAAACGAGGATCAACAATTTCCATTAAGCTGTCCTTCTAAAGCCTCCAAATGGTCACAATAGGAAGATAACAATCTTCTGCCGGAGTCAACAAATCTATGCACCAGCGCCCAGACAGAATCTCCAGTGACACGATGCCCAAGCTGTAAACATCGCTCTTGCTGCTCACACCCGCTTCCATGAGCCATTCAGGTTCCATGTAGCCCAAAGTGCCTCTCATCCTAGTAGGAACTCGACTATGCTCATCAGTGTGGTCGATGAGTTTTGATAGCTCGAAATCTGATAGCTTGGTCCTGAACTTATAATTGAGGAGAATGTTCTTAAGTTTTGCATCAAAATGCACAATGCATTCGCGGAATTCTTTGTGTAAGAACACCAGTCCGCAAGCAATGTTTACAATGATGTTCAACTAGGTACACCAACCCAATATTGGATTCATCATAGGCTCGATTCAAGAACGTTGGTTTCAACTTTCAAATATTCATGCAAGAAAATGAATCAACATTGTGGATCTCAACATCTGTTTTGTAAAGCTTCCAAACAACTGCAAATAGAGCCTTTGCATGATCACATAGCTTCCGTCACACACACCAGCCATAGGCCATTGCTCCTCCTCTACTCTAACCCTCAAAACAGGTGAGATGCTCAAAATGCCTAGTGGCTGCATCCTCGACGCTTCACGGCTCTTCTCATCACACATTTGAATAATGAGTCTTCTCCATATGGTCGTGTCTCTCCTCGATGTGCCCTGCAACTAGATATGAGATCAATGATTGCCTACAGACTCCAAACGTTTTAGGTAGAGCACTTCTCTGCTTACGAATACGACGAACAAACGCAAAAAAAAAACATGTTCCAAACATAAAAATAATACTCTCAAAACAAATACATTCATATTTCCCTTAGCCCAAGAGGGGCCAGGTCCTCAGAGGCTCTGATACCATGTTAAATTTCCATAAAGAAATCTATATCTTCACTTTAATCAAATAATGTTACAAATAAATATATGAAGTATTGTTTCAAGATAGAGAAACTATATTGGACACACAATTTGTTGGTTTAGAGAATATTTCAACCACACATAAATCTAGGAAACAAATAGGAACAAACTCCTCTAGATAAAAGGAATCAAAACTAAAAAATTACATATTCCAACCTGTCCAGTGACATGTGATCACGTGAGCCTTGGAAACATAAGCTCCGAAGCAGGGAGCATTCGTGGTGCGAACCATAAAAGACCATAAAAAGAAGTTGAAAAAGATAAAGCCTCCGATTGTGGAGTTGCTAGGGCAGATACGTGCTTCATCCATGTAAACTACGGGATTCGAAATGTGGAATATCGACGGCCACATGCCATGAGAGAGTCATCAGGGGCAAATTGAAGTTATGTAGGAGCTGCTCCAGAGGAAGGTCTGCTCAGTGAACGATCAGATTGTAAATTGAAAAGACATTTCTTTGAAGACAATAACTATTATCCTTATAAATCATGGAGAACATAATAATTATTAAAAATATATAAATTAAAACATAAATCTAAGTCATTAAAATTAGAGAAAATAAAAGGCGAAGAAACTAAAACTAACGGATTAAAATTAAAGGTAGCCATCGAGGGAATCTACAAAAGAAATGAAGACTAAAAAGAAACAAAATAAAATTTTTGATGAAATTGAAGAAGTTAAAAAGAGAGGCGGAGCGTAAAGTGTTTTCCGTTACCTTTAATCATGAGTTTTCTTTTACTTTATGAAACCTAATTTCTATCTTTATTTTGTTTTCTTTTCTTTGTTTAAGGATTAATTACATTATTAGTTGTTTAATAGAGGTTTTAACAATTTCATTTTATTAGTTGTTTGATAGAGTTTCTAACAATCTAATATGTTTCAATTTCATTTTTAATATAAAGATTAAAAACCTCATTTATCCATAGTTTTTTTAAATTTAAATTTTGGTTTTAAATAAATAGATAGATCATTTTTCATAGTTTTTTTAAATTTAAATTTTGGTTTTAAATAAATAGATAGATCATTTTTCAAATATAATATTTGGCAAATAAGATTAATAAAAATTTATATTAATTAAATCTTGATATTACGTCAAAAATTTTGATTCCTTACTATTTTTTAAGAAAATATTAAAAAATAATATAATTAGTTATGGAACTAACTTTTCCAAAATTAAAATATATATTTGGGAAGGAAAATAATAAATAAAAATTTTGGAAAAAAACATTTGCCGAATTATAATAATTATTTTATTATATAATAAATTGAGCGCATATTATTATATATTTATATTATTATATAATAGTCTATAGTATTATTATTATATTATCAGTGTATGTTATTATTTTATATATGAATTTTTAGGTAATTTAATATATGAATTTGTTAAAGAACTGGTAAAATAATTTTAATTTTATTAACATATAGTATATATAAATTAAATTAATTAAAAACATGATTATTATAAGTATAATAAGGATGTAAATATTATCAAATTAAAATATAGAAAAAGAATAGATATTGACTAATTATTAATATAATATAATAATTTGGAAATAAAGAATCAGTTAAAACAAAAATATTAAATTTATAATTGTAGATTTATATAATTGTATAATATTGTTATATATATTATTATATCTTATAATTATAATCAAGTTCAAACATAGTAAAGATTGACGGATTGAGAGTTCTTTCTTGATATTATTTGTGGTGGTGCATGGTCGTTCTTAGTTGGTAGAGTGATTTGTTTGTTTAATTCTTATAATGAACAAGACCTTAGTCTACTAACTAGCTATGCAGAGGTTCCCCTTCGCGGCCAACTTCTTAGAGGGACTATCGTTGTTTAGGCCATGCAAGTAGAAATTGTTCTCTCTAACTACAAGACAGTTATGATTAGCCACATCTTAGACAAGCTTTATGTTCTCATTTTGGATAAGAATATTAGCCATTGGCTTAAAATCCATGGTAAAAGAGCTAAAGGGAAAGTTGGTTTTAGGAGATACCACTCAACTATCGACCATCTTGTCACTCTCAGGATCATTGTCAAGGAATGCCGCAATAGTAAAATTGATCTATTTTGTTTCTTTCTGGACTTAAAAAAAGCCTTTTACACTGTTCCTCACGATAATATTTGGAAAAGACTTGATGAGATAATGATTCCTCGTGAGTTGAAGTTTGTTGTGATTTGTCTTTACAAGACGATTGTTGCCAAGCTTAAGACCAAAGAAGGGTGGTCTAAAGATATTAAATGCAATATCAAGGTTAAACAAGGGTGTCCCCTTTCCCCTACCCATTTTGGTATTTATATCAATAAGTTAGAGGAGTGTTTGGAAGTCACGGGGTGCAAGGGGAATGACCTTGCTGGTATTATCATTACTCTTCTCTTCTACATCGATGATATCATTCTTCTTGCTAGAAGCCATGAGGACCTGGACAAGAAACCTAAGACTCTTCATGGCTATTGCTCCAAGATGGGTATGTCGGTTAATACTGACAAAACTAAAATCGTGATAATTAAATCCAAAAAGGCCACCCATGGGAATTTCGTCTATGATAACAATTCCCAGAACATGTCTCTTCTTATAAATATTTGGGTATTAACATTCCTTATCATCTCAAATTGAATTACAACATTGAGAAAAGGATTATCTGAGGCTAGAAAGCTTATTATGAGCTTGAAAACAATTGTAAGGCTATCAATCTTTGTATTTTGAGTAAAAAAGGCTTTCTCTTTGAGACCCTCATCACCCCTTTTGTCCTATACGGTTGTGAATTCTAGGGTTGCAGTATATCTAGAGAGTCATGGAGAAAGATTGGATTGATTCAAAAGTAATTCATAACCTACAATCTCAACATCAAGGGAAATACCCCCTATCCTATACTCCTTATCAAAGTTGGCCTCTCCCATATTGAAAGCAGGGCCATGTTTAAGTATCTAATGTATTAGAAGAACTTTCTAACATGGAATCTAAAAGGTTCCTAAAATTGCTTCTAACTTTAGTCAAAGCCCACACCTTCACCTCAAGCATGGGTGACAAAATGATGCCTAGTCTTGGCTCAGCCATTTGGGGATAAATGACGAGATCATCCTCAGAAGCAAGGATAGTGTCAAAGATACTATCACCTCAAAATTTAGGGATAAGATATGGGATGATAAGGAGTTGGAGGGTAAAATGAAGCTAAGATATTATAAGGAGGTGATCAACCCCACTCTTGAGAACCAGAATTATCTTTTTGTTTTGACCATCTCAAAGAAAATGATGAAGATTGCTAAGATTATAACTAATTTTCATGAGCTTCAAAGTGAAAACGGATGGTGGCCTGCTCCCAAGACTCCTTGGGACAATATAATTTGCTAGCTTTGTGATACTAAGAGGGTGGAGGATGAAAAACACTTTATTTTATATTGTCTGGACCTTAATCACATCTTCTCTCATCTCCCTAACATCTGTCACGCTTCCAATCTTCTTGACTTGTTAATTCAACCCAACTATAGTGATCTTGGTGTGCTTCTTTGCCTTCTTTTTTGAGCATGGAAATAAGATTCTAAAAAATCACAACCAGATTTTTCTTCTTCTCAAGGTCTGATAAACCGCATCGATCTTAGTGGACGTTAATCATCATTATCAT
>APFE030588448.1:0-76422 GCA_000404065.3 Pinus taeda
TGCCCACAACGACCGTTGCCTAAACCCGAGGACGCAACAAGATTACGTGCTTTTACACAGCTGCTTGAATAGCTTAGTTTTCGTTAAGTTAGTTTACTTTCCTCTGTTATAAATAAAGCGTCTTTGAACGCTGGATAGTTAGCCTCTGATATGTAATTTTGAACTCCCCACTGTACTTTCTATTTTATATATAATATATGAGAAGATTGTTTTCCATTTGAGCGCGTAACTGATCATTGAGTCGGCTGGAGTAGGCAGAGGGCCCCTGTTTACTGAAGGCATGTATAGTACTCTTTAATTTCCTACATTTCTTTTTCTCATTTTATGTATAATAATTGTACAGAATGCCTTTGATTGTTGTGCTTTGATCATGTACAATAGCTGTATATAAATTTTGAATTCTGCTTATTTGTACTTCTGCACTTTTCCATGACTGATCAGTGTGTTATGGAGGTTTCTTAGGCGTGCCCGGGACAGTTTCTTTCTTTTCTTTTTCACAACTAGTGACACTTGTGATCATCTTGTCTATGTTGCTGACCTTCCTTGTTTTGCAGCCTTTATTTCCTTACTATCATTTCTTTAATTTGCATAGTTGCTTTTTGCTTTTAGACATCAAGTTGTTTACCTAATGATGGTTTCTTCTCCATAATTTAATATCTTCATTGAGGACCAAAATATCACTTAGCACAGCTTGGTTTAGTTGCTCAAGAAATCACAATTGCTTGGCTTATTTTTAACTGTTTCTCACATGATATATTCAGTTAAAAGACAAGAGGTTAAGAAGAAGTTAAAGTATTTGTGACTAGTCTTTCTTTTATGTAGATTTACTTTAGTTTCACATTACTTAGTTTTATTTTTAGCTAGATTTGACATAGATTTCATCTTCATTTTCTTGCAGCAGCAGAGATACTGGGCCAATGTCATTAGTCTTTTATTTGATGCCTTTATTTTCCTTTAAGAGTTGATTTCATTTCAGTTGTTGTTCAAGCTTTCTTGTGGAATACTTTTAAGTTATAAGAAATCATTTAAAGCTCATCACAATCTCACACACTTCACTTTCTTTATTTCATTTCCATCACATCACAGTAGGAGAGATATACTTGAAAACAAACTTAAAAAGTTAAAAATGACAAAAGCTTAAGAAACAGTTGCCTAAGTACATACAGTACACTTCACTTCATCAGCTTACGAGCCCCGTGTTGACATTTAAAAGTTGCAATTTAGACATCACTAAATTGACCAAACAATAGCCATATCATCTTCATGAAGGAAAACATTATCTGTTTGATGATCTATAAAGCTAATTTCAAGACTGTCCTCACTTTCAAAAGTGGAAGAAGCTTCACTTACACCTTCTTGACGATGCGAACACTGCAAACCTACATTAGCTTGGGATGTAACCTAACCTTTCAGGAGTTGATCTATCTCATCTTGAAACAGAGGAGATAATACTTTTTGTTTTTTTTTTCTCAAGCAATTATTGTCTTCTTGAAATAACATTTCAAAACATGAAAAACCTAAATGGCAGTCCTTAATTCCCTGATCGTCTAAAATTTGAAAACATTGTTGATCATCTTCATATGACATGGCAATCAAATTATCATTTACCACTGAGTTATCGAAAGAATATTTTTCACTTACTTGAACAAAGATCTCATCTTACTTTTCATAAAATGACTGGATTACCTCCTCATGAAGGCTTTGTTGTAATGAAACGAGAACACTTGGGTCAATAACTTTGTCTTCTTCATTCCAGATAATCTCAACAGCAGAGCTCTCCTTCATGGGATTCAGAGCAAGGTACTCTTGACCATCACGATCTGACTCTAGATCTGAAAGAGTCGACTTGAATTTATCACATTCTGAAATTGAAACTTGACTTCCCTGTATACTATCTTCTTCTATGGACAGATTTGAAATAAAACATTCCCTTTCATCATTTTCCATTGTGCTAAGATCTTGATCCAGTTGCAAATTTTCCATGCACATCTTGATAAGTATCCTCTTTATGCTGCTGAAATGGATTTTCATATAGGGATTCCAAGATCTGATCATCCATGAAGTCATCATCTTCATAAACTTTCTCAAGACTTTTAATAAAACTATAAGCATGTCTGCAACAGTTCTGAACTAAATTTAAGGATGGATAAGATTCTTTATACCTTTCAAAGAACATGGTATGAAAATCCTTTAAATAGTAAATACTGGCAGGCAGCAAACTTTCATACCAAGATCGGGCTTCACCTTCCAGAGTGGCCATGAATATCTTCATCAAGCAGTCTTCAGGAAAATCAACTTTCAACTTGTGAATCTGCATGTGAAATCTAACCAGATGTAAAGCAACATCATTCCTATCATCATCTTTAAACATAGGCAAATTCCTTTGCCAATCTACCATAGGAATTTTATTTGGGAAACCTAGAATGTGATGTCGGCTCATGGGAGCATACCTTCGATCTAGCGAATCCATTTTGATAACAATAAATTCACCAAGAAATTCCTCAGGCTACTGATTCTTGAAGAGTAGAGTCGCCATAAAAATTCTGAACCTTGGGATTCTTCGACACTGGAGTCGCCACGTGAATGATTTCAGCCTTCCGGTGTCTGATCATTGTCCACCTTCAACAATCAGATCTAACTTGATAAATTTTGCCGAGGAACATAGAACTACGTTCCCCATTATGGTCACCACTATGTTAGTGCCTAAATCTACCTCAGGCTGAGAAAGGCAGGTCTAGGGTAACATCAAACAATGCTTAACCTAGTAGCTAGCCCTACCAGGTCGGGAGAGGGCTCTCTCCTTGTCAATCTCAATGAAAATTTATCAAGGAAGGCTTGAGATGACTGATATAAAAACTAATTTTAGGCTAGGTATGCTTGCTTAGAGGAATTTGTTTGAATTTAATGGTTGATTGTTGGATCAGATGGGGAAGGCAGCTTTGGGTCCGGGAAATGAGCACAGATTTATAGAGGTTTCTATGGGGCAAGGTAGGAAAGTGTTTTAGCACTTTGAAATGAGTGTAATGGTGAGTCTAAAGACTAGTGAGGAGTTGGAGAGGGAATTCAAGTGTCATGAGTCCTCTTCAAATAGTAGAAAACATATAGAACTAAATAAACCCCAAGGTAGAGAACTAAAACACCAATGAATTCCACCTTTAAACTTGATTCATTTAGTTATGTTGAAAGAGAGAGATGATGGCACACATAAACATAAGATAAACTAAATTACAAAGAAGAAAACAATGCAAAATCACATTACCACAAGAATCCCACAAAATACTGCAAAACCCTGGTTTATTTCCTTGCCAAACTGCAGAAGTGATGTACAAAGTAGTTCAATGCATCCACAAGAGTCCAACCTTGAAAAATTACTAAGAAAGTACAAGATATAGGCATCAAACCACCTATGCTGGCCATTAGGGGTTGAATCCATGCGTCAAGGAGCTGTTTCAACAAGATTTAAACTAGGAACTGAAAAATAGGTAGTGGAACAACTTGCCTCTAAAACTATGGAAACTGATTCATTCAAATTAAAACCACCTAACACTGATGTATCTACCTCCATAAGTCAATTTTCATCATTTTTACATCAAATTACATCAATTTACATCATGATTTTGACCATGAGAGAGAAAAAGTCAAACTGGTAGAAGACTAGGCGAAATTCTGAGCAAACAGGCAAAAATGGCAAATTTTCTCCTATGCGTAGCACCGCTGATTCAATGCGTAGCGCTTTTTCCAGGCTATTTTTGGAAGGCTTCCCGAAGTCAAAATCAGGTGCAGGATAGCTCATTGGAAAGCTTCGTGAGTCTAATTTCTAGGAGAACTTTAATTTTTTTATTTCTAGTCCATTTTCCCCTCCGAAAATGCAATCTCCCAAGACTGCTTCATGTGTGGAAAAAAAGTGGCAGAGAGTTCACTTTTTGTGTGTTTTTTGCCCTTTTGGAGACCTAAAAGTTGTTCAAAATTCTCAGCCATTTCTAAGCATGCATATTTTTTCATGTTGATTCCAAATATGTAAGCCATTTTGCAAGAATATTCCCCCATTAAAAGCGTAGCTCCAGTGGCACTACGCACCTGTTGGAAAAGCCTGTGTTAAAAATTCCTATGCGTAGCGCCACTGATTCTGTGCATAGCGACGTTTTAAGATCAAGTTGGAGGTCTTCATAGTGTCCAAATTGGGTACATGATATCTTGTTGTTAATATTATTAATTCTACATTCTAGCAAAACTTGAATATTTCAATTTGGAGTTCATTTTCCCTGTCAAAAGTGAAATCTCCCAAGACTGGTCAAAATGTGAAAAATGAGGCTGCCTAAAGGCAGAGTGCTGTTGTAGTCAATTTTTGAAGGTCTTTCTCAACTCCAAATTGATCTCATGATAGTGCATTAGAAATATCTTTGTGTCTAGTTATCATTTAACTCATCAAGTAAGTCTTTTGGCCAACCAAGCTAGGAGAAATATTGATTTTCCCAAGGTCACTTCAGAGGTGCATCAATTCTCCTAAGGCAACTGTAGTTTTGACATTTCTCTAAAACCATGATACCTGTGTAAAAAGTGGAGGTTTTTGTTCCTTGGCCTATTATGGACAGACACCTCTCTCATGTTTTACAAATTCATTTTTTCTTTCTCAAAAACATCATTTGAGTAAAACTTATCCCGATGTGTGGAACAGGGGATTTGTCGAAATGAAGTGAAATAAAGGAGATAAGGGGATCCTAAATTCTTGAGAAAAATTTTGGAAGTAGGGAGGGATGTTAGGAAATAGGGGAAAGTGGAATTTCAAATATTGAGTGAGGGAAAGGGCTCCAAAAGGGAAAAACATAGGCTTAGCCTAGAAAATTGTCAAATTGTAGCAAGAAACTAGGGTTTGTGGGAAAATGAGGAATTTGAGGATATCAATGATGGGAAGTGTTTAATAAGGTACATTAAGGATATGGGAAGGTGTATGAACATCAGGACACAAGTTTTGTTGATTATTTGACCATCCAAGAGAAATTACCTTCAAAACCCTAGGAGAGGGAAATGAACCTTACCTAGGCACAACTGAAGCATGAACAACGTGTAAAATGACCCATTGAAACCTGACATGATGATGACAACCCTCTGAATGATGGTACACTCAGCTGAATGGTTACATGGACTGACATTTGGATAACTTTGAAAGGAGTGAAAACAAACCCTATACCTAATACCTAGTGACCAAATTTTACTTGAAGACTCACTGAAATGACAAAATTTGACTTTAACACCCTAAAACCACTTTGTAAGAGCATATTTGATCACTGGTGGAAGGTTTCAAAAACTGACACTAACAGAGGTGAGTAAAATGTC
This sequence comes from Pinus taeda, assembly GCA_000404065.3. Taxonomy (NCBI): domain Eukaryota; kingdom Viridiplantae; phylum Streptophyta; class Pinopsida; order Pinales; family Pinaceae; genus Pinus; species Pinus taeda. Next base: position 5,335 of record APFE030588448.1, read on the forward strand.
CTCGCTGGTAGTAAGGGTGTGACATATGCAACAATTCAAGGAAGGTGCATGAATGGATCTAACACATGGAACGGGGGTATGAGTGTGGCCCTTGGAAACTTGTGGTAGCATGCAGCTTGAAAGGGAACACATGAGCATCAAAACATCAAAATCTCAAAAGAAAGTTAGCCAATGATCCAAATTCATGGTTAAACCAACAACACATGTTGATAATATTCATACAAACATATATAGAAAAATCCATACACACATGCGTAAACAACAACTATATATATCTTTAGAGTAACCAAGATAGCTGAAATACAATAGCAACATATGCATGAAATGTGTTGGCTCTCTTATATTAAGAAAGTGAAATATGAAATCATACATACAACTATGACCAACCACTAGTCCCAACAACGGAATGTTACAGTCACTGTCGCTTGCTCCTCGAAAGAGATATACTAGCTTTGCACTGTGGAGAAGCCAAGGCTTGTTACAATACCCTCCAAGCTTTCTCTAAGATACACCTATAGGAAGCTTGACTCCCAAAATCCCATATAATGAGTGATGAGGTTCTATAAATAGCAAAGGGTGGGGTGACCCTTGACATTCCCCTTTGTGACTCTTCACCTACCCTCATGACTCTTCAACGACTATACGATTGTTACACGCTACTATCGACACTTGGTCTTTCACTTTTACAAGATGTTACATTACAATCTGAACATGTACCCATGTGAGAGAAAATAGTCTTGAGTAAGCCATGCAAGACATTACTAAGAATTGGACAATTGTGGGAAGACCAACTCTTTGACATCCTCGCGATGATCGATGGTGGAAAAATGGTGCCAATCTTGGCAGTTAGTTATGGTCTCTGTGTGCTCAATGGTGACATCCTGTTGAAAGCGCACTCTTGCCTCCGTTGCATCCGGGTACACTGATTTGGCACCTCTATCCAACTCGTCTGATAACATGTCCATCATAGTCTTGAGTGCAGCGACACCAAGAACATATTGATGCATAGTGTCTGCGGTGATCTCCAAGTCTACGCTAGTGGCTATGTGCATAAACTCATCAAAGTACATGTCCAGCTCGAGTCGGACTTGGTTCTTTGACTTCACCTCGGTGAGTGTGCCAATGGATGGGATAGAATGCATGTGCACAATGACATCCATGCTTTTGAACACCCGTGCATGTGAAGCCTAGAAACTGGTGATGAGATGTGGGAGTTCCTTATTGTTCAGGATCTAACTCCGCATTTGTGCCTTCAACTCTACCACCTTTGGATTCATCATCTTTGGCAAATGTAATGGGGCTCCTTATTACCTCATTATCCATGTTTGCATGTGATCGACAACAGTGTGTAGATTTTTCAAGATGCGTGCTCTCCTAGCACAACGCTACTGCCAACCGTTAAGATGGACAACTGACTTATGCATGGTGATGAATCTGGAATACAACATCTACATGAATGCTTCGAGAGACAATACTTCATCCAGTATCGCTCTCCTCAACTCTGCTCTTGCGGATGTTGTAACATGTTCTCCTCCCTGCTTGCCCACTTGTAACTCCTTAGCCATGCGCTCATTCTCTGCTATCAAGAATCAAACACTCAAGTTGGTAGCTTCGGCATATGATCTAGTAGCATCGGCCAATGTTGTTAGATGCTTGTGCACATAAGATACAATCACTCATTCTTCCAACTATGCTGGAGATATGTGCACATCTAGACTAGGCACTTTGTGCAACTGCACAACTCTGTGTTGTGACTCGCCGAAATATATGTTGTGCATCTCCTTCTCCGGATTGTGTTCAAGGATTTATGTGTCTCCTTGATCGATTGGGACTTTCTCTGCTTCCAGATTTGGTGAAGCTCGTGGGGTGACCTCTTGCTTTTGAGGAATGAGGTCAATATCTTGATCTGAATCTTGCTAGACCATATCCATGTCCATTTTCTCTAGCATCTATTCAATGTCTTGAGCTAAGTCCTGCTCTTGAGACTTCTCACTCTGTCTTCTTTGTGCCAGCTGCTAGGATGTTTTATAACCTGTATGGGTGTAGTTTCATCAATTTGTGCAACTTTCACCTCATTTTGTACATATATCTCTCACACTTCCTTCTCTCTTCTGCACAGCTCATGTTTTTCCCTGAGTTGTCGCTTCAACTCTTGCAACTCCTTTTTATGTTTCCTCCATCCTCTGTTTCTATCTTAACCTTTGCGCAATCCTCTTATCACATTGTCGCCTATTAGCCTCAATCTCCAAGTATTATTTCAACACAAGTGGATATGCTTTGAACTTGCAACTTTGTTATGCCTCTGTGATGTCAAGAACCTTTCTCTTGTGTTTGTCATGCACAGGTTTGTTACCTTCTATGGCTACTGATGATGCCGCTCTCTGAGATGTTTCTTCCCTCTGCTTTTCTAACTACTCTACAACTATTCTGACTAGTTCATTGAACCTCAAGGAGTGATAACAATATCTCCATGTGTCTTCCTTAGGCCAATGACATGCCTCGTGGATCCAAGGAAATTTCACTCTCGCACAATAGTTCTTCACCTAACAATGGAGGTCATACAGATTGAAACTTCTGGTGCTGAAGGTCAATCTCTTGAAATCCTCCATTTCAACCTCAACATGCTTGAGATTTCATATCTCATACAACCCGATCGGTAGAGGAAGAGCGGGCCAAGGTGCCTTCTTCTTCTTGTGTAGTCTTGCGGACAACCCTGTCGGGATGTGATATGACACCTCTTGCATGACGAGCTTGTCCATGGAAAACTTTGGTAAAACATGTGGAGCCTTCTCCACACTTTACATCTGTATGAGGTGCCAAGGCGTGAGGCATACCAATCCACTATGTCGATCAATGCCTCCATCACTGTCTGTGACGTGCAAGGTGGATCCTGCTCAAATATCATTTTGTACATCGGGGTGACAAAGCAGCCTGAAAACTGTATGATAACTCCATAGAAGCTGGATTCAGAGAACAATCTGAAATAAGTGTGCCCAGAGGTTTCTGAAGGTGTCCACACCCAACCCAAGCCTAGGAACTACTGAAGGGCACAAACTACATCCAGAATGTAAGCGGACATGTATATCTCTTCTTCCTAACCTTTGGGTGGATGTCGGGCTTCTGCCACCTGTTCCTTCAACTTGAGAGCCAACATGTTGGACCAATTGCAAGGTCTTCCTTTCGTTGGCCAGTTGGTCCAATGCAATCACCCAACTCTATAGGAAGGTCTATGTGATCTCTTGGCCATATAAATGAAATGTAAAGATGACCAAGTACTGATATGCCTTTCGTAGTATCTTCATCTTGCAAACCTGGTTGGGTGTTTTCCTGAACTTGGCTGGCCCTTTCGCCCATCTCTTCAAGATATCTCTTGAGTTTGCACTGTTGTTGGGTCTGTTGAAGGGTTTATCCATTGTGATCATCGGTTGTGGCAAGTGATACATCTCCTAAAATTCCTTCGCCCTAAAGGTAGCAAGTTGTGTTCCATTGGAACTGCTCAACACCATTGTCTCGGGATAAGTATGCGAGGCAATCCAGTGGATCATGTCTATGCATGGAAACGCAAGATACTTGCATGCAATTCGATACAATATAGACTTGTGAATGTTGACATAGACCCTATAGTCTTCCATATTTTCCTCAAATGTGCCTGAGAAGTTACCATTGGTATCCTGCCATTTCATCTTGATATCCATGTCTATGAACAACTTGGTGTCTTTGTAAATAGGCAATCTCATAGACACTTTCTCAACTGCATCCCCACCTGCACTTTCAATAGTGTCCTTTGACCCTGCTCCCTTGGAGGCCATTGTAACTATATTTCTGAGAGATGGAAAAACACCTGCAATACCTGGAGACATAGAAATACTCATGGCAAGAAATCTCTCTATTGAAAACCAAAACAATTTTGATGACAAACATGCAACATACCAATGTGGTTGACTGGGAAGATTGCACGATTTTCACCGAGAGGCTGGGAGACTGAAGTCATACATATTGAAACTTCTAGTGTCGTAGGTGAATCTCTTGAAATCATCCATCTTGGTCTCATCATGTTTGAGATTCTTTATCTCATACAACCCAATCTGCAAAGGAAGAGTGGGCCAAGGTGCCTTCTTCTTCCTGTGCAGTCTTGTTGACAACCTTGTCGAGATGTGATATGACACCTTTTGCATGACGAGCTTATCCATGGAAAACTTTGGTAAAACATGCGGATCCTTCTCTACATTGTACATCCGTATGAAGGTGCCAAGGGGTGAGGCATACCAATATACTATGTCGATCAATGCCTCCATCATTGCCTACGACATGCAAGGTGAATCTTGCTCAAATATCATTTTGTACACCGGGGTGACAAAGTGGTCTAAAAACTGTATGATAACTCCACGGAAGTTGCATTCAGAGAAAAATCTACAATAAGTGTGAATAGAGGTTTGTTAAGGTGCCCACACCCAACCCAAGCCTGGGAACTGCTGACAGGTACAAACTACATCCAAAATGTAAGAAAACATGTATATCTCTGCTTGCTGACTCTTGGGCAAATGTTGGGCTTCTGTCACCTGTTCCTTCAACCTAAGAGCTAACATGTCAAACCAGTTGCAAGGTCTTCCTTCACTGGCCAGTTGGTCTAACACAATCACTCAACTCTACGGGAAGATCTCTGTGCTCTCTTAGTTGTATACGAAGCATGCAAATATGAGAAAGTACTAATATGCCTTCCATAGTATCTTCGTCCTGTAAACCTGGATGGGTGTTTTCTTGAACTTGGTTGGCTCTTTCGCCAAGCTCTATAAGGTATCTCTTGAGTTTGCACTGTTGCTGGGTCTGCTGAAGGGTTTCTCAATTATGATCACCGACTATGGCAAGTGATACATCTCTTGAAAGTACTTCGCCCTTAAGTTAGCAATTTGTGTTCCACTATCACTTCTCAACACCATTGTCTCAGGATCATTATGCGAGACAATCCAATGGATCATGTTCGCACATGGAAATGCAGGATACCTACATGCAATCAAGTACAAGCCATAATTGTGAATCTTTACATAGACCCTACAGGCTTCCAGACTTTCCTCAAATGTCCCTAGGAAGGTGTCATTATATCCTACCATTTCATCTTGTTATCCTTGTCTATGAATAGCTTGGTGTCTTCATAGATAGGCATGTTCATAGACACTTTCTCAACCGCATCCCCAGTTGCACTTTCAATAGTGTCCTTTGACCCTACTCTCTTGGAGGCTAGTGAACCTGTACTACTGAGAGATGGACGAACACCTGCAATACTTAGAGACATAGAAACACTCATGGTAAGAAATTTCTCTATTGAAAAGCAAAACAATTTTGAGGACTAACATGCAACATACCCGGGTGACAAATTAGGAAGATTACATGATTTTCACCAGGAGGCTGGGAGATTAACTGCCAAAACTATGCAAGGCATAGTCCAAGCTGTTCAGAGGTTGTCTGAATGCTGAAACCATGCAATGCACAGTCCATCCTGGCATGTTGAGTACTGAAATTGCACAATGCCCAGTTTCAGTTAGGAATGACATGCAAACCCAACAAACTGCATTGTATAATTTCTGGGGCCTACAGGAAACTTCCTTCCAAAATTGTGCAAAGAAAGCCTGGAGACTAGTGTGGAGCTAGCTTTGCATAGTTTTTGGAGGGAAGGCAGAGCCTTCACTCTTAGAAATGTGCATTGCTAGTTGGCCAAGGCAGCCCAGACCCGTTGTCGAGTGACTGAAAACATGAAAAGTTCTAAATGCATGGCGAAGCTAACTGTAAAAAAGAGTGAACGATCATGCATGCAAATAGTGAGTGCAGGATTCAGAAAATGGGAAAACAAGCATTTGTGTGAAGCGAGTCACCGCAACGGAAACTATTAGTGAAGAAACACTATCATGCATGCGACAACAATGAGAAGCAATGAAAAAATTAAAACATCACTTCTAGAAGTTTTTTCTTTTTTCTCTTTTTGGGAAAAGTAGCCCATGCATGCAAATCAAGATTGCTTAGTCCTGGGGGAACTGATCAACCTGAAATCACATGCAACAGTATGCAAGCCTAGGGATGAAATTTGCACAATTTCTTGGCTGAGCAAGAATGGATTTCCCTCATGCATTGCGCAATTTATGGATTGAAGCCTTGACTGTTAGTCAGAATTTCATATTTTCTGAGATGAAGCCCATTGTTGGGATGAATTATGTATTTTCTAGAGGGAAGGTTGCCTCGCTAGATTGTGCATTTCTGGAGCTCATCAGATAGCCCAGTTGGTTTGTGCAATTTCTGGAGGGAAGGCTAGTTCCCTTCTAGAATTGCGCAATTTTCTAGGTGAGCACCTTAGCGAGAAAATGATTAAGTCTAGAATGTCAGCCTACAGGTGGGAGGCAAACAAGGTTACCAACACAGGCTGGTACGCCACTGAAACTCAGCTGAAGCCTATGTACTCGGACAGTGCAAGACATGATGCTAAGGATGGTTGGTAGGGAGGCTCCAAACCGAAGCTAAGGAAACATTTTGGAGGGTGGTTGTAGCTGCTACAAGAGTTGGTGACATACTAGTAGAACTCTAGTTCTCCGAATGGACCTTATTTCATGAAAAGTAAGTCTAACTCCTTCAAAAGTATTGGTCAGTTATGTTAGTGTCAGTGTCTTCACACTTCCATCAGTGATCAAATTTCTCTTTTGGACGCATATTAGGTGTCTCATTCGATCAGCTGCATTCCATTAGGTCATGAATCAACTGAGGGCAGTGGTTTCGTTTCAGTTTCCCTCATGTCATATACCTGTCGGCCCGTTCAAAACCTATTTTCAGTCATTTATAATCATTTCAGTTCAATTCATTTAGTTTTAGTGTTTAGTCTCACTAGGTCTAGGGCTTGTCGTCATGGCCATCCAAAATCGAATACAAAGGTCAGTAGGCACATGAGGAGGATAAATAAGTTCATAAAATCATAAATTTACTTTTGATATGCTCAATAAATCTTTTTACCTCAAAACTCTGTTTTGAAGTGAACACAGAGTTTTTCTATTTTTTGTAAAATTTCATGTAATTTAAGTGTTTCTATATGTAATAAGCTCAACAGCTATTCCTAGTCACCTTGCCAACTCCTGCCACTACAAAAACAAAATCTCTAGGGCATCAGTCCATCTAATTGTCAAGAAAAAGTCAAACTTCAAATGAAAAACAGAGTTTTTGAGAAAAAGTGACTAAGACTTTATAAAAGTGGGTTTGCAATGAGGAAAAATTAAAGTGCATCATTTATAAAGTAAATTTCATGCTAGCTATTCATTTCATTGTGCAAAACATCAAGTGGAGAGCCAAAATCATGATTTGAAGGGAAATTGAGCAAAGAAGGAAGAAAACCCAAAATTTGCAGCAAAATTGCTTGGCGTTGCGCATCAGACAATTTTTGCCAGTGTTAAATTACACAGGCACTACGCATTGGGCCCAGTGCACTGTGCATTAGCCAGGGAGGTTTCAAAATCACCCAAATTCATCCCAACTTCTTTGAAATGTCGAATTTCACTCCTACAAGTAAGTGTTCATCCATCTTGAGCTGAAATTAGTCTTCTTCATGTTTTGTTCATGAGTTTGGTTTCTTAAAATCAAAACCCTAGCTTGCCTTCATACATTTTCACCTCATTACAAAACCAACATCCTTTTTTCCCTTTTCCCAAACTTCATTGCCCTAAAATTACCCATTGATTCCATTTTTCCTTTCCCTTTTCCTCTAAGAAACTAATTCCCATTATTAAACCCTAAGTCCCTCAAAAGTCAAAACCCTAATTTCCTAAATCTTTCCCTTCATTCGCCCACTCCACTTCACATTTGCAAAATATCTTCATATTCATCTTCTTTGTCCTCACCCATTGTCATTGTTCACCATACCATCATCACATCACATCATTAAGACAAGCATCATGGAAAGAAGCAGCGAATCAAGTTTTGAAGAAGATACACTTAGTGATAGCTCAAGGGAAATAAATGTGCAGTCCGGGAAGTCTCACAAGGGTGGAAAAATTATTAGGGAGGAACCTATTAGCACGAGTGAACTCCTTGCTTTCCCTCTAGCCACCACATGTTTCAGATATCAGTCTTGTTTTGAGTTTTGTGAAATGGTTGAGAGGGTCAAATATCACCATGATTTAGCAAGGGAGTTTTTGATAAACATGGATAATAATATGGTGCATCTTGCTAGGGTCAATTTCACTCTTTCACCAGCTATCATTACAGAGGCCACAAGAATGCCAGATATAGGGGAAAAGTGGAACAAAAGGAAAAATATCAATTAGCAGCATTATGAACCTTATATCAAGGCCAAGTACCATGATAAACTTAGCAGGGTAGTTCCTTTCAAATTCTTGGAGGACCATATGTTCCACTCATGAAGCTTATCATCAAATACTTTACATGTGAGGATAGGTTCTCCAGACTTTATGCCTACCACATTAGATTGCTTATGCACTTCACCAGGGTTAGAATGATGAGCATTCCTTATTTCATATGTAAAAAAATAGAAATGATAATAGCGATTACAAAAATAAAACCATATCCACAGCAGCTCAATAGTATTTACCATTTTTTTGTCATCAAAATTGTTGTTTTGCATCAGCTCACTCAGTTGGGAGTGTCATGGGAAACTTTCATTGCCCATGAATGCTTCAAGGGGCGTCAAATATTTTTAGATCCTCAAGAGGAAGGTGAACCTTCCAAGCAACAAAAAGAGCCTGAAAGTAAAACAGAGGAGGCTCATGTTCCTGTGTTTGTCACTTATGAAAGAGGCACTAGGATGCTTTTTGCATCTGCCAAGTGAGTACTATCTCCACCGGCAGTGGTAGGGGTCTCGTTTTCTTCACCAGACCACAGGAAAATGCTATCTTTACCGGGGGTGAAAGGGGATTTGCCTTCTTCTCCGGCTAAACCGGTACAGGGTAGAGACAAAGGAAAGCAAAAGATGCATGAGGAGGGCCCTACTGAGGGGCAAGACAGGGATTTTGTTTTGATTGAGGACGATATCACTGATTTGGGCTCTCAAAGCTCAAGACTCAAGGACATGATTATCAAAGAGAAGGAGGTTGAAATATAAGCCTTATCACTTGAACTTGAGAGGGCCAAATGGATCATCAACTTTCTTGAGTAGGAAAACAAGCAACTGGAAGATAAGCAAGCTATTATGGAGCTGCAAATGATTAGAGCAAATTGGCAAGAGGTAAAGAGAAGAAAAATCAAGATGACATCCCTTGAGCAAGAAATTGAGGCTCACCGAGAATCATGGTTGGAGAGGGCAAACATTCACCTTGAGAAGATGCTAGACAAAGCCAATAAAGAGAAGAAAATGTTGCACCATATGGCCTACCACTACCTAACCTGGAACAAGATTTGCAAAACAAGAGTAAAGAGGCTAAAAGCTAAGTTAAGGAGAGCCTTGAGGGTCAAGAAAGAGCATGATAAACTAAAAATTTTGGTTGAAGCTTCATTAGATCAGAAAAGCTCTTAATGATGTTTCCTCTTGCCAAATTTGAAGAAATTTTGGGAAGTTTTTGTCATTTTGCAATTTTGTAAATAAAAACACAGGAAATTTCGGTGGCGCTACGCACTGCATTGGCTCAATATTTTTCCAAATGGCTAGTAATTTTGGATTCCTCATGAAAACAAAATGAAACCTAGAAAAATTCATAAATTTTGGAGGAGATATAGGTCACTTAAAGGGAAAAAAACACCTAAAAAATGCCCTCTCTGCCACTTTTTGGACCCACAGGAATCAGTCTTGGGAGAAATGATTTTTGAAGCGGCAAATCAACTCCATATCAGAAAATTCAAAGTGTTCCAGAAATTAGACAAATAGAGCTTTCCAACAAGCTATCGTGTGCCTGATTGGGTGAAGTTAAAGGCATCCAAAATTAGCCTTGAAGTGGCACTGCGCATCAGGCTCAGGGCGTTGTGAATGAGGCAAAGTTTTGCCAATTTTGCCTAAAACTTAGAATTTCACCCAGTTTGACTACCAGTTGACTTTTTCTCTTCTCCTTGGTAAATGTGCGATGGTAAATGATGTAATATGATGTAAATTTGATGTAAAATGACTTGAGGGGGTAGATACATCAGTTGGAGGTGGTTTGAGGTTGAATGAATCAATTTTCATGGTTTTAGAGGCAAGCTATTCCACTGCATATATTCCTGTTCTTAGTTTAGATATGGTTGAAACCACCCCTCTTCTCATGGATTCGACCCATATTGGCTAGGATAGGTGGTTTGATTCCTATATTATATAATTTCTTAGTCATTCGTGAAGGTGGACTCTTGTGGATGCTTTGAGCTTCATTGTAAATCACTTCTGCAGTTTGGCAAGGAAATGAACCAGGGTTTTGCACCATTTTGTAGGATTCTTGTGGTAATGTGTCTTGGCATTGTTTCCTCCTTTTCTATTTAGTTTCTCTCATGTGTTATATGTGCCAACATCTATTTATTTCTTCATAACTAAATGAATCCAGATAGATAGGTGGAATCCATTGATATTCAGTGCTATGCCTTGAGAATACATTTAGTTTTTAATGTTTTCTACTGTTTGAAGAGGACTCATGAACTTTGCATGCCCTCTCCAACTCCTCACAGGTCTTAGACTTACCATCACACTCTATTTAAAGTGCCAAAACACCTACCTACCTTGCCCCATAGAACATCTTGCAAATCTGAGTTGATTTCCTGGAACCAAAGCTTCTTTCTTCATTTGATCCAGCAACCAACCATCAAAATCAAGCAACATCCTCTGACCTAATATACCTAGCCTAAAATCAACATTTCGTTTCAGTCATCTCAAGCCCTAGTTTCCATATTCTAATTGAGATTGACAAGGAGAGATCCCTCTCTCGACCTGGTAGGGCTAGCTACTAGGTTAAGCATGGTTTGATGTTACCCTAGACCTGCCTTCCTTCAGCCTGAGGTAGATTTAGGCACTAACAAGTTCTCAGATCATTCTGGTTTCCACAATAGCTTGATTGAAAGTCGTAGAACCTACCATGCTCTTGGTCGACCAATACACATTCCAAGCCAATTCAACACAATTGTTTTGATTGGGATGAGGGGTATATTGGTGCACAAGCAATATGACATTCAAAGTTTAAGTTTCATCTCTGGTGTTTCTCCGCTGCCAGCAGGATTGGACAGTACCCCGATGGAGTCACACAGGAAAACAAGTATCGCTCCACTGCCAGCGAGCTTGGTCAATACCCCGACAGAGTTACTTGCATCACCTATCTATGCAGGAAGCCTTTCTCTTCTTTCACCTTATTTAGTTTTCATTTTTTTCAAAAATTTTCATATTTTCATTTTTTTAGTAACTGTGCATAACACTTATTTATTTCAGAGGTGGAAGAGGGATCCCGAATAATTGATAGCATAAGATGTTTTTCCTTCAGAGAATTATTTTTTATATATCTCTGACATAATTGTCAAGGTTTTTCCCCTCACCTTACTCTACTTGACTGAGGTGACAAGGGTTAACCCAAAAACAACCGACTAGAGTAGGTGATACTATTTAGCGCACAAGCATTGTGTTTTCACCAAGGTTCACTTCGAACAGAGTGTATTTTCTAATGATGTATCATTGACTGAAGACAATAAGTTCTTCATACAGAGACAAGAGAATAGATAACCAAGTATTGATATCTGTACAAGTCCTCTTGTATTTCACCTTGCCTGTTTCAAGAGTCGCGCACGGATTCATGCGAAACTAGCCTACGAACATAAACAAGTAAGAAAAACAAAACAAAACAGAAAAAAGAGTAGAAGCAAATGCGAAATCAAAGCAAGTAAGAAAAGCAAGCGAGCAAACAAACAAACAACAAAGCAAGAAAGAAAACATGCATGCAAGCAAACAAGACAAGGCAAACACTACTCCTACTCCTAAGCTAATGGTGCATGGGTCTACTTACATAGAGTGATATTTCCAACGCATCCACCAGTGCATTGGTCGACCCATGTTGGTGAAGGCATGGGTCACGAACGCAGTCGAACCAACAAACATGAAAGATATAACAATGAAGACAAACACACTCTGAGTTTAAATGCGTCCATAGAAAATAAAAAAGTGAAAGTGCATGACATGCACTTTGCGGAATTACCATGGTGTTGTGATACACTACGTGCATATGTTAAGCATATGCAGTCTCTTGAATATGACATGCAAGCAAATGCAAGAAACATAGACAACATGCGTCACGCAAGTGTGTTTTTTGTGTAATATTCCTCCAATGAATGAGCGATGGGATCATGTTCAAATGGAGGAAGCGAAATATGTGTGTTGGATTGATCTTCAATGCATATAGATGAGCGATGAGGATCCTTGGGTGTTTCAACAATTTGCTGATCGGAAGTGAAAACAAGCTCAGGACAGCGAGTACCTGACATAACCATTAGCTTGGGCTGAAGTGTCTCAATAGTTTGTGGGGTTTCAACTTCTTTGACAAATAGATCTTCATAAACAGGTGGCTTTGAAAAATCAATAGTGATAGAATCAACATCGTGATCGAATCAATAGATCATGACATCTAAAATAAGAAAAATCAATGACTTCATCGACATCCTCATGATCAGATAAATCAAACAGAGGGGTAGATGAGAAGAAAGAATGTTCACCCTCTACCTTTTTGGAAAAAGCAGATGAAAAATCAAGTGGATTTTCAATGAATAATTTATCCTCTTTGTTGTCTAATGATGGACTAACATCAGGTGTGTTCTGCGAATGATCATGAGTAGATTAATCCGTGGATGGATTTACACAAGGGAAATCAAAGATAGTAGAATCACCAAATATTTTAGGAAAAAGCAAAGGAGGCACTGATAGAAGGAGATCAACCTTCGCCGCGAGTTGATGTTTAGGTTCCCATTCATATCATCATGAATGACAACGCAGGTCGGCTGTGCAACACCAATTCCGTCAGTCACTTGATCCTTGCTCACGGAAGATGTAGAGTCCGGAACAGAAGAACACAAGATAGTGTAGTCTGGAGAAACATCAGAACGCGAAGACGGAGGCGAAGGTAACAAATGCATGTGACAACCCATGGGATTCGCAACCAAATCTATGCAAAAATCGAGAGAAGTGATGTGGGGAGGATATGATAGTTGAACAGATGTGTGTGCATGTTCTCCCACATCAGTGTGCAGTGGTGCAACTATTTGATGAGGGGAAGGCAGACAGTCACCTGTGAAAGTGACTGCGTTTGCTTGTGATTGCGCAACTCCATCACTTAAGTATGCTGAGTGGGGTTTAAACTTCAACTTCATCTTGGGATAGAATGATTTATGAAGGAAATATTCGAATATGTCCCAAAGATATTGGAATTTCATATGGTTTTTCGGAGCTTCAAACTAAAGTACATGGAAGTGCTACCAAAAATCCATAGGTGATTCACGCATATCCTTCTGTTGTTTTAACAGTTTTTTGTTAGGAGGTTCAGAATCAAAATGATGGAAAGTATATTCAGTTAGATCACTGAACTGCTTAAGTGAGTGCACGCAAGAAGTTGACCTCGACTTCATCGAACTCATCTGCATCCTTAAGGAATGCAAGGAAGTTGTGTAAGTACTTAGGCCAGGCCACTTCGCCTTCACCATCATACATGAATTCTGACAAGAGATCATAAAAACCCCTTGTGATGTCGACAGGTTGAGCATTAGACATGCATGATGAAGGGAGGAATATAATGATATCCATGACAGATGTGTGAATATTTAGAACAATATGTGAGGACTCAACTTGTCACCTAGCCCTCCTAGTGCTAGAAATGTTGACGGTGTTGGACCTGCCAACATGTCAAGGGGTCTCCCTGATAAGAAGTCCCAACTAGGCCTCAGATTGTTTGGTGTAGGAGTCCCCGCAGTGGGTAGTATGATATCACCTTGACCACGGTTGCGCGGAGAGGTGAGTAATATGTCCTTGTTGATAGCAAGGGTGTGACATATGTAGCAAGTCAAGCAAGGTGCATGAATGACTCTAACACACAAAATGGGCTATGAGTGTGCCCCTTGGAAACCTGTGGTAGCACACAACTTGAAAAGGAACACATGAACAACAAAACATCACAAGTGGGAAAGCAGGTTAGGCAACGATCCAAAGTGATGGTTATACCAACATCACATCTCGATAAGATTCATACAAACGTTTATAGAAAATTCCATACATACATGTGAAAACAACAGCTACATATATCATTAGGGTAACCAAGATAGCTAAAATAAAATAACAACATGTGCATGAAATGTGTTGGCTCTGTTATATTAAGAAAGTGAAAGATGAAATCATACATACAACTATGACCAACCACTAGTCCTGATAGAGGAACGTTATAGTCACTGCCACCTTCTCCTTCAACGAGATATACTAGCTCTACACTGTGGAGAAGCCACGACTGGTTACAATACACTCCAAGCTTTCTCTAAGATACACCTATAGGAATATTGGCTCCCAATACATGTATAATGAGTTATGAGGTTCTATAAATAGCAAAGGGTGGGGTGGCCCTTCACATTCCCCTTTGTGACTCTTCACCTACCCTCATGACTCTTCAACGACTATATGATTGTTACACTCTACTATCGACACTTGGTCTTTCACTTTTACAAGATTTTACATTACAATGTGCACACATACCCATGTGAGACAAAATGGGCTGGAGTAAGCCATGTAAGACATTACTAAGACTCAGAAAACTGTGGGAAGACCAACTCTTTGACATCCTCGTGATGATTGATGGTGGTAAACTAATGCCAAGCTTGGTAGTTCATTATGGTGTTCACGTGCTCAATGGTGAAATCTTGCTGAAAGCGCACTCTTGCCTCCATTGCATATGGGTACACTGATTTGGAACCTTTGTCCAAGTCATCTGATAACATACAGATCATAGTCATGAGTGCATCCGAACCATCAACATATTGATGCATAGTGTCTACACTGATCTCCAAGTCTATGCTAGTGGCTATGCGCATCAACTCATCAAAGTACATGTCCAACTCCAGTCGGACTTGGTTCTTTGACTTCACCTCGGTAAGCATGCCAATGGATAGAATAGCGTGCATGCACACAATGACATCCATGCTTCTGAACATATGTGCATGTGAAGCCTGCAAAGTGGTGATGAGTTGCTGGAGTTCCTCATAGTTCCAGATCTGAATCTGAATTTTCGCCTTCAACTCTACTTCCTTTCGCTTCACCATCTTTGGAAAATGCAATGGGGCTCCTTTGTACCTCATTGTCCATGTTTGCATGCAACCGAAAATAGTCTGCAGATTTGACAAGATGCATGCTCTCCTAGCACAACACTACTGCCTACCATTGAGATGGACAACTAACTTAAGCACGGTGATGAATTTGGAATACAACATCTGCATGACTACTTCGAGAGATGATACCTCATCCAGTATTGCTCTCCTCAACTATGCTCTAGCGAATGTTGTAACTTGTTCTCCTCCCTGTTTGGCCGCATGTAAGTCCTTCACTAAACAATGTGATTCATACAGATTGAAACTTCTGGTGCTGAAGGTGAATCGATTGAACTCCTTTGTCTTGACCTCATCATGCTTGAGATTTTGTATCTCATACAACTCGATCTGCAAAGTAAGAGTTGGCCAAGGTGCCTTCTTCTTCCTATGCAATTTTGCAGAAAACCCTATCGAGATGTGATATGACACCTCTTGCATGACAAGATTTTCCGTGGAAAACTCCAGTAAAACACGAGGAGCCTTCTCTGCCCTGTACATCCATATGAAGGTGCCAAGGGGTGAGGCATACCGATCTTCTATGTCGATCAATGCCTCCATCGTTGCCTGTGACATACAAGGTGGATCCTGCTCAAATATGATTTCGTACATGGGGGTGACAAAGTGGTCTTACAACTATATGATAACTCCATGGAAGCTACATTTGGAGAACAATTTGCAATAAGTATGCATAGAGGTTTCTGAAACCCAAGCCTGAGAACCATTGAGAGCCACAGACTACATCCAGAACGTAAGTGGACATGTATATCACCGCTTGTTGACCCTTGGGCGGGTGTCAAGCTTCTGTCACCTATTCCTTCAACCTGAGAGCCAACATTTCAAACCAATTTCAAAGTATTTCTTCACTGGCTAGTTGGTCCAACACAATCACCCAACTCTATGGGAAGGTCTTTGTGCTCTCTTGGCCGTATAAACAACATGCATGCAATCTAGTATAAGCCAAGCTTTTGAATGTTGACATAGACCCTGTGGTCTTCCAGATTTTCCTCAAATGTGCCTAAGAAGGTGTCATTGATATCTTGCCATTTCATCTTGATATCCTTGTCTATGAACAACTTGGTGTCTTCACAGATAGGAAAGCTCATAGACACTTTCTCAACTGCATCCCCAGTTTCACTTTTAGTAGTGTTCTTTGCCCCTGTTCTCTTGGAGGCCATTGAACCTGTATTGTTAAGAGATGGTTGAAAACTTGTGATACTTGGTGACATAACAACATTCATGGAAAGAAATCTGTAAGTTGAAAACCAAAACAATTTTGAGGACTAACATGCAACATAACTAGGTGAATGACTAGGAATATTACGCGATTTTCACCAGGAGGCTGGGAGATTGATTGCTAAAACTGCGCAAGGAACAGTCCAAGCTATCAATAGGTTGAATAACTACTGAAACTGCGCAATGCACAATCTATCCTATCTTGTTGAGGACTGAAACTACGCAATGTGCAGTTTTAGTTAGCAATGACTTGCAAGCCCAACAAATTGAATTGCACAATTTTTGGGGCCTGTAGGGCACTGACTTCCAGAGTTGCACAAAGCAAGCCTAGAGGCCAGTGTTGGGCCAGCTTTGCGTAGTTTCTGGAGGGAAGGAAGAGTCTTCATTCTCATAAATGTGCATTGCTATCCAGCCAAGGCAAGGTCCAGGCCAAGGCAGCCCAGACTCACTGACGAGCGACTAAAAAAATGAAAAGTTTTGAATGCATGGTGAAGCTAAGTGTAAACAAGAGTGAATGATCATGCATGCAAATAATGAGTGCAAGATTCAAAAAATGGGAAAACAAGCATGTGTGTGAAGCAAGTTGCCACAACGATGAACTTTAGTGCAAAAACAATGTCATGCATGCGACAACAGTGAGATGCAATGAAAAACTTTAAACAACGCTTCTACAAGCTAACATGGATTAAAACAACAACCGGTGTTCAAAAAAACTAAGAAAACAACACTCACACAAATAGAAATACAAAAAGCGACAGAAAAGCAACAAAAGGCATGAAAAGCATACTTACCCTGAAAAAGTTGAGCTAAATGTGCCAAAGACTCCTTGATGCAGTGTGGGATGTCAGAGCTCCAAGAATAATGTGAGGAATGAGCACTTCAGTGTCGAATAAATAATTTTGTATGAGGATGAGGCTTGTGATGCACATGCCACAAATCTAGGAAAAAACGACATTTGGCGGGAAGTTTCTCAAATAGTCTTTGCATGTAACCTCCAGCTGCTAAAAATAGATCCCTAAAATCTAGGGATACTTTTTTTCCTTTTCCTTTTTTCTTTTTCGAGAAAAGAAACCCATGCATGCAAATCAATATTTCTCAATCCTAGGGGGAACTGGTCAACCTGAAAGCACATGCAACAATCTGCAAGCATGGGGATGAAATCTGTGCAATTTCTAGGTTGAGCAAGACTAGCTATCCCACATGTATTTCGCAATTTCTAGACTGAAGCCCTGGTCGTTAGTCAGAATTATAAATTTTCTGAGCTAAAGCTTAGTTTTGTATTGAATTGTGCATTTTCCACAGGGAAGGTTGTCGGGATGGATTATGCATTTCTGGAGCCCAGTAGGTAGCCTAGTTGGATTGTGCAATTTCTAGAGGGAAGGCTGGTTGCCCTCCAGAATTGCACAATTTTCTAGATGAGCAGTTCAGCTAGAAAATGGTTAAGTCTGGAATGTCAGCCTAAGGGTGGGAGGCAAACAAGTTGACCAACACAGGTTGGTAAGCCACTGAAACTCAGCCGAAGCCTATGTACTCAAACAATGCAAGACATGCTGCTAAGGATGGTTGGTAGGGAGGCTCCAAAACGAAGCTAAAGCAAAAATTTGGAGGGTGGTTGTAGCCACTACACCACATTAATATTATTAATGTCATAATTATCTATATATTAATATATGTTAACTATTGTTGACATAGTCAACTATAGTCAACATGACTACCATGGTGTACCGTACTTACCATAAGCATCATGATCTATATGTAAATGACTTATAATGAACCATAATGTTAATATTAATATTAATAAGGTTTATAATATTAATCTTAGAGTTTATAATCCTATGGTTTAAAGTATTAAACATAAGGTTGGATATATTAAAATTAAAGTTTATAATTTTAGGTTGTATAATATTAATCTTAGGGTCTATATTGGGTTTTATAATGTTAGGGTTTTATAGTATTAATATATTATTCTTAACGTTTATAATATAATCTTAGGGTATTAATCTTCGGGTTTGTAATATTAGTCTCAGGGTTTAATATATTAAGCTTAGGGTTTATAATATTAATTTTAGGGTTCATAATCCTAGGGTTTAATACATTAATCTCAAGATTTATAATCTTATGGTTTATAAAATTAAGCGTAGGGTTTATAATACTAGAGGTTAATATATTAATCTTAGGGTTTATAATATTAATATTAGGATTTAATATATTAAACTTAGGATTTATAATATTAATCTTAGGGTTTGTAATCCTTGGGTTGGTTTAATATATTAATATTAGGGTTTATAATATTAATCCTAGGGTTTATAATATTAATATTCGAATTTAATATATTAAACTTAAGGTTTATAATATTAATCTTAGGGTTTGTAATCCTTAGGCTTAGGGTGAATGCATGAAGATAGGTTACACTTTTGGGCCAAATGTGGTAATGAAATTTCAAAATTTTACACTTTTATCGAGTTGAAGCCTTCAAAATTTATAAAGCATTGTGAATTTTGATTCGTAGTAAAAGGACAATTTGTGGAGAATTATGTTGTTTTCCTAATGATATAATTTGCAAAAAAAATTAGTGTCATATAATTTGTCAATTTTCCATTAAATGAAATGCATGCAAATTTCCGCACATCTTAAGAGGTATGTGTGTGTTCGCATAGCTGTAGGTTTTAACCCCGTACAGAAATTACCTGCATATGAATTCTAAATCACATGAAAAATAAAAATGCGAGAGCATAACACATAAAACACATATACACAGATATTTCCCACTGGATCCCAAACCGGACTACCAGTTTTGAATTTTCATATGTTCCTTTCAATATTAACATACATATTAATAACATGCTGAAGCATCCAATACATGGATCGAAAAACCATCGCGTCCAAAACCATGGACCGAAAAACCATCGCGTCCAAAAAGCATGTGCGAAAAATGCAAGCAAAAACCATAGGTGGGTCTGCCCAACCTAACATAGGGTCCAAAACCAAAATTTTCTAGGGCGCTGCCCCGGACCCCATAAAGTGGGGTTACGAGTACCCCTCAAACCCCCTGTTAACTATGTGGAAATAGTATAACACAACCCAACAATAGCATAAATTAGTCTAAAATGTGTGTGTGTGTGTGTATCATATATATATATAGCATGATCTACTCATAGAACTAAGTTATGCATATTAAAATTTTATTTTTTTATTATTTTTTTAAGTTTGTGAAGTAATATCTTAATTTCATTTTGCAGACACATGTGTTCCTGTAAGGTTTTTTTCTACTCTTTAAATAAATTTAAAAACCAAGAGTACCCTTTTGAAGAGAACTTGTAAACGAAGATATTTGTATTTTTTAAATTTTTTCATTTTGTATATTTTATGTTATTAATTTTTTATTCAGCCTTTTTGAAATTGTCCAAAACAAATTCAATCATTATGTTTAAAAGAAATTAGATAAAAAATATCATATGAATTTCAAAATTTCAAACTCATATTCCATTGGATAGAGGATTCCTTCACGAATCAAACATGATCAACTCCACCACATAAGGATAAATTCTGCCTGAAGTTTGCTAGGGCACGAAATGGTGTTGCAAGGAAATATGCAGAAGGGGAACTAAAACTTCATTTTTAGGCCCTCAATAACTCGATCGAGCACTTAAAAAGCTTGATTGAGCTCTTAAGGTAAATTTTGAAATAGCTCGATTGAGCCCTTTCAACCATAGACTCCTTGTTGTGTTCTCAGTGAGAAGTTTAAAAAAATACCTTGATCAAGATCTTATGTAATTATGGATTACATAGGAGCTCGATCAAGTGTTTATTTTTAAGCCCTCAAACAACTCAATTGAGCGTAAAATATAGCTCAATTGAGTTGTTCTTTTCTCCCTCCCAACTCATGCACTTGGCCAAAATGTGTAACCCATCTTCATCCATTCACCCTTTAATATATTAAACTTAGGGTTTAATATATTAATGTGAAGTTTTATAATATTAGTCTTAAGGTTTATAATCCTAGGGTTTAATATAATGAACTTATGATATATATATATATATATATATTATATAAATATATATATATATATATATATTATATATATATATATATATATATATATATATAATATATATATAAATATATATATATAATATATATATATATATATATATATATATATATACATTACATATATATATACATATACATATTCAAAGAAATGGGTAGCATTTTTATATATTAAAGATGGAAAAGGGCCAGGTCCCTTACAATTTAAAATATTCTTTGTTTTAAATATTTGTAGATATAACTTTAAAGAGTATCTAATACTCCCCCTATTATTTATATTTATATTTCTTACAACATTTATACTATAGTTGATCCAAAATACACCGCATAATTTAACAACACGGAAAAGCATAAAAACCGTGGAATGACTGACTACCAATTTCTTTTCCACTTTTTCCATGGGATTGTCCTACTGTGTCACTAAAGTGGATTGACCAGAAATAGGGTTCAGTTCAGACCTGCACTGCTCATATTCTGCCTCCCCTTCAGCTTGAGAAGTGGAAGAGGGCATTTCTCCAAGCCCAAAGACCTCCTTGAGCATGCTGATAGTAGATGTTTCCACTTTTATCTCCATATTATCCATGTTAAAGCTCATGTTAATCATACCAGTGTTCAGATGTTCCATTGATCTATAAAGAAACTCCAGATCCTTGCCAATCCCTACAAGGCGAGTCAAAACCACCGTTATTTGATCTTGTAACTCCTGAATTACTTGCTTCCCTATCTTCTCTGCCAAGGCCACCACATTTTCGTTGTTTGAGTTTCCCTGTTCCTCTGCACTATCACCACTTCCATTAAGGTTTGCATCAGTCATTTTGCAAGCTATCCTCCCCTGCACCCGAATTATTCTATGGTTTATCTGCATCACACATTTCCTTAATATAATTCCTTTCTTCTTGTTGATCGCACATCCTTTCATAATTAATATCCTTCCCCATATGCATATTATACAATACATGATCATCCATCCTCGCCACTGCCATATTACATTCGGAATGATATGCTACCACTCGAATTTGCAGGAGAAGTGTACTGAAATATCCTTTGCGTGCCTTAGCATTTAATAACAATCGAATGGAACTCCACCTAGGCTTCAAAATGCCTCATAGATTCTAGAGCCTACAACTACAGTTAATACCTCCCAACTGCTTACTCCACCTCCCAAGAAATTCTTGTCCTTCCCAAAGACAAAACTCAGACGTGTTTGATCTACGCTCTTTAATACTTTCGTTATGCCAACTATCTCCCAATGAAGGTTTAATTATACATTCACTTATAGGATATGGCATATATGTTTAGATTGATTGATGATTAGGATTCCTTGTTCCAATTCAGTGTCGATGTTGGCTTGAGAATTTTCCTCATGATTATTCTCTTGTTTTACATGATAGAATCTAACTTCATCAATTTTTTGAGAAGAACCATAATTCTTATAAGCATAGGAGAAGATTCAAACTCTATGAGGTGGCTATTCCTAGAGGAACTTTAACACTTTTGAATGACAACCATAGAATCACCAAAGGTGTTTAGCTTCCTTATTCCTTTGGAGATAGTGATCTTCAGACCTTGCTAGAGCGATACAGCTTCAACTTGATTGTTCATTTCTTTCCCCGGTCCCAAGGCGAACCTTGTTTCAATTGTTCCATCAAGGTTATAACGCACCCCTCCTGCTCCTTCCTCCTTGATGGTTTAATATGTTAATATTAGTGTTTATAATATTAATCTTAGGGTTTATAATATTAATCCTAGGCTTATATTATTAATCATAAGATTTATAATGTTAGAGTTTAATATAGTAAACTTAGGGTTTAATATTTTAATCTTATGATGTATAATCTTAGGCTTTATAATATTAATCATAGAGTTTATAATTTTAAGTTTTATAATGTTAGGATTTATAATATTTGGTTTAATATTAGGGTTTAATATTGTGATGTTGGAATGATACATAAATTTATCCAATGTCGCATTGTGACAAACACTGTCCCAATGTGACAATCAATCTAACAATCATTGTCGCAATGTTGCATTACATTGTAATTTATTCAATGTTGCTTTGTGACAGTAAAAATTTGGAGTTTAATGTTAAGGTTTATAATATTGGGTTTATAATACTAATCTTAGAGTTTATAATACTAGAGTTTAATATATTAATCTTAGGGTTTAATATATTAATCTTAGGGTTTATAATATTTGGTTCAATATTAGAGTTTAATATTGTGATGTTGGAATGGTGCATAAATCTATCCAACATCACATTTGACAAACATTGTCTTAATGTGACAATCAATCTAACAATCATTGTCGCAATGTTAGATTATATTGTAATTTATTCAACATCGCATTGTGACATTACAAAATTGGGGTTTAATATTAGGGTTTGTAATATTGGCTTATAATATTAGGGTTTAATATTGAGTTTATAATATTAGGGTTTATAATATTAGGTTTAATATTATGGTTTTTAATATTGGGTTTAATATTACAATTTAATATTGCGTTTATAATATTAATCTTAGAGTTTATAATCCTAGGGTTTAATATATTAAACTTAGTTTTTTTAATATATTAATCTTAGGGTTTATAATATTGAGTTTTATAATTTTAGAGTTTATAATATTTGGTTTAATATTAGGATATAATATTGTGATGTTGGAATGGTACACAAATTTATCCAAAATTGCTTTATGAAAAACATTGCCTCAATGCAACAATCAATCTGACAATGATTGTTGCAATGTTACATTACATTGTAATATATTAAATGTCATATTGCGATGCTACAAAATTGGGGTTTAATACTAGGATTTATAATATTATGGTTTTTTATATTGGATTTAATATTGGGTTTATAATATTGTGTTTAATATTAGGGTTTATAACATTTATTTTGTAATGTTAGGGTTTATAATATTTGATTTCATATTAGGGTTTAATATTGTAACATTGGAATGGTAGGGAAATCTATCATACATCACAGTGTGACAAACATTACCACAATGTGATAATTAGTGTGACAATCATTGTTGCAATGTTACATCACATTGCAATTTATTCAATGTCGCATTACAACATTTCAAAATTAAGGTTTATAATATTTGATTTTATAACATTAGGGTTTATAATATTTTATTTAATATTATGATGTTGGAATGTTAGAAAAATATATCGAATGCCTCATTGTGACAAATAATATCGTGAAGTGACAATCAATCTCACAATCATTATCACAATATTACATTACATTGGAATGTATTTAATGTCACATTGTGACATTACAAAATTAATGCTTAATATTAGGGTTTATAATATTGGGTTTAATATTAGAGTTTATAATATTGGGTTTAACATTAGGGTCTAATATTGCATTTATATTGGATTTATAATATTAATACGGAACTCTCCTCTTTAATGGATGTTATGAAGGTATCTCTCTAGGGTTTAAGTAATTCATGACCGGCTACTACCATTTATGATGGGTTGTTTTGTCTAGGCGAGGGCTCCAATTCACCTTTCCTCTCCATCCCATATCCATCTGAACTTCATTCCTAGTCTCAGGCACAGTTGAGTCTCACTATTACTCAAGGTTCTATTGGCATTTCTACAATAGGTAATAGTGGTTCAGTCCCATAAATGAGGGGCTTTCGCCTCCCCATATCGTATTCTCGGTACTATTCCCGAGGGCTCCTCCCACCAGGTCTCTGCTTCTACTCATCCCTTAGGATTCTTTGATGGTATCTCCAGAAAAGATACAAGTCTATAAGAAAATAGATCCTTGGATTTAGATGAGAACCCACAAGCTGAAGGTGCTCCCTCAGACCAGAAAAAAGATTGGGGGAAAGGAAAAAATCAAAATGCTCAAAATTTCAGGAACGCGACTGTCGACTTGTTTTTGGGGCTATAATTACAATGGCTCAAGCATGCTCTAATAGAAAGCATTGTACTAGTTGGTTGAGTTCGTGGCAGAACCTACACCCCTACTCGCCTGAGGAAATGGGCCGCAAAAGTTTGGGGAAACCTGGTGGTGCAACTCCCTGGAGTCATCACTCTGTCTAAGGGTGGTTCACACTCATCTTCCTGTAGCCGGAACAGGTGGATTAGGCCTTGAAGAGGTACTAGCATATTGAAATGACTCTAGTCCTGCTTAAGCACTGGACACTGCTCTATGGTCCTGAGAAAGAAAACATGGGTGTTGGTTCGATTTAGGTTTTCCTTCCCGTCCTTCCGCTCCAATTTTGGGTAGAGGACATATTCTGGTGTATTGGAGATGACATGAGGGTGTATCTTGACCATGACAGGGCATACCAAGATACATGATGCATGGCTTTAACTAGAATACTGGTGTACCTAGACACCAGAGAGGGCCTGGTGGAGAGATAACTACATCAGATGGGAGAGATCACCATGAGATAGGTTCTCGAGTAAGAGGGAATCCCTTTTCATTGTAGGAGGTGACATTAGGTGGGACATATGTACAAAGACTTCCCCATGCTCTATAGGAAGCAGCAGGAACCTCCAAGGTCTCTGGTTGCGGCAAGTGCACAAACGATGAAGGAAGATTTTCTTCTGCATGTGGACTCTCTGGAGGCTTCGGGGCTGCGACAACATGATTTTGGGGTGTCATCATCACAACCGAACTTTGTGACCTTAGCAGCCCCTCTCACCAGAGATTGAGAAAGAGAACCGTCTTTCTTGTGTACTCCTCCTCCTCCTCCTTTGTTTTCAAATGAATGTTTGATATCTGATATTGCTTCTGCATCTATGTTTTTTTCTGGTTTGATCACTGAGGTTAGCAAGTTGTGTTGCCTTATTTTCCATGTTTTATAAACCCTTCCCCCTCCCCCTAGTACAAACCCCTCTATTATCTTGATTTCACCCTCTCCAACTCTCAAAGGCAGTCTGACCTCTAGTGGTTCTCACCGCCATTACCTTCGCACCCTCTCTGCTTCTCAGTCCTCGAATTTTGAATTAGATGAGGATCTCCTCCCTTCCATCCCCTTGAAACCCCGCCAAGGAAGACAATCTCATCTTTGTAAAGCCATTAATAGGTTTGGCATTGAAGTGGCTTTAGGCATACAAACCCCCATTGTTTGGGTCCTTAGAGAAAAGGGAAACCCTCAAAAGGTTACCCCATGAAGTGTCTCTCCTTCAACTGTAGGGGCCTGGCTAGCCTACACAAAAAACTAGCCCTAAACAGGTTATGTAACTTAGAGAGATTATATGTCATTTTTTTGCAAGAAACTCTAGGGGAAGGGAGCCTGGTTAATAGAATTCTCACGAATTTCCTTCCAGACTGGGTTTTCCATTTCTTGGATGTTTGAGGGTGTTCGGGTGGCTGCGCCATGGGCTTTAATAAAAGATCAATAAAATTGCATAATGTATGGGGTGGTTAGGGTTATCTGGGTGCTGACATTACATCCTCAGATTTCAATCTCCCTCTTAGGCTCATCAAGATTTATGGGCCCTATCATAACAGGAAATTGTTCTAGGGTAAACTATTGGAGGCTGATTTTATGCAAACTGAAAATTTGATCATTGGGGGAGATTTAAATTTCTCCCTTGGGCTAGCAGAATCCTAGGGTAGTAGAGCCCACAGTGATCCCATATTAGCCTTTTTTTAAATCTTGATGGATTCCCATGACCTTCTAAACATTGATTCAGCTAAGCTTAAGCTGACCTGGAGGAGCAGAAGGATGGGGGAGGATGCATTGTCTAGAAGGCTGGACTGCTTTATGATAAAGGCCCCTCTACTTTCTAAAGTGGATCGTTTTCACCAGTGGGTGGGTTCGGGAGGGATATCAGACCATTCTCCAATTTTTTTGGAGATTAGGGATGACAAACACAAACCCGAGGCACCTTTTAAATTCAACTCAACTTGGCTCTCTGAAGTTGAATTTCACAAACTATTAAGTGACTCTCGGATACACTATAGGCCAGGCGACCGAATCTCCCCGTCCGAGGTAGTTGCAAAAACTTTAGCATTCCTAAAAACAAAAACCATTGATTGGGCGAAGAACAAACAACGAAAGGATGAGGCCAATATTTGAAGGATTGAAGAAGACCTCAAATTTTTGGAAGCCTTTGGGCTTACAAATTTTATTTCAACTCAAATGAAGGCATAATTAATCCATCTAGAATCAGAGAAAATTAGACTCTTGAGATAGAAAGAGGAGTCTTGGCATTTAAAGATCAGAGCATTATGGCTAAAAGATGGTGATGAGAACTCCAAGGTTTTTGAACAATATGCCTGAGGGAGAAAGTCTATCAACACCATTTGGGAGCTACATGATCAAGAAGGTGGGGAGGCTAACACCTTCAATCAACTAGCTGATATGGGTGTTCGTCACTTTTCAAAAATATACAAGGCCCAAAGGGGTGTCACCCTCCCTCCTCATTCATATTACTAAGGCACTCCCTAGATTTGTCGAGCCAGAAGAGGTGGAGACCTTAATTGCACCGGTTTCGTAGGGGGAACTTGAAGCAGTGCTAAAATGTCTCAAAAAATATAAAAGACCAAGGCCAAATGGGTGGCCAGTGGAATTCTACAACACCTTCATTGAGTTTATTGGGTCAGATCTGCTTAAGGCTATTGAGCATTGTAGAACCATAGGAAGAATATATGAGGGGTTTAATGCGACTTTCCTGGCCCTCATCCCAAAAATTGACGAACTGCTTACCTTTGATGATTATCGTACAATCTCGCTCTACAACAACATCTACAAAATCATATCCAAAACCATCGCCCTTCGTGTTAAACCTATCCTCTCTAGGATGATCTCCAAGGAACAATTTGCTTTCCTCAGTCATCGACAGATTCACAAAGCTATAGGGACTACCCAGGAAGGCCTCCACTCGATAAAAAAACCAAATAAAAAGTCCATCATTCTAAATATTGATCTATCCAAAACCTTTGATTGGGCTATTTGGTCCTACCTGCATCTCATCCTCACTCATATTGGCTTCCCCCACTCCTTTATCTCCTGGACTATGTGTTGCTTCTCTTCTACCTCCTATAGTATCCTTACCAACGGTGTGACTTCTGGTTTTTTTCATGTTGAGAGTGGTTTGAGACAGGAATTCCCTATCTCCCCCCTTGTTTTTCTTCTAATCATGGAAGGTCTAAGCAGACTAATAAAAAATGCTCGTGAGATTGGTGATTTGGGGGGAGTCTAGATATCGGATATGACTACTCTCTCGCATATTTTGTTTGTTAATGATGTACTTATATTTCTAAATGGTTCGTTTCATGACTCATATGTTTTCAAGAACATACCATCTCTCTTTTGCAAAGCAACATGTATGGAACCAAATTATGGGAAATCCATGATCATTTTTGTGACCTGTCTCTAAAATGAGGAAAGGTACACGGCGCAAAAATTTTCTTTTGTCATACAAGAGTTGGATGCTGCCCTAAAATACCTGGGGTTCAGACTGAAACCAAATGGTTATCATATCGCCGATTGGGCCTCGTTTATTGCAAAAATTGGAAGCAGAATAAACATCTAGCAGCAAATTTGGCTCTCCAAGGCGGGCATACTTACTCTAATAAAATCGGTTCTCGACATCATTCTGGTCTACCGGGTGACTCTTTCTTGGATCCTACAAGGTATTCTCAACATGATACAACAAATCTATTGTAGATTCCTCTAGTGGGGTTAGAATGTGGGCAGGACTTTTGCCTAGGTCCGCTCGGACAAGATTGGGAAGCCTACAAAACTAGGAGGTTGGGGTTTAAAAGACCTACAGTCCTTTGCAATGGCTCTCACTACAAAGATGGGCTGGAAATTAATCAATTCAGAAATCCTTTGGCAAGAGGTAATTTATTTCAAATACATCCACACCCTCTCAATTATGGATTTGATTTGAAAACCAAATATATCTTTTGTTGGTGCCTCCATCATCTGGAAGGCAATCTCCAAATCTTTTAGTATTATCAAGAATGGGCTAGCATGGCAAATTGGAAAAGGTGCATCGGTGCATTTAAGCACGGATGCCTGGACCAATTGTGACAATGCCCATATCCTACCAAGGGACCTTCGGTAATTTCTTTCTGAGACAAGTATCACAAAGATCACCCAAATTGTTGTTCAGGGATTCAACCTATGGGTGCATCAGTGATGGTAGGATCACAGAGAATTGAACATTCCAGACAGATGGCACAAGGTCTAGTTTCGATTTATTGGGGTATTGGAGGAAGCCAATACCAAGTTAACAGAGAAAGAGGACGAGCTCATCTGGGCCACTGTCCCTCATGGGTGATACTCCCCAAGAGCAAGTTATGTGGCTCTTTTAATAGCCCAGGAAAATGGCATAATCAACTGGTGGTGGCGCCACCTTTGGAAACTAAAATCCCTCCCAAAATCAAAGTTTTTCATGTGGTGTATTCTCACAAACAAATCCCTAACTAAAATAAAACTCATGAAATGAGCTTTTCATGGTCCCTCCAGATGTTGCTTCTGCAAATCCAATGTTGAAGACATGAACCATCTCTTCCTCCTCTGCTCGGTCACGACACAGTTTTGGTCCTCTATAATTTCTTCCCTAAACTTAAATACCAATTGGTCTGGTCAAAATTTTGAGGAAGCATGGCACTGTTGGTGGTTTGAGGCCCCTACCCAGAAAGACAGAAATATTCCCTTGATCGTTTGTTGGGGCATTTGGTTAAACATGAATCGACTGATCTTCCAGATGCTTCGATTAACTAGTTAGTCACTTGTATCAACATAGTTTCCCTTTTCAATCTGATTCCAGACATTCCAGACAACAAATCACCTCAGGTAATCACTCCAGAATGCTTTGATCATAGTTCTCCGTGGGGTTATTTTGATGGCTCTGTCTAAGCCGAGGGCTGTGGGGGGGGGGGTGGAGTTGTCCTTCACATCAATGAGCACCTATCTTTCAGAATCAAAGTGGGTCTCGGCAGGGGAACAAATAATTTTGCTGAGCTTCACAATTTAAAACACCTTCTCTTATTCATGCAGGAACAAAATTGTCAAAAGATTCACATATTTGGGGATTCAAAACTTGTTATAAATTGGATAAACGATGCATATCATTGTCACATCCACACTCTCAGGGACACACTGGATGATGTCATTACTCTAAAATCACAATTTGATTTTATTGTATGCTCTCATATATACAGGGAAAGGAATAAGATCCTTGATCGTCTATCCAAAGAGGTCGTGCAGCTGAACAAGAGTCAATGGTTAATCAGGAATTCAAAGATGGTGCTTTCTATTAGTTTTTCCACCATCCATTCATTGAGATGAATGGGAATCACTCGGACTGATCTTCTCGATCATTCCATGGTTTTTTTTCTTATGTCATTATCAGTTTTTGGACACTTTTATGCTTTTAAGTTATCATTGTTGTTTTTAATTTACTTTTTGCAACCTATGATGTAATTTGTATATATGGTTTCGAACACTTATGATATGTTTCACTAGTGAATGCATCTCATACATGATGAATGATACAACATGTAATTTTCTTAATATATTAATGAAAATTGCACCTTTTTCCTTGGAAAAAAACATTTTGTTTAATATTACGGTTTATAACATTGGATTTAATAGTAGGGTTTAATATTGGGGTTTATAATACTGGGTTTAATATCGATATTACAATATTGGGGTATAATATCAAGGTTTATAATATTTGGTTTAATATAAATATTTAATATTGTGACATCAAAATGATACAACAATCTATCAAACATCGTACTGCGACAAAGATTGTCACAAAGTGACAATCAATCTAACAATCATTGCCACAATGCTACATTATATTTCAATTTATTCAATATTAGGGTTTAAAATTTGGGTTAATAATATTGGGTTTAATATTAGGGTATGTAATATTTAGTTTAATATTAGATTTATAATATTCAGTTTAATATAGGGTTTCAATGTTAATTTAAACTTATTCACATAGTTGAATAATTAGCTTGCCCTCACTTATATCAAACGCTAATAGTAAAATCACGTACTAAAACCCAATACAAAAACTCAATAATAATATTGAATACTAAAATCTCATATGTATATTGAATACAACTTGAGTGGGCCTACTGGTTAAGAGCATGTGTTTCCTCCTAAGAGGTCATAGCCTCAAAACGAGAGGGGGGTAGAGTATGTATGCCTTCGTAAACTTAGCAGTCGAAATTTTGTGCAGAGGTGGGTCCCTTGTCCCACAAACAAGGGGGTCTCATACACCAATTTGGTGTTTGCCTTAGTTGTGACCTTAAAATTAGATAATATTAATAATTATGATAATCATATTCTAGTTAATATAAATGTTATAATATGACTATAATAATATTAATTATTATAATAATACTAAATACTAAGGGTTTATATTGTTACTATATTAAGATTTAAATTATAAACCCTAATATATAATAATATATTAGGGTTTATAATATTAATCTTACAATATAATATATTAAAATCCTAATAATATTATTATTATTATAATATAATAATAATAATTATAAATATAATATACTAATAATAAATCTTAAGAATTTATATTATTATTATATTAGAATTTGATGGAGAGTGGATGAGAAGAAGCTCTACATCATAAAATGATTTGTTGTGGGTTGGCTTAGGTAGAGAATGATACTGGCTAATTTAGATTAAAATATCTCATAAAGCAATTTTAGATTAAAATATGTCATAAAGTAGAGTAGAGGCACAAAATGTTTACATTACATAATGATCTATTGTAGATAAAATATTGTCGATGTCTTTAGAAAAATGAAAAATATTGTCTTCACCAAAAGGCATGACAACATAATATAAATTACCTAATCATGTCATAAGAATGAACACATTATTGTATTATCATTATTACTTTTGCATATGATAAGGTAGCTCAGAGAAAAAAAACAAACAAACATAAATTTGTTTATGTATTTAAGTTGAAGCTAAGTTGGGGTCACTTAGTCTGTTGGATGGAAGAGCTAACTACTCACTATTGGAATGCAATCACCAAAAGCTTAGAAACACCTCTTGGATTGTTTAATTTCCCAAAAATAACTTTTATTCCCAATCCCTACTCACCCCTCCCATATGAGAAACTTAATAAAAACTAAACTTCACCCAAACCAATTAATCTACTAAGAAATAAAATTTTATTCCAAACAATTAAGTATAACAATATCTAAACAAACTCATTTACAATTTTGTAATACTTGCTATTAAAAAAAAAGTTAACAATTTTGCCCTTTCTAAGGACGAGTCTCGAATAAAAATCAACTAAGACCAACTCCCTATTAAAATGTTTGATAGAAATTTATTCGACTCCTTACATGTGAAAATTATGATCAACTAATATATAAATGGAGAGCTAATTAGGTAAAATTGACTCAATCATTGCCTACTAAAAATCATGTAACCTAACTTCGCTTACTTAATTAGTATTTTTGGTAAAAGTCTCGGATGAATACCAACTCAGACCAACTCCCTATTAAAATGTGTAATGGAAATTTATTCGACTCCTTACATGTGAAAATTTACAATCAACTGATATATCAATGGAGGACTGATTAGGTGAAATTGACTCATTCATTGTCTACTAAAAATCATTTAAACTAACTTCACTTCCTTAATTAGTATTTTTTGGTAAATGGAAGGGAAGGGAAAAGAGGTATTGGGTTTATCAAGTGATTGTGACTCCATTAGAGTAACTAAACCTAATATATATAATATATAAATATATATATATAGAGAGAGAGAGGAGAGAAGAGAGAGAGAAGAGAGAGAGAGAGAGAGAGAGAGAGTAAACTAAACTTAATCAAATATAAATATATAAATATATAAATATATATATATATAGATAGATAATTGTATTCTACCTTGTCCACGAGCAGTCAATGGCCCCATTTTTTCAGGTATACATCACTTAAACCAACTTAACTAGCATATAGACTAGCATCTCTCCAAAACCCCAGCATACGACATAGCACTGGAAAAGCTCTGTAACAAGATATCTGCCTTTAAATTTTCAAGTACACTAAGATATTAGTCAATCTACGAATATTCTTGGATATCATAAATTTAACTAAGGTCATTTTCCTATTATCAGTTTTTAAACAATCCATCAATATACAAATCGTCTTAAAAAACACACTCTGGATTTTGAAATTACAGATCGCCTTCACATGTAAACCCTTTAACTTCCTATTGTAACTCGTTTCTGCTGACCTTTTGATTCTGCAATATTCCGTGAAACAACAAAATATTTAAAAAACAAGAAAATGATTCCCTGGATATTAAGAACACGGATCGAACCCTATAAAATTCACAACACTTCCCTAAAACTCTAAAAGAATTGGAGGTTGTGCAGACCTTTGACATGGATAATATTATCATCATAAAAATAATGATAGTAGCCGACTTCATCACACCCTATTAATGATATATACATGGAGGTGGGGTTGTCCACGTATTTGACATGGACATAGAGGTAAGAGAGATTTCTTGCTGTGACATGACAATGCCCATGAAATTATATGGCATTGTTAGGTATCTTTAGGTCAATTGCTAATTCCCTGAATATTCGCAAACAGACACGAGCCTGATCAATTTTTTTATGGTGCCCATGTCCGTCTGATTCCCAAATATTCGAGAAATCAGAAATCAATTTAAACTCAGAACATTGCCTAGAATTTTCGAACAACAGTGACGTAATGACGAGATGAGCTTATGTTCATGATTTATTTTAAGATTTTCACAATTTAAATGGCTGCCTCGTAAAGTACAAAGAAAATATATAGAGTGGAGCAACCTATCTTCTTTTTCTCTTTTTTGCTATAGCAAGAGCAAAACCTTCTATATCATTAAATCAAAATATGGTTACATAGTGTACATAAGCCATCCAAAACCAAGAGCTTTGGACAAACAGTTCCTTACTAAACCCAAAAACCTCACAACCGACCTCAGGTCAGCCCAACCAGTGGGGGCCAACTTATGAGTTAATATCGTATATCGTCTGCCTCAAAAACCACACCAAAGGGTTTGCATATCCTCCTGACCCCACCAAACTACCCGCTCTTTCCCAACCATTGATCTAAGCACCTGGATCCAATGGCCAGGAGCCAAATCGCTCCCCCCCACACAACCGAACGTTAATCTGCAATGAAGGGTGGTAAACAAAACAAGCCTCTGCCACCTGTTGAGTACTCAATGAATCGCGACCAAAAAAGTAAAACCGCTTACCATGCAATCTTTGCACGATCATCAAAAAACCACCGCGGCGCAGTATTCCACTTGAACCCGACAAGGAAAACAATTCTGGTGATTGTAGGAACGAACCTCCCGCTACTTCCGATATTACCATGGACCCTGAATCCAAGACTGCCCTAATGAAGCAAAAAGCTCCACCTCAAATCCATCCAAGAATCAGGGGCACCCAAAGGAGAAACTTCGGGAGAAAAGCCAAACTAAGAGGCAGAGGATGCTTTGGCTGGGGAAACTCCATTCCTACATGACACCCTCCCTTGATATCAGACCACTTCAATGTCCTCTGCCACTTGTTCATTGCGTTTAAACGGTTCTGGGGCATTTCCTATCACTTCTTCTCCATCCTGCAATCTGCATTATTCACCCCTTGGTTGGCCAGAATGTCTGCAAGCTTATTAGCATTTCGGCGCACATGATTGAAACTAACAGTACGAATTCCCTGAAGGTGTACTTGAATTCGTTGATAAACCTGAATTAGTCTCCAATGATTTGAGACTTTCTCCGGTTTAGTACCACAACTAATTCTTTTTACAGAGTTGATGTTTATTTCGGAGTCTACTTCTATAATGACATTTGGGCTGCAATTTTGAATCAAAATCTCGAGGCATTGCTCCAGAGCCATTAATTCTGCCATGTTATTGGTGGCTTTACCTAAATGGTTGTGGAAGATTAAGATGATTATGCCCTCTTCATTTCTTGAAACTCCTCCAAAACCAGCTATTCTCGGATGGCCTTTTGAGGCACCATCAATATTGAATTTCAGGTAGTTTTTTGGAGGAGGGTGCCAGAAATCTTTCTCTATTTACATGGTTGTATCCTTTTTCCAAGCCCTTGGGGAATGATCTCTTGCAATCCCAGAAGTCTGAGACTTCTCAGCTCCATCTTTGAGAGAGGATTCTCTGGGATATTGCACACTGTGGTACTGATTGTTTCCCTGATCTGATTCAAAATCAAATCATAAAGCTTCTAAGGGTTGGAATTTTCATTCTTGAAGATTCTTTTTTTTCTTTCTTTCCACACACTCCATATAATGAATCCTAGCGTGAAAGCCCAAGCCAAATTAAGAGCTTCATTCTCCGAAAATATCCTTCTCCATTTATTTAGGGTATTAGTGATACTTCCTCTGTCCCTGTTTGTTTGTTGGAAAATGTTGGAAAAAGAATCCCAAAGCCAGGTGGTGTAAGAGAAGCAATTGAGAATGTGCTCCATAGTCTCCTCTTGCTCTTCGCAAAGCTAACATCTAGAAGGAACCAAAACACCCCTTTTTCGAATATTGTCCCAAGTCAATATTTTCTTATAATGAACCAGCCACATAAAAAGCTTGATCTTCATCCATCCTTGGTATATCTAGAGTTGCTGCCAGGTTTTTTCTGGAACACTGGACTCCAGCCCAAGGAGAATATTCTTTTCCTCCTTGAGATTAAAGGTACCTTTGTTGTTGTTACCCCATCTCAATTGATCATGCTCCTTTGTGACCAAGATCATCCTTTGTTTTAGTAAGCTTCTCAGTGCCTCTGCTTCTATTGTCATGAGGCTATTATCTCTGCAATCAATGTTACTCCAACTTCTCCACTTTCCCTGTACCTGTGAGATATCCCAGAAATCCTTTACTTTGTTTAACCCTTGGGAATCTGTTTCCTATTTGAGACTTAAAAAGTCCTCTTTTAACAACACTGGTTCTCGTTGCCATTTTTCCTTCCAAAAGAGTGCTTGATCACCTTCTCTGATTTCCCAAAAACTGTGTTGTTGCACTATGCTTCTATTATCCCAAGCCCTGTTCCAGATGTGAGAGCCCTTTATGTTTCCTAACATTCTTATGAGATCCTTGTGTGCCAAGAGCTGGCATATTTTTCTTTCCAGATCCCTGCCCAATGGGGTTTTGGCTCTTGCACCCATCGCCACCAAAGCTTGGCCTCTAGCACTTTACTAAGAATCTCCTGATCATCTAAGCCTAGACCCCCATGGCTCTTGTGTTTGCAGATTTTGTCCCAGGAAACCAGGGCCCATTTCTTCCTAGTTTCCTCCTTACCCCATAGGAAATATCTTTGAACATTCTTGATCTGCTCTAAGACTCCTTTGGGAGCTGGAAGGGCTGATAACATGAAAATCGAGATGGATTATAGAACTCCCTTTGTCAGAACAAGCCTGCCAGCCAAGTTCAAGGCTCTCAAGGTCCATTTTTAACTTTATCCTATAACTTATTTAGCACAGGTTCCCAAATAATTTTACGCATTGGTCTATCTGTGATAGGCACTCCTAGATATTTTGAGGGGATGGAGTCGCTTTGGAAGCCAAGGATCCTTAAGATATTTCTTTAAATAGCAATGTTAGTATTTAAGAAGAAATTTTTTTATTTTGAAAGATTAACTTACATACCTATTGCCATTGCAAAAACATTGAGGATTTGATTGTAGGCAGAAGCTTCTTTGACTGTGGGGATTCCTTGCAACGTGGTGTCATCTACAAATTATTAGTGTGTAAGTGTCTGACCATTCTCAGTTACTTGAAGACCCATAATTTTGCTCATGTCTTTGGCTTGCTTGATAGACCTCCCAAGTCCTTCCATCATAAGGATGAAGAGAACGGGAGAGAGCGGGTCTCCCTATCTAAGGCCTCTAGACGGAATGAAGATCTTAGAGGGACAGTCGTTAACCAAAATAGAAAAGCTGGATGTAATTACCAGAGCCATTACCCATTTGACCCAATTATGATCAAACCCAAAGGCTGTGAGTACCTTTTTGATGTAAACCCAATTGACCTTGTCATAAGCTTTGGCGATATCCAGTTGCATGATCATCCCGACCTACTTTTTGCTTGTGAGAGAGCGAACCACCTCATGGGCTTGAATAATGTTGTTCAAAATTTGTCTACCCTCCACATAACCAGATTGCTCCTCTGACACCAATGTAGCGAGGAGAGGTTTGAGTCTGTTAGTCACTACTTTGGATATTATCTTGTATACTACATTGCATAAAGTTATGGGTGTATTCTTATCTGTTGTTTGAGAAGAGTCCTATTTGGGTATCAGGGAGATGAAGAAGGTATTGAGGGCTTTTAGGATAGTTTTACAACCCCTTGAATCCTCTACAACATTTAAAATATCCATTTTGACTATATCCCAACAAGCTTTGAATAAATCCACATTAAAACCATCTGGGCCTAGTGCTTTGCCATTCTGCATTTCTTTGAGCACCTCGCTGACCTCCTCTTCAGTTATGTTCTGTTTAGGTTAATATTATCCTCTCTAGACACCAGCATAGGGATATATCTTTGATTTCATTTATTCATTTTTCCCTGTCTGGATTGTTTTCTTGTGAAATGTCTCGAAATTTTTTGACAAACACTGTTTCAATATCCTTATGTGTGTTCTGAGTCTCCCCCTTCTTATCCTTTATTACCAAGATTCTGTTGAATGCTCTATTGGCCATAGTGGATCTAAGGAAAAATCTCGTGTTGTGCTCTCCTTCTTTGAGCCATTGCACTATGGACTTTTGTCTCCAGAATATTTCCTCTTGTTTGCATAGGTTTTCCCATTCATGGTGAAGTTTGTCATCCTGCTCATTTTTGTCTTTGTTAAAGCCATCTTGTATCAAATCTTGGTTGAGCTCCTGAATTTTGGTTTCCACAGATTTTTTGTTCAAAAAAAATTTACCGTAATCCTTCTTGTTCCATTCTTTGATTCTAAACTTAATATGATTTAGTCTTTTATGCAGGAGAAACATTTTAGATCCTTGGATCTGCAAGTCCTCAATCCACCATTTTTTGATATTACTCAAGAAATCTGGGTGGGAGAACCAAATTTTTTCGAATCTGAAGGGTCTATTCCTTGGAGAATCCAAACCCTTGATTTCCAATTGAATCGTCTAGTGATCCGATCCTCCAAAGGGAAGAATTTTTGTTGTAATTTTATTATTTATAAGCATAAGTTCCTCTGATATCATGAACCTGTCTAACCTAGAGGCCACCTGAGCTTCCCCTCCTCTCTTGTTGTTCCAAGTAAAAAGGTCATGAGTCTGAGTCAACCAATTTCAAGTTCTTTGTGA
This sequence comes from Pinus taeda, assembly GCA_000404065.3. NCBI lineage: Eukaryota > Viridiplantae > Streptophyta > Pinopsida > Pinales > Pinaceae > Pinus > Pinus taeda. The sequence continues at coordinate 43,170 of APFE030588448.1, forward strand.
ACGATTGAAATGTTAATGAGTCTTTGTTTAGTGCTGTGGTTCCTCCTTTCTTTTCCAAAAGAGATTTGATCATATTAAAATTCTCTCCCATGATCCAAGCAATACCAGTATGTCTGTCCCTGAGATCAGTGAGGGATTCTAGCAATCTGAACTTATCCTCTATTCTTTGAGGACCATAAACATTAGTGACTAGGAAGGTTTCAGAAACCCCTACTAGTTGAATGACTATTGGTAAGTAGTTTCTGAATGCCTCTGCATCTAATACTCTGACTTTTCGGGGGTTCCAGAGAGTGAGAATGCCCCCAACTATGTTATCTACTTTAACTTCTAAAAACTCAAATCTATGGAGCCATTTGCGATGGATTAATTTTATTTTCTGGATGGAGCACATCGTTTCCTGAATGAAGATCATATCCGGCATGTCTTGTTTCATTCTAAAACTGAGCATTCTTTGCTTTCTTTTACTACCTAGACCTCTTATATTCCAAGATGTAAACTTCATAATTAAATATTTGTGAAGGAGTAACTAGTCAGGTCTTTCATCTTACCTGAGTCTATCATCAACTTTCCACACTCCATTAATAGCTCCTTCTACTTCTTTCTGCCCCTTTTCTTGCCTGCATTTCTGGTTGCTAGTCCTGGATTTGATTTCATTGTTTTCACACCTCTGCACTCCTGCATGTTGATGCTTTTTCCTTTAACTGACCCCTTTTCCTGAGTTTTCCACAAAAACAACTATTGTATTCTATTGCATTCATCTTGAGGTAATGAATCTATCCCCACCGTGGTTCCCTGCTGCAGAAATCCTTCCAGATCTAGGTGTTATTTATCTAGAATTTCCTGAAGTTCATGATCCTCCAGATCTGTTTTACTCTGGGTCATTTCCTAGTCCTCTGCTTGCTACTTTCTGAAAGTTTTCCATGCCCTTCTTTTCTTTCAGTTTACTTTTGTCTTCTGCTTTGCTAAGAGGGCAGTCTCTAATCAAGTGTCCATGTTCATGGCATTTACGGCATCTAAATGGAATATGCTCATAGTCCACCATTTGCACCCATTCTTCATCTAAAACTTCCAAGATAACTTTGTCCGGAAGAGCTCCTAAAAGATCCATCTCCACACAAATCCTTGCATAGGAAGTATATTTACCCCTTCTGGTGGCTTCCGAGGCTTTGACAAAATGACCTAGTTTGTTGCCTATAGCCACAAGTGATTCATTTTTCCAAGAATACAGAGGTAGAGAAAAACGCCTTACCCAGACAGGAACTGAAGTGAAAGTTACCCACTCTGGAACAAAGTTCATCACCCAAGGCCGCATATAGAGGCCCGCTGCTACAAAAAAGTAGGGTTCTCCTTCGAATATTCTATCTTTGTCTTCGATGTTAGTAAACACCACTATGAAGAAACCCTTTGACCCAAGATGTAGATCGATACTGCCCTTAGGTTTCCAATGATATTTGATCCATGTCTGCAAAGCCTTTTCAGTGGGCCATAATCCCATGAATTTGCATATGATGGCATAAGTCTCCATATGTTCCCTGTGCTCCTATTGTGCCAGATTATTTAATACTACTCTCGGAGTGATTATCATTCTAGGTCTACACGGTCCCTTTTGTTTTTCTTCCTTTTTTCTTGGTTTTTTTCTTCTTCCTCCTTGTCTGTTGTGTTGTTCGTTTCCTTGAACTTTGCCCCATCTGTCTCCTTTTCCTTATTTCTGCTTTCTTCCTCCACTGAACCTCTGACATTACCCAGGAGTGACATGCCTCTACTAGCCACAACATCTTTGTAGGAGGGAGTGGAGCTCCCTCTTCTGCGAACCTCCATTAGGGTCAGACTCTGCGTCTCTTAGAAAATCTGCACGATTTTCCGTTCTCTCCCCCTAGTAGTGCTCTCCACCGCAACCTATCTTCTTTTTCATTAATGCTCTTAATGGGTATTTTTTTTAATTTTTATTCAGTAAATATTAATTTTTTAACATTCCTAAGTGATCATTAAAGCTCTCAATAAATCTCTTTCTCAGTGACATTTATATGCAATGAAATCAGAGATGTACCCAACCACCTCTGTTCATTTTTCCATCTTTTAAAGGCACCTTTTGATATTCGAAACTCCTATTATTATCTCTTTTTTAATGGCACATTTTATGAGACTAAAGTCAGATTCTTGGGCATCACACGTACTCACGAGATGTATGAAGTTGATGCTATTTTTTTCTCTTTTCATTTTTCTATAATGTTTTTATTTATTTATTTCCCATTTCAGTAAAGTGAGATATTTATTTTCTATTTTAATTTTAAGAAAGTGAAATATTTAACATTTCACATTTCATTATAAGAAAAATGTGTAATTTTTTATGTTCTACATGTATAAAATATTATAAAACATCAATCATCTCACTTACATTGTGTTTGACTACAATCATGTCTCAAAGGATGTATACTTAACTAATCCCACTTTTATTGTGCTTGTTAGATTAGTTGTTGATATTACTACCAACACTATGATCATTCATGTTAATTAATATATTTTAATATCAGCTATATATATATATATATGGAAGGAGATTAAAAAAATATTTTAATAAACTCTCTTAATAAAATATTTATATAGGCAAAGAGAAGAAAAATAATAAAAAGTAAAAAAAATTGGAATTAATTGAAAAGGGATGGTATCATTCATTTCATTTTAATTTTATGTTACAATTAAAAATTAATAACAATAATAAAATATTTAATGTGGATCATATATAAAATATTTTAGGGTTAAGTAAAAATGATTTTTGTTTTAAAATATATTAATAACCAAAAAACAGTGTAATGCAAAGAATATGACCCATAAATAAAATATTTTAATGTTTATGTTAAATAAAATATTTCAATGTAAACTAGCATCTATTACTTATATATGATTTAAAAAGAAAAGTATGCACATATTATATAAATCAATTGAAATAATTAACTTTTCATGGTTAAAACATTTCAACTATACTTACTATTCTAAGTTTTCTCTATTTTTCACTTATATTTTTGTGTCAGAGTTATTGGAATTGCAAGTTTAAATTGTACAGTCTATACAATCCAAGTACTCAAAATGATTTTCAACTTATTAATGCACTCATAAATACACATTAAACAATGAAAAAAGACACATAATATGTGTTTTAGTGATTTTACGTTTAAAAAAAAAATTACACCTCAACAATTTATCTCTTTTAACCCTTATTAAATCCATAATTAATATGACTCTACACTAGTTTATAAATTATCTCTTTTCATTTTCTAAATCCTAATAACTCTTAAAAATGTATGAAAAGTTTCATCTTTCATTTCATAACCATTATATAATTTACCGTTTAATACCATATATTTCTAATTCCCTTCGTTTATTTCAATGACATCAACCGCCCAAGTGCTCTTAAGATGCGTAAGTTTTCTTTATTTTTTAAATCACAATGCTTAAACAATATTTAACTTAGTAAAGCCAGCCGACATTACTATTTTATTTCACGTCGATTACGAGTATTACAAAACTGGCACTGAAAAACTATAGCATGAAATCAATTTTCGATCAAAGGGAAACAGTATCGATCAGAACAACGATAAGGGATCCATATTTTCCCGAGATGTGGTTGACAGATATAAACCAGTGGAGGTGGCTGTTTGATCAGCAATTAGCGATATGTTTGGGCTCCAAGTGTTTTACGACTAGGTAAACGCAGAGAATCAAATCAACAACTTTGTAATTTCTCTAATTAGATCAACTTGGTAGGGTGCGGAGGTTGACTTTCATCACAAAATGATGTCTTATACAAAGTTATGACCTCACGAAGTTGATGTACTAATTTACTAGAATGAAGCCCATAGTTTGGCATTTCATCTCATACGGTTAGGGTTTTGGATGTTTAGGATTTCCATTGTTTCTCAACAATAAATAGGCCTTCTAGTCTCATTGTAACACAGTTCAGAGGCATGTAGCCGCCACATCTCTTCTCACAGAGATAAGCTACCATCGCCATAGCTAATTGATTTCCGTTTATGTTTGTAAGCATATTTCAGTATTTTACATTAATGAAATGAAGTATTATTTTTGGTGCATCTATGTATTGATGGTTATATCGGTAATTTGTTGTGTTCCTATTTAGATCTGGATCACATTTTATGGACAAGTTTTCATCTACCGAGATACATAGGTGCCAACCGTTGTACTCGCTAGTTGTATAAGAAAGTCGTCTAGATACTGAATGTATTTAGATTCAGTTTTACAAAATAACTTCTTTTTCTAATTTTGGAAGTTCATCATCACCAATTTTACAAACAAAAAAATACGTATAAATGAAGCATATTATGCAAAACCATCCCGACTCAATTTTCCAACTTTCTTAAATAAGTCAACAAACTGCATGATTCTCCTTTAGGTTTAAGCCATTCTACCCTTTTGGCAATCATATTTTCGAGCTAATCAAGAATGAAAAAAATTTAAATCAAACTTCATAGGATTATATCAACCTTTCTTCATTATTCCTACAATGAATTTATGATCTAGTTGGCTATAAACATCTATACATTAAAGACTCCATGATTTCCAATACACCTATACAATTCACTAAAGCTCAACTCTTTATACAATGTTCGAGAAAACCAGGAGGGAATGGTGTTTGTAGTCTACTTCCCATAATGCACTAAACCAAAGCAATGATATGATGATCCACCATGATATTTCCAAGGTCAAACATGATCATCAGACGTAGCAAAGATCCCTTCAACATTTGTTCTTCAATTTAACAATTATTATCCACACCAATGGCTTTAATATAGTCTTGGAATACCTGCTACATAGTCCGACACCTCTAGAAATACTTATGCGATGACATCTCCCACTTTCAACCAAATTCATTTCGCAAATTCGCCCGTTCGTCAACACAAAGAACATGGAGATGATAACTTTATTTGTGGAGAGCATGAGCGGGGTCATGTATGAAAACGTAACATAATATGTTTGAATATCGAGTATGTTTCTAATTATCAACATGTAATGAGGATGCCTCTATATACTAAACTTTCCAATGCATTTCAGATCAACCAGAAACACCTAATTGTTGGTGAAGTCTCTCGTCACAACAGTAAGACTGAAGGAGCAAGAAACACATATGCAGTAGTGATGTAATCGTTAAAAAATACAAAACTATACAAAAGAGATCATGAGAAGCACAATGGTAGTATCGATAAAACTGTAGGACAAAATTCGGCCATGTGAAGTTGCTTGAACAAAGAGAAAGAAAACGATAGACTATCAAATACCTCTACGATCTACTTTTGAGATTGAATTGATTAATCACTTTGGCAACATGAAAAATTCAATAGGTAGAGCTTCATATGTATGTATAAGCACAATTTTTTCCCATTGAGTTTAAATTAAGTCGTTGTCTTTGCGGATGCTTTCAGAGGAATGCAAGATCCTTGAAGTAATATGAAAAATGTACCTTATTAACCATGTTTTAGCTAAAATTCTGCCTAGAGATTTAAATAATCTTTCTCGAAATCACACCATCCTTGCAATCAAACTATATATTATGATCACATATTTACACCTACACTAGTTTACTATAGGAGTAATTAGTTTCACGTCTTTCTCACATATTTCTAACATATGCCTACCTCCCTTAAGGGAGTTAACCCAAAGCTATTGGCTCTGATACCAATTTGAAAAACTAATTGGACATAAAAACTTATCTTGCATTACATTAAACACACATATAAATACATTAGTTATTGGTTTAAGATAGAAATACTATATTAACCATATAATCAATTAGTGGAGAGAATTTCTTAACCAAACACCAAAGTAAGAGTTATTTTACTTTGGTTGATGAGTCTTGTTGTAGACTTGAAACATCGACATAAAAATGAGTAATGTGGTTAATATTCCTAATAATCATTCTCAAGATTCTCACCACAGAAATCTTCAATCAAGAGTTATTTTAGTTGGACTAAATCTCTCAAATCCAACTAATTAACAACCAAACAACTTACACAAAAATTACATTTAATGATAAGAAGCATCATTCAATATACACAAAAAAATAGAAAATAAATATTCGGTGTATAAAATATCTTCATGATAATTATGTTTCTTACGACTCAATCTTATTACCGTGTCATTACTAATAATGCACCCTGACTAGCGTTATATATTGAAATGGAAGAGATTTGTCCCTAACATGCCAAGACCACTTAAATGACAAGACGTTGAGTCCCATCTAGAAAAAGGCATTGAGAGTGTATTGAAACCTGATTGTTCTATTCCATCGAATATGGCGTTGATAGCTTTTTTTTCTAACTTCTAAAATTCAATGTGCTTACCATTCCTCTAAATAATTGTGCCTCAAAAGTTCATATCATAGTAAAAAAATTATCACATTACCTCCAATTCATCTAGTGTAGGGCTTGACTTTCATACATGGAATGATGTTAGATTTTATCTTGGACTATTTATTTTTAACTACAATCCCAACCAAAATACAGAAATTCTCAACCTCCATTGAATGCATATATTGCACTCTTTGCAGCAAGGTGGGGGCCATTGTTACATTAATGTAAAAGAAAAAATAGCAACTAAAAAATATTTTATTATTTATTTTAGGACTTAATAATTTAATTTTATGTTATTAGTATGCCAATTTCCTAAGAAAAAATGAATTGTTTATATGGGTCATTGTTACATTTTTTTTTGTAAACAAGGTAGTACTTTCTATATTTTCTTTATTCAAAATTTACATGCCCAATACACTGACTAACCAGCCACCTACCCGAAGGAAACCAGGTGGCCATCGGTCCACATTGTATCCATTCCAAAACTTAAATAAGTTCATCATCAACATCTGAATGTTCCAAGTACTCTCTGGTTTTTTAGACCTAAACATTAAAAAATTGTAGATGGAAATACTGAAGAAAACAACTACTCCTCATCTGAGGAGGCTATCTGGAGGGTTGCCTGCTCTTCCGGGGTCATCATCTTCTTTCTTTTTTTCTGCAGCTTAACTCCTGGGCCAGGGAGTTCTCATCCCTGCTGAAACAGTTTCCACTTTAGCTCGAACAGAGTTTGCTCAATACGGCCCAAAGCAAGGTTGTTCCTATATGTTTGGATCTGGATGGTTGCCAATTCCTTCATTATTTCCCCGCTGATATGTTTCGTTTCTTTGTTTCATTCCTGTCGGTTCTCCACTTGTCCTTCCATGTGCTCCTGATGGAGAGTCACGGCACGAGCGACTATGTGTTTCATGATCAAGTATAGTTGCAAAGTTATGGTGTACAAAGATTGTCTGCCATTTGTAGTGCCTGGGTCTTGTATCATTTCTTCCCACTCATGCAAGGGGAGATTCCTTCCTTGAAGATTTTGTCTTAAGTCATGTTCCCAGCTCCAAATCTGTTCCTAGATTTCGTGCGCATTTGCTTTCATGTAAGCGTCCACTAGTTTCTTTACCTAATCACCTGTTGATTTTTTGCCTTTTTTCTGGCCCGTGCTGCTTGTTTCGGCTTCCTGCTTGACATTCCTTTTGCTTCTCCTTGGTGCCATGTTTTTGCTAGATAGTTTCCTGATGCTCTGATCCTTCAGGTAGACTTTCTAGGTTACTTTTGACCCTTCACTATGTGTTAGACCTATCACAGTATAAACACAATGGTCAGTTTTATCCATTGGGAATGTGTGAATTGAGGGGGTAGCACTACCATCCCTCTTCATGGGTCCTTTCGAGTTATGTCTAACTCTAGAATACAAATCCAAAGACTCTCTAGAGCTTTCCTGTCCCAAGTTTTCTTTGGTGAGGGATACTCTATGGTAGTTAGCGTAGTTTTCCTAGGCCACGCAGACCACCTTGAGTTCCAGACCCCGCCCATCTCTCCTAGATTTTCGTAACCCCCTTCCTATTTTAATTTCCTCTAGTTTAGGTTTCCCCTCCCTCTTTTTCCCCAACTCTCTAGTTCCTATGGAAGGCATTTGCTTCCTCGCTCGGGTGTTCCAGGTTTGCCTTACCGAGGGCATGATCTCAGGGTTTGGCCTTCCAGGGGCTTCCCATCTTTTATAGGGGTCAACGAATATTGGCTTCTTCTTTTCCGGTGAGCCCTTCTCCTTACTATTAAATTCATCCTTCCTAGCCATGGAGACATAGGGCTTTTCCTTGACCCAGACTATCTTAACTTTATAACTGAAAATGGGGTGATGCAGACTAGTCCTATCTAACTGCATGCCTACATTTTGCTTCATGAAAGAACTTTTTTCCAAGTAAGGAGGAGAAGTTTTCACATACCCGTCATTTTGGAACCATTGTTCTGCCTTTTGCAGTTGTCTTTGGCCTTCGACGTGTTCTCTCTCGCCACCTTTCTTCTCCCGCATCTGCATGCAACATGCATTGTACCCTTCATACTTTATGCTTTTAACATTCCTCTATCCTATCCTTTCCTCCAGCTGTCTCCATTTCCGATGATTCATGGCGTGGTTTCTAGCCCACTTTCCTTGGGTAGCTACCAAAATGCCTTGTCCTCCATGCTTCATTTATGACTATCTTCTCCCGGTTGCTTTTGTCATCCCTTTGTTGACTCCACATTGCCATCTGGCTCTCCTCTACTATCCCTTCTTAGTCCTGCTGTCTTATTCTCCCTGTGCCCACCTCCTTCCATTTCTGCTTCCATGTTGCTCGAGTATGTCCTTTCTCTTTCCTCTTCCATCATCCCTGTCCTCTCGGTCCTTTCTTCCATTCCATTATGTTCCAAGGATGATCTATTCTGATCTGCCTGCATATGCCTTCATCTTTCTTCCCTCCTCTCGACATCATTCAGATTCTCTTGTTGCCTCTAATCTGCCTCGACTGCCTGTTTTATCTGGTTCATTTCATCATTCTTGTTGAGCTTTGTTTCTCCCGCGTCTAACTAGTGCTCTCTGTTTCAGCATCCCCAATCCACGAGGAGATCCGCCGAAGCATTTCGTTTCCTCTTCACATGGGACATGATAATATATGCCAATTGTTGAAGTTTCTTTTCAATTTCTGTAATTACCCATTTCATCCGCCAACTTTTGCTTAGTTTTTCTGCCTTTACTCCTTGTTGTAGTTGTTTTATAGTTTCTATGACCAACATAGAATCCCCTTCTATTTGCAATCTTTGGTATCCTTCTCATATCACAATATCCAGTCCTCCGTTTAGTGCATGGTATTCTGCTTCGTTGTTGGTGGCCATGCCGCAATCCATTGCATATACTCTTATGATCCTTCCTTCTTCGTCTTTGAATATCCCTCCTATACCTTCCTCCCCTGGGTTTCATTTGGCTGCCCCGTCAAAGTTCAGTTTTGTGAATCCTTGGGGGGGGGTTCCTGTACCTTTCTTCCGCTCTTACATGTTCTGCGTCTTGTATCTTCCTTTTGTTGCTTGTATTTTTTACTTTAGTTTCTAGTCAGTTCATGATGTTGGTTTCCATACCTTCCATCTTCTAGTCTTCATCTGTCCAATTTCCCAGAATTATTCTTTCCCTTATATTCCCCATAATTTGGTTCCAGGTTTCCCTTGTATCAATTTTCTCTATTCTGAATATTACCCTATTTCAGGCTTTCTAGATATTCGACAAGAGGAATCTGATTGACAAGTTCCAAGCATGGTTGAGGATGGCATTTTGGTACGGTTTGTTACTCCATGTTTCAATTGTTGTTTTTATGCTTTCTAACTTTCTTTCTGTAATCCCAAATATTTGTTGGTGCTTTTGCCACAGGATGTTACTTACGTTACATGACTTGGAAACATGCTCCATGGTTTCCTCTTGTCATTGGCACAACGCGCAGTGGGAGGTCCCATGTGTCCCTTTCCGTCTTAGCTAATCCTAGGTCAGAGCTCTTCCATGTAGCACTGTCCAGGTAAAAAACACCATTTTTGGCCAGGTTTTTAGTTGCCAGATTCTTTTCCACTTTTCATGTCTACATTGCCCACTCCTCTTGTTTTCAGGTGGTAGCCTTCTGATATTCTGAACATGCCTTTAATTCATTTGCCCCATATTATTATGTTTGGTCCTTCTTTGATATATATTTTCCTAGTTTCCATTTCTTTGTGATATGTAGTCCATTGATTAGTTTTTGGGGCTTCAGGCCAATCATTCTTCTTCTTCGATTGTCTCCAATAATGATTTTGGTCCTCCACCCAATAGTTTCTTACTACATCCTCCACTCTTTGGGTTGTATATTGTTGTACTTCATATAGTTGGTGTTCCTGACTCAGGGTTCCTCTCTGTCTCCACCCTTCCTGCCAAAAATCTACTTTATTTCCCTCTCGAATTTCCCAGAAACTGTTGTCTCTGATCAGGGCTCTATTCATGTTGGTTGGGTTCCAAATCATTAAGCCTTTCCTTTCAGTCAAGGTTCAGAGTTTATCCTCCAGAGTCCGTGTTATTTCATATTTTTGTTCCCACAATTGTTTCCAGAGGTAATTCCATCCTTGAATCCATCTCCACCATAATTTCGCCCCCATGACTTGGTTTAATATGTTTGGGTCTCTGAGTCCAAGACCACCCTCTGAAACCAACTTGCTTAACCATGTCCATGAAAGTAGGGCCCATTTTCTTTTGTTTGTTTGCCCCTTGCCATAGAATTTTTTTTAAGATTTGTACCATTTTCTGACATATGGTCTTCGGGATTGCTTGAATTTCCATCTGGTAGATTGGCATGGCTTGTAGGAATGATTTAAGGAGTATGATACGGCTTGGTGTGTTGAGCATTCTAAATGTCCAATTTTCCATTCTTTTTTTAATTTTTCTTATCGGGCCTTGCTAGTTCGCTACTCTATATTGTTGATCATTAAGTTGTATTCCTAAGTATTTTGTTGGGAATTTCCCAATTTGGAACCCCAAGGTTCTTTCCAGAAAGGCTTGGCTCACTCTTGGTGTGTTGAAGAAGAAGATTTCAGTTTTCTCTTTATTCACCTCCATTCCTGAAGCTTTGTTGAAATTTGTCAGGATCTCCCCAAGTTTTTTTGCTTCCTTGAGGTTTGCTTGGCTGTACATCATCACATCATCCACAAATTGTTGGTGTGTGATAGTTAAATCTTCTCCCCATAGGCTAAGCCCTTTGAATTCTACTCTGCTTACTTTAGCGTTAATTAAATGACCTAGACCATCCGCTGCTAGGATGAACAGGAATGGAGAGAGAGGGTCTCCTTGTCGTAGGCCTCGGGTGGGCTTGAAGGTTTCATTCGGGGTTCCATTTAGAACGATTGACATACTAGGAGTGGATACCATGGACATTATTCATGCAATCCATCTATCATCAAATCCATCGGCTTGCAAGACTTCTTGTAGATATTGCCAACTGAGTTTATCATATGCCTTCGCTAGATCGAGTTTGATCATCATTCCTTTATTTCCAATTTTCTTTAAGGTATGGATCACCTCTTACACAACTACTATCCCATCTCCATGATTTTATAGATTACATTGCATAGAGCTATAGGTCTGAAGTTATGGGGTTCTTCAGCTTGGTCCACTTTAGGTATTAAGGCTAGGAAGGTAGCATTCCATGCACGGTGCATTCATTTGTGGCTTCTTGATTCTTCCACTGCATTAACAATGTCTTTTTCATGAACCGCCATGTTGCTTGGAAAAACTTCGCTGTGAATCCATCCAGGCCAGGAGCTTTGTTTTTTACCATTGTCTTGATTACTTCCTCAACCTCCTTTTCCATAATCACTCTTAGTAGCGCAAGGTTTTGGTCCCTCCTTTCTTTTCTTGGAATGAATTATTTTATCTTGGCTATCTCTTCATGTTGGTTGCTTTGCGGCTCTGTCAATATGCCCTTGAAGTGTTGGATTAGGAGATTTTCCATTTCCTCTTTTTGGATAACTCTATTACCTTGTTTAGTTTTGAGGGAGAAGATTCAGTTTTGCTGCCTGTGTTGCAGCATTTCCTGATGGAAAAATTTGGTGTTCTTTTCCCCCTCTCTTAGCCACTGAACTCTTGACTTTTCGCGCCACAAAATTTCCTCCTATTTTCTCCTTTCCTCCAGTCTGATTAGCACTTCCCCTGCTTCCTTTGCTCTCTCCTTCGTTCTTCATTATTCTATGATTTTTTGTTGTATCCTTTTCATTGCTATTTGGAGTTGTTCCTTGTCTTTGTGGATGTTACCGAATTCCTCTTTATTCCATATCTTAATCTCGCTTTTCAGCTCCTTGAGTCTCAATTGAAGTGTATGCATCTTATTCTTGCCTTGTATTACTCCTTCACTTTTCTGCCACCAGGTTTCCAGCTTTTCAACTAGAGTTGTATCTCTTAGCCAAAAGGCTTCAAACCTAAAAGGTTTGTGTTGATTTTGATTGTTCATGGCAATTTCCAGTTTTATTTGCCAGTGATCCGATCCTTGGCAAGGTAGGATCGTTGCTTCATAGAATATATCTTTCCCTAGGAAGTGTTCTGTGGCTAAGAATCTATCCAGTCTGGAAGCTATCTGGCGACTACCTCCTCGTCTGTTATTCCATGTATATTTACCATTAATGGTATTGATATCTATCAATTGGAGAGTTATCTGGATTTCCTTGAATCTCACCATATCTGCATCTTCCCATTGCAATCCTCCTTTCTCTTCCACTATGGTTTTTATCATATTAAAATCTCCTGCTAACACTCAGAGATTTTCTGTATGTAGTTTGCCCATTCGACACATCTGTGTTAGAAAGGCTTCTCTCTCAATCGGTATGTGGGGTCCATAGACCGCTGATACCAAGAACCACTCTTTATGTCCTACCATTCTAAATCTCCCTGATAGAATCCTTTGCGTTCCTATCCAAAGGTCTGCCATTACTTCTGTTGGGTTCCATAATATTGCTATTCCCCCTACACTCCATTTTGCATCTATTGTCATACTTTCATAATAAGGTTTAATTTTTTGTAGTATTTCCTCCATTTGTGCTCCCATTATTTTTGTTTCTTGCAGCAACATTATCTGAGGTTTTTATTTTTTAATCCACTCAGCCAGGTATCTTTGCTTTCCCTTACTGTTAATCCCTCTTATATTCCAGGATGTAATAATCATTGAGACTGTTGGTTTGTTTGGTGGAATACCGCTGAAAGTGGTACAAGTCTTCCTGTGTTAACTAGCATTTCACCCATTATTTGAATGGATTCTTGTAGGTTCTTCCTTCCTCTTTTTTTCCCTCCTTTCCCTTTTTTTCGATGCTACTGGTTATTATCCTGCATTCCTAGTTGTTCATTCATCCGTGTTTTCCCACTCTCTTGCTTTTGTTTGTATTTTTGGAAAATGTCTTTATATAGTTTTTTGTCTTCCTCTGGGATAAACCTTTCATCCAAATTCTTCCACTTGCCTAGTAAATTTTTTAGAATTTCCTCTTCTGTTGTTGCTTCATCCCCTTTATTTGTGTCTACTTCTATCACTTCATACTCCTGGTGCAGTTCCTTTTCTTGGGTCTCCTGTTCTTTTGTCTCTTTTTTATTTTCCTACTTATTTTATTTTGTTTCCATTTTTTCCCATCCTCCTTCCTGGTCTGTCCCTTCTTGGTAGTCCATCTTTCTGGTCTCATCCTCCCCTTCTTCTATTTGTAATGCTTCATCCCTATTCGTTTTTTGACCTGTAGTTGGATGCTCCTTCCTACCTTTTAGCGGGGGTTCTTTGATGGTCGCTTCTTGTGTTTTACTTCTTGAAACCCCTCATCGTCTTCATTAGATTTCCTCTGTTGTTTAGTCTTTCTTTCTTCTTCATCTACATTTAGAGGGCATTTCTTGAAGAGGTGACCATATTCATGGCATTTTCCGCATCTAAATGGAAGGTGTTCATAGTCCAGAGCCTATTGCCAGATCTCCTAATGGTACTCAAGTTCGACAATACCTCGAATGGGGTTTGCGATATTCATGTATGCACATATTCTTGCATACGAGGTGTATCTCCCTCTTTTTGTTGATTCTGCTATCTTTACGAAACTGCCTATGGTATTCCCTATTCCTTCAAGAATCTCTGGATCCCAAAAATCCATAGGCAGTCGAAACAGTCTGACCCAAACCAGTGCTGCTAGGAATTTTTCCTAGTCTGAGTTATAGCATTCCTCCTAGTACCTCACAAATAGCCCTGCATTATTATGTAAATATGGCCTGTTTTCAAACACTTTCTCTTTATCTTGCAGGTTTGAGAAGATTATCATGAAAAAGCCACGAGCTCCTAGCTTCTGTTCGATGTGGCTGCATGGCTGCCATTTCTGCTGAATCCATCTTGTGAGTTCTTTTTCTGATGGCCAAACTCCAATGAACTTGCAAATCAGTGCATGATCTTTCATGTAGCTTCTATACCTCTCCAGTTTGTTCATCGGAATGATGAACCTCGGTTTCTCTGCTACATAGGGCAGACATCTTCCTTTGCTTCCTGCTTGCCAGCATGCTCCCAGAACAGGTCCTAGTGGCCTTTGAGCAGCTTCCTCCTTGCTGTTACTAGTTCCTTCTCCCGTTGTTGCGCCCCTGTAGGAGGGGATCTCTCCCCTCCTAGTTTCCTCTGTCATTTTTGAAACGTTTGTCCACTTCTGATCGTTTGTTCACTAGTTTTTCGAGGTGTTCTGCGCCGCCTACCTCATGGCCGCATGGTCATTAGCGTTGTAGAGCTCAAGAATCCCTCATTTTTTTTCCTTTGAAGATCTCATGGGCCATTTTTACATTAAGGTGAAAGAAAAAATAACAATTAAAAATATTTTATTTTTTATTTTAGGATTTAATAATTTAATTTTATGTTATTAATATGCAAATTTCTTGATAAAAAAATGATTGTTTATGATGTAAGGGGTTGAAGAGAGTAGGATATTAAAAATTTCAAATTTTTAATATGACTAACTATTTAAAATTATACACAAATTTAAAGTGACAATTTCGTTATTTTATTTTGATGGTAAGTAATTTAGAATTATAAATTTATATTATATAGTTTAAGGTATTTTATTTTGATGCTAAGTAATTTAGAATTATAAATTTATATTATATAGTTTTAGGCATGGGACTAATGGTAAATGTGATTAAAAATCACATGATTTTATTGTAGGTAGTTTGTTGAAGTCTTAGAATTGTTTTTTTTTTCCCACTATTTTCATCTTTTTTCATAATAATTTTGCTATATTTCTAAGCTACAAGGTCATTTTGGTCATCCTCAAACACATTAAAAGGTATCATTTATTGATCTAAGTTGATCTTCAAAAAGTATTAGTGGCATGGTAAAAGGCTATAAAATTCAAAGAGGAGAATTTGAATAAATTTAGCATCGGATTGAAGTGCTTGTCATCCTGAATCCAATGGTGCGAACGACACTCAAATCCGAGTTCATATGGAGAAGTTAGAGAAAGTTAAAGTTTATGTTTGACATGAACAAGTGGTAGGAGGAGATGACATGGCAGACACTCTCAATGAATGGGGAAGTGCCAAGTGGAAGGCTGCCATTGGTCTTGCATATTGCAGATTGCAGGAGGAAGAGGTCATGGCTTAAATAAAATTGGTCCCAAACGAGTTAAGGTTGTGATATGATCAAATCACAATCACTCATCGCAAAAGGAGAAGGTTAAAGAATCAGCGCCCAGAGCAAGCCAGGTTGCGATGTGATCACAATTGCAAAAGCATGTTGCAATTTTCAATATCGCAATCACATTTCGAAAAGGGGAAAGCAGCAACATGTTGTACTAATTTTGGAAATGTTGATTATGATTTGCAATATGGCCTTCTGGACCCCATATTTTATATATTGTGGTTAATAGTTCGTCGGGTCCAGAGTTATTGCAGGGCACTTGATGTATCGGCTTTGGTCTGTCCACTGATTGGAAATGCCAAGAGTAAAATTTCATCGGGTTAAACACACAGTTAAAGAGTTTTTCCACGTTAAGTAAGGGTTGTTTCTACGACCCGAGATCCTCGATATTAAATCAAATCGGCCTTCTAACTTGGTTTATTGTTTAGAACTGCCCGGAAGTTGAGGGATTTACTAACAGCATACATATACAGGGGTATCCTCATCGAGAGAAAGGGGGAGAGATGCTATGAGATTTCTCATAATACCATCACAGAGCAGTGGTGCCTGCTCTTGGTAGGTGCGTGGAACCTTGCCTCAAGTATCTAAAGGTTTCGAGAGGTGCATGAAGCCCGATTATCAGAATTGGACATTCAGATAGGTGTTTCTGCATTATTTTTCGCCAGGATTTCAGTGATGATGTATGTTTCTAGAGCTCGGCTCTCCATTTTTCATCTATATTCCATATTGGAGGTATAAGGGTGTTTATGTAAAATCTACTTGTACTTCTTCTCTTTTCATGCCACTTAATAAATCAATGCCTCCCCACTGTTGAGTCGGGCCCAAACACTTGGTCCAAATTGGATGAACTCCGTAATAAAATCTCTATGTCTTGATATCATGCATGATTATGTGTTTAATTTTAATTTATAAGCTTACATTTCATGATTTTTAATAAGCTCAGTTACATGTAATTCTGATGCATCTATAAGAAAAAAATTCAGGATCATGTGGTATCAGAACAGGTCTTAATTGATGTGAGTTGTATGAGTACGCTAACCAAAAAAAAGTTTCAAAGGATGTACACTACAAAGAGGAGACATATCATATTTTGAAGCGCATTGGGAAGAGAAGCGGTCTTTGCTGATAGGAAATTGCATGCGTGAATGACTGAATGTGCAGCCATGGAGGATGATAAAGAAATGCATGAAGCCTTCCTGAGGATGTCCCAAATGGTGGACATCATGTATGGCTCATATGAGAAAAGGAGAGAGGAGGAGAAAGGAATATCCAAAAGTGATGCTTCATCCACATCTTTTGATGCTTATGCATCTTATTCACCACCTTCCTCGTCTTCTCATCCCTCGAATGAGGATATTAACCAGAGGATTCAAGAAGATAATGTTGAATTAAAGAGGCTACTATGGGAAGAGAAAGAGGAGAAACATAGGTTGCTACGCCAGCTGCAAGCTAAGGATGAGGCTTTGGAAAAGTTGCAACATAACTCATGTGAGGTAAAGAGTAATTCTTCGACTTCGTGTATTTTTCCTAATAATGATTTCGCTGCTTTTGAAGAACATACCATAGGTATTGGCTCCAAATTTTTAAAGAGAATGGGGTATGAGGGGAAATGCCTTAGAATTAATGTCCAAGGCATCATAAACCCTGGAAAAGTATTGGAATTACCTCGACAAACAGGACTTGGGTATGTAAGGAAGGAGATTAGGGAATTTGCTAAAACAACCATTGAACCATCAACGACAGATGATAAGAAGCGCTCACCAATTCTTTCGAAATCAATAATGGAGGTAAAAGACGTTTATTTTTCTTCAGTTTCATCTTCACATACTATAATTTCTATTGGAAATGTGTAGATACCCATTACAGGGACAAGCATGAGACTCTTTACCAAGATGAGGTGCAAAGGAGAAGTACTTGGTGTTAATGGCCAAGGCATAACTCAGCCATTGGAGGTTGAGAAAAAAACCTCGATTTGCAAGTTTGGGGTACACTGAAGGACACTGCTCAAAGGTGTCAGAAGCTTCCACGACAATGTTGAACCCATCGAGGAAAGAGGATGATGGGAATACATCACCATCAACCTATGGCAGTATGCATTGCAGAAAAAGAGTTGAGGAAACCTCTCATTCCCATGATTTTACCAGAGACCAACAAGAAGGGTATAACAAGTCTCAGTATTTTAATTTTCATTTGATTACAACCATATTGTTAATAATGAACGAAAATAATGGCATAGAAGAACTTGTAATTTTTTCATATTTCATAACCATGTGTTTGCTGAGTGCTGGAGGAGAATAGCAACACGAAAGAAGATGACACGTGAAAGACCCTCTCAACAGTAAGCAAAGAAGAAAGTAAAGCAGATCTAGAGGAAGAATACTTATTGTAGTCATTGTGGCAGAGGTGGTCATCAAAGAGCCACATGTCAGAGGCTCCATCCAAAGTAGCATCACAAGGACAAAGCATCCGTGCACGAACCAGATGAAACAATTGTTCGACCAACAAATGCAGCACAGGGAGATGACCATTCACTTTGAAGGTGAAAGATGATTTTTCTAGGTGTGGTAGGATGTCATGGCTTTATTTTTAAAATCATGTGTTGCATGTTAAATTGTAAAAGTGATGATGTATTTGCCATCACTTGTTGTAGCAGCAATGATGTTTGGCCTTATTTTTGTAAATAATATGTTGTAGTGATGATGTGTTTTTGATCACTTGTTGTAGCAGAAATGATGTTTGGCCTTACTTTTGTAAATCATATGTTGTAGTGATGATGTGTTTTCCATCACTTGTTAAAGAACAATGGTGTTTGGTCGTATTTTCTAAATCACATGTTGTAGTGATGATGTGTTTTCCCTCACTTGTTGAAGCAACCATGATGTTTGGCCTTGTATTGATAGTTGGGGTATTGTTTCCATTTTTATGTAAACTTGACCACAGAGTATGTGTTATAAACTCGTGGCAAGTATGGGATGCTTGGCTCATTATTGGTCATAGAATTAAGCATGTAATTTGCAAGAGTATTGTACTACAGGTTTGCAGGGAATGCAGGTGTCGGCTCATCGCTTATGGCTCCGAAGGACAAAGGTGAAGGAGAAGGAAGGATGGACCTGTTAGGACACTTGTGGTGCAAACAAGTACAAAATAGTTTCATATTATTTTAATGTTTTTTGAGGACCAAAAGCTTCTCAATGGGGAGGATTGATCCAGGTGGATCTTCAAAAAGTACCAGTGTCGTGGTAAAAGGCTCAAAAATTAAAAGTGGAAGAATTTGGCTAAACTTAGCAACAGATCGAAGTGTTCATCATCCTAATTCCAACAGTGTGAATGACACTCAAATCCAAGTTCATACGAAGAAGTTAGAGCAAGTCAAAGTTTATGTTTGACTTGAACAGGTGGTAGGAGGAGATGACGTTTCAGACACTCTCAGTGAATGGGTATGTGCCAAGTGGTAGGGTACCATTGGTCACATATCACAGATTGCAGGAGGAATATTTGACATCTTAAAGAAAATCGGCCCCAAGTGAGCTATGGTTGCGATGCGATCAAATTGCAATTGCCCATCGCAAAAGGATAAGGTTAAAAAATTAGCCCCCGGAGCAAGCTAGGTTGTAATGTGATCACCATTGGAAAAGTATGTTGTGATTTTCAATATCACAATCACATTTCACAAAGGGGAAAGCAATCGCATATTGTACCAATTTTGGAAATGTTGATTGCAATTTGCAATATGGGCTTCTGGACCCAATATTTTATATATTGTGGTTAATAGTTCGCTAAGTCTGTGGTTATCACAGGGTGCTTGATGTATGGGCTTTGGTCTATCTACCAATTGGAAACGTCAATAATAAAAGGCCATCAGGTTAAACATGTAGTTACATAGTTTTTCCATATTAAGGGTTGTTTCTGCGACCCGAGATCCTCGATATTAAATCAAACCCGCCTGTTAACTTGGTCTATTGTTTAAAACTTCCTAGGAGTTGAGGGATTTACCACCAGCATATATAAAGGACTATCCGCATCGGAGAAAGGGGGAGAGAAGTTGTGAGATTTCTCAGAATACCCTTGCATAGCAGTGACACTTGCTCCTGGGAGGTGGCTGGAACCTTGCCTTAAGTATCTAAAGGTTCTGAGAGGTGTAGAAAGCCCAATTATCAGAATTGGGTGTTCGGATAAGCGTTTCTACGTTTTGTTTTTCCTGGATTTCACTAATGTTATTTGTTTCTAGAGCTCGGCTCTCCATTTGTCAGTGATCTTCCAGATTGGAGGTTGAAGGGTGTTTATGTAAAATCTACTTGTACTTCTCTCTTTTCATGCCACTTAATAAATGAAGGCCTCCCCACTGTTGAGTCGGTCCCGGAGACGTAGTCCAAATTGGATGAACTCCATAATCAAATATTTGTGTCTTGATCTCATGCATGATTATGTTTTTACTCTTCGTTTATAAACTTATGTTTCATGATTTTAAATAAGCTAAGTTACATGTAATTCTGATGCGTCTTTAAGAAAAAAAATCTTGGATAATTTATTCATGGTTTATAATTTGTAGTTTCTTTGTGAAAATTAATTAAAACATTCCTATTTACTGAAATGAATAAATTTTGAAACTAATTAGAAATTTTGCAACTTAGCGCATGGTTAGACAGGTTTCCCCGAGCTAGAAGTAGAACGAGAGATATGGATAAATGCCAAATGTTGAGGATATGGATGACCACCTATTACACATACCTAGCCGATCATAGAGTGCGAGAAATTGGTTAATCAAACTAGAAGTCAACTTTGGCTCCAACAATCTATCCTTGTGCAGAGTTTGAAGGTGATCAATGTCATCAACAAGCAAGCATGGAATTGAATGAGAAAATCTTGGATTTGAAGTAGAGGATGCATCAAAATAAAATCTTCTCATAATTTTCTCTTATCGTAGAAAATCATGAGAAGCATGCTTTCTATTTTCATTTGAACATCTAGTTGTCATTTGAAATATTAATTTCTCAACTCGAATGTCTTTGAAGTTGTTAGATTAGGATGTTATAAATTTGTTTGTGAGAAAAACAACAATACGTTTGGAAACCTTGTAATTGTTGCATAAATTCAATATTGTTTTTGATATAATCATTATGTCCATTATGTTGTGAATGCATTCTTGAGTTAATTTGTTGATCTGAGTTTTGATCGTGCTCAAGCTCAATAGCAGGCCCCCCTGAAGAGCTTGTGAGGTTGTATCATTTCCATTTAATTTCTTTTGCCAAGCATTAGTTTGATTCTAAATTAGGTTTGTTGCTTTATTTCCCTATGTCAAACACTACTTTCATAATTAGTTTATTTCTCTATGTAGTAGGTTGAGGGCTCTTTTAAAATATAAAAACACTAAAAAAACATTTCCTTTCTCAATTGTTTACTTGAATTGATAGCTTAGTCTCAGATTTAATATTACTTTGTATTGGTTTAGTTGAAATGACACACCCTAGTAATCTTAAACAATGTAAACTTTGAAATGAGAATTGTACCGAGTACCCATTTTTTTTACATAGCAACAAATAATTCGATTTTGAGAAGTGTTGATTCAGAATACACTTTTTCTTTTTAACATATTTTTGACACTTTAAATTTTCGTATGTATCAAGTATGAAGATTATTTTTAAAATGTTAGTGATTTTCATGTGGATTTTGAAAGTTTGATGTAGCATCAACCCCTTTTTTAAAAATATTTATTTTCGACACTTTAAATTTTCTAGTGTATTAAGTGTGCATATTTTTTTTTTAAACTTAACAATTTGTGAAGTAGTTGTCTTCTATTTCTTTTTTCTTCTTCCTTGATATATTTATTTTGAAGTGTTTTTCAGGTTTGTGTTTTTTTGTTTTTCTTCTCATTTTTTTTGGTGAGATCTTTGTTTTTTTGCATAGTGTATTTTAAAGTTATGATTTTCTATATATTTATGTGTTGCTAATTAATATTTCAATGCACATCAAATAATTGTCACTAAAATAGCAATAATTTTTAACACTTCACATAAAAAAAACACATTTTGGATATAAATATAACAAACAAACAAACAGAAACACATTTTGAGACTTTTTTGCTAACAATAACATGTCAAATAGATGATTTTTATGAGATAATTTTAACAAAAAAAAAGTTTAAAAAATAGCAATTTTTATGAATTTTATGTCAAAAAATATTAATAATAGCAATTATTTATTTATTTATTTTTACTCTTTTTTTTTGCTAGAAAATAATGATTCACATAAAAATTGAAGCTAAAATCACATAATAAAATTATTAAACATATAACAACAATAATTGAATACTTATTCTTCTCATAAAATCTCAAAGTCAAAACATTACAAGTACAACTAATGAATAGTTCCAAAAAATGGGCTTGATTTGCAAGCTTAACTTAAATTTAATCAATAACATCATGTAATCCATACTCGTCATCTTCTAGAGTTTTATTATTATCTTCTTCGACAATTTTTTCTGCTTCAATTTCGTCATTTTCCTCTTCTGACGGATCTTTGATGTCTGTGAATATCCTAAATTATCCCTTTCCAATCATTCCATCCAACGATGGTTGAATTTCTTTTGCCTTTTTTGCCCCACGTGATTCATTATAATCCCCTTTCTTCAAACCAACTTATTTCATTGCATCTAGAAGAAATTGAGTAGTGTTAATTTTTCGCTAAATAAAATTGCATTGTAGTGAGTCTTTTTCAATGCCGATGCAATTTCTTTATTTTTGTAGGCAACATGTTAGTGTTGTAGCTAATCATCAAGTACAAAAGAAATAATTAAGTAAATTCATATAAATACATAAACTTTAAAAAAAGAAAATATTGGAATTCAATTTTATATAATAAAACTTTCCAGAACTTGAGAATAAATCCAAGACCCAATCTCCTTCAATTGACTATGGTTTTTCATAAATGTTAACTATCTCACCCTTCTCTTCTTTATCTTCATATGTTATTTTTTTTACAACACCGTCATGAACCAGTACTTGGCTATGACTCTTTCCATCTACTCGATTCAGAAGCATAGGCTTATAGCTATCATCTTTTGTCTAACATTCAACATAAATGAACTCATAATCACTTATAATTAGCCTATCTCTGCAACTAATAAGATTTGACTTTTGCCTGTAAAATGAAATAGTAAAAATTTAGTTAACTTGTACATAAATATTTCTTTGTAACATTAATAAAACATACAATTTCAATTTCTTACTATGTAAGTTACATCCTTGAGTTTTCTTTTCCCTTGAAGCTTGATAATATCATTCCAAATTGTGTGTCTAAATCAAATCACAAATCTCCAAAATGGTGATGTTGGGACTTCTAGAAATTTTACTAAAATCTTGATAAGTATAAGGCTCATTATCATATTCAATGATTGAGATCTTGAAACCATGAGGAATATTTGCAATAACTAGGGAATAATCCCTTTTAGGTGTGAGTTTTGCACTGTGTTCACAACCACTTTGTGTTATTTTCTATTGAATAGTGTCAAGCCCATTCCAAATGAAATGAGTAAGGCTAAGATCAAGTTCAACATTCCTAAGATGTTGTTTTTTCAGCATTTCCAACTTAATTTTTTCAATAAAGCTTTTGAAACTATTTGGTACTCCATTTACATCCTTCCTCGGCATCTATAATGCAATAAACAAATATATGTAAAAGTTATAAAATAAAAATAGTATACATATGAATAAAAATTTATGTATAAATCAACTACCTTTTTAAATGCAAGATAAATATATTTTAGTGTTGATGTAAAATATGAATTTGGGTAGTTGCATACAATATCATCCCAACTATCTTCATTCAACAATTTAACCATATGTTCTTGTTTTTTCCATTTAAACCTTGTGAATGAATAAATAAAATAAAAAATGTTAATATAGTGATACGTATAAAAAATACTATGAACAACAATATATTATATTTAAAAGAAAATTATAATCCAAAAATAAGAAAAAATAATTCAACAAACTTACTTTTGAAATTCCTCACACATTTCGTCCAATGAGAATTCACTTGACTTCACACGGAATAATATTGGTTTGGCAAGTTGTTCATCATTAACTCCTTGCATTGTTCTCTAGGTTGTGATAGTCATATCATCTGGAAGGTGCTTCATTCCAGGACTTAATTTACTACTAGCAGATATCATTGGTTTAGAATTTTTAACCTTCTCGTTTCTTATGGAAATGTTCTCCCACATGTCGAAAATATCATTAATCAATTCCCAGATCTCTTCAATTCTAAATGCTAACTAGAAAATATTATCCATACCTATGAATATATCTGAATTTACATTTCCAACTTTTGAATTGATTTTCTTCAATTTGATAACCTATTTCCATACAACATTCCTTCCGAAAGGAAAACTAACCTTTGTCTTATCCCCAAGACATCCTTCCTCAAATTCACTATGAATAAATCTAGCCCTTTGGCTGAAAGTCATAGACATTCAATACTCATTATCTAGATTATGATCCCATGCCAATAGCTTTGCT
This sequence comes from Pinus taeda, assembly GCA_000404065.3. Lineage (NCBI taxonomy): Eukaryota > Viridiplantae > Streptophyta > Pinopsida > Pinales > Pinaceae > Pinus > Pinus taeda. The sequence goes on from APFE030588448.1 coordinate 67,209, forward strand.
TTTGTATCTGTTAAACCAACATAAAAGATACATTTCATTGTTTCAAAATGTGAGTTATTGGGATATTCTTCCATCAATTGTCTTCCGACCTCTGTAGAATAGTTTCCCCCAATTACATAATATTTTTATTGAAAACATTTTGGCTTCTCAAATTCCTTTTTGTTATGAACTTGAATTGTATCAAAAAGAACCACAAAAGAAACCATATGTGCATATGGATTGGAGTTGAACAATGTTTTCAAGTTATGAACATGCAAATGGTGTGGCTTTCCATTTCAATATTTAGATTGTCCTTCATTTGGCTTATAGAATTGGCTGACATTAAGTTGAAATGTACGACCACCCTTAACTAAGTTTGTCTTTGTTAACTGACTTTGAATGACATTTTGTTTTGTTTTCATAATGTCGTCCTCTAAATGAGCACCTGGTGTTATGATTTCCTTACTTCCCTTTGAGTCTTCACTTTGATCCTCATTGTTGCACATGATTTTTTTCAAAATGATCAACTTTTGATTTCTTCCTTTTATGGGTTATCATATTTTCTTCAACATAAGCAATCTCCTCATTGTTGGGTGTAGGAATTACACTTAAGTAAACTTCTCAGCACTTAAATTGTCAACCCGAGGGATTCATAAACTTAGAGATGAAGAACAAGTAATGCTAGAGATGGTATGAATGTTTCTAATATCAATTCCTACTTTCTTTAAAGGAAATATTGCAGAATCAAACTATAGAGAAAATGGCAACTTGAATCATCAAAATAATCTAAGGTTGGAATAAGAAGAAATGTACTTGCAAAAGAGATTCAGAAATAAAAGGGGTCAATTACTCTAGCTAACTATTGATTAACTGCTACGAGTGTGTTCCCTTTAGCAAAGACACTTTAGCAGTCTTCAACAGATGGGCCTTTCAAACTTGCTTATGTAAAGATTTCCTTCTCACAAGAATCAATCTTGCACTAGTGCAAGCTACTTGCACTAGTGCATGAACAACGATTTATGCATAAGGTGTAAAATGATGTTTGTACTAAAAGTGATTTTCTTCATGCAAGGGCCTGAACTTTCTCAAATCTAGAGCACTCAGATCCAGTAACAAGAAAATGGTTCTTATAGCCGATCAAAGCTTCTTATACTTTAACTTTTAATTCTTGAAATCAGTGCTTAATTAATTCAAGTGTTATGAAGCCAAATTGCATACCAAAAAGATGAATGTTTATGAGTTTATGAAAGTGCAGAAATAGAGAAACAATCTTTTTAATTTGTCCTGTTATGAAATATTAAAGAAAGAAAAAAAGCTGTTAGAAGTAAACTAAAAAGGCTTGCTGCATCACACCATCTAGCATTGGTGGAGGAACAATTTTTCTGCTCGGATCAGGAAAAGAAAACCAAACAAAACGTGCATAAAATGAATAGCACACCAACGTGCACTAGCGCAAGTAATTTCTCCTGCTAGAACCAGGTGAGGAAAACCATACAAAACGTGCAAAAAGCGAAAAGCACACCAACTTGCACTGTGCAGGTAATTTCTCATGCTCGAACCAGACGGGGAAAACCAATCCAAATCAGATGTAGGGAAAGTGAATAGCACACCAACGTGCAGTGGTGCAGGTAATTTCTCCTACTCAAACCATGCGGAGAAAACCAATTCAAAATCAGATGCAGGGAAAGGAATTTAACTACTTCACGCTGCAGATCTGCTTTCACTAAAATAGGAATTCAGATGCTATAAATTAAATCAAACTTGGCAGTTTAAAACATAAATTACAAGAACAGAAAAGAGGGAGAATGTGCTGGGTTGGCTGGGCCCTAGCCAACCAATGCGTTTCCCTTTCAAATAAAAACACTGCTCAGCACTCTATCAATTCATCAACATTCAAAATATAAAAAGATACAGTTTTTGGAACATAAGGCAGAGCTCCCTTTCTTATTAAATCATAAAGGCAAATACATGCGTGATCACATATCCAGCCCAGATTCGGGCAATAACAAAAGATAGGCTTGTTACTGCCTTCTTGGTTCTATCTCTGCTCTATACAATTCTATTAATCATTCGCCCTTTCGTCCTATTTACATTTCTCCTTATATAGATCCCTGACCGAAGGCCAAAAGGATCATTTAACTCGTTACATAGCCGATTGCAGAATTTAGATCGTTACAACAAATTACATAACGGATTGCAAAATAAGCTTTCGGCCTTCAAAATTAGGCATTTTAATAGAACAGGTCATGGCTATCTCTAGTTGTTTGTTCCTCCTAAATCTGATCTCGACTAGTCTAGATTGCCTTGCTGTCATAACTGGGACTTGGCTACCTTCAGATATGCTATGCTGTCGTGGCTAAGGCACGGCAAAATTAAGTGGCAATCAAGGAGATCCGGATTTGCTACCAAGATTCGCGGCGCTGGCACTAGTACGAGATCCAATCTGCACTAAGATTAGCAGTCAAGCTAAGCATTTAACTATTAAATAACATAGGAGACATCGATAAGTTATGAAAGTAATTATAAGCAAGAAATCACGTAATAAATAATTAATAAATGCTAAGTTCAGTTAGAAAATGTAAAATATAAAGTTAATGCAAAATGTGTCATCGTTCTTGCATTAGTGCAAGATGACAACGTATATGATAAGTAAAATAGGGGGAAATGGTTATGATTTGGGAAGGGAAAAATAGTAAAAAAGGATGCAATTTAGGGGACTAACATCCTCCCATCTCTAAACTATTGTTTGTCCTCACACAACTCTTTACCTCTGCAAAAAACTTCAAAATGTTGAGCACTCCAACTCAATCTTGCTTTGGCATCTTGTCCTCTAGCTACACTATTTCATCCTTCTTCTTCTTGATGTGCCTTAACTTCTTTACTACCTTTTTCAACCGCCTGAAACAACGTCCAGCCCCATATTTCCAAAATTTGACCTCACTTTTTTTTTGTTTGAGTTCTGCCAGCAATTCTCCTCTGCTTTGTTCTTTCTCCTCTTGTGCTTCGGCCACAAGTTGCTCCAAGTTTTTCACTTGGAGCTCTCACTCAGCTACCCGGGTAGTAGGAATCACCAATTCTTTTCCTCCCTCTATCTCAGCAGGGGTTGTAACTTTCTCAGGGACTTCCATATCTACCATGGTCACATCAGGGAATTCTTCTCCCTGTGATCCCTCTTTTTCTGAGTCTTCTTCTTTCTATTCTTATTCCTTTGGTTCCCTTCATCCGGTTTTGACTTTTCTTTTTTAGGTTCTTCTGCCTCTTCTTCTTCTTATTTTGTTTCTTTGTCGTTTTTTTCCTCTCCTCCTACCTCTTCTTCTTTTGGTTCTTCTTCCTCTAGGGATTCCTCTGTGGATTCTTCTCCTCCTGCATCTTCTTCTTCGTCTTCTTCTTCTTCTACTTTTTCTTCTATTTTTGGTTCCTTCTCTCACACTAGTGCTTCTTCTTGTACTGGTGCAGGATGGGGTTCTACTCCCTATGGGGCTTGTGGTTCTTCACCTGCATCAGTGACTTTACTCTTCTTATGGGGCCTTTTGATAAAATCGGCCAGTATAGTATCGTCCTCGAAATCTGCAATCTTTGTTGTGTCTGCAAGGACCGAGAGATTGTCATGCTCAAAGGCCTGTGCCTATGTAGAAGTGGTTTATTCAGTGGGTACACTAGTTGTTTCCTTAGTGGAAGATGAGGCCTTCTCTTCTGTCGATTTCTCTAACTGCTTCCTTTTCACACTAGTGCGAGAAGGACTTCCCTTTTCACTTTTACTCAGGACCTTGCTTGTGCTAGCGGGGACCTCTGTCTTCTTTTCCTTGGCTAACCCTTCGTGCAACTGTTTCAGTAGCTCTTCCCATGACATAATTTTCCTCTCCAGCTATTTTAGAACCAAGATTTTGATCAAGCCATGATCGTATAACCTTCTATTGACTTGGTCCTCCATTCCATCCTGTATGCTTCTAGCCATTTTCTCCAGGCTTTTGAGCAAAAAGTAGGGGAAGTTCATTCTCCAATGAATATGTTGGCCTGCTTCAAAATGTTGCAGCATTCTAAAATGATAGACCAGGGTGCGGGTGTATCTCCCTTTTCAAGTCATGAAATTCTGCAAAATAAAGAGGAGGTTCTGCCACTATCCTAGCAGGGCTTTGCGTGGAACTCCTATTTTCCAGTTTACCTCTATCTTTTTATCAATGACAAAATGTTGCCAGCATTTTCTTTCCAACTTTTGATTCTTGAACCATTTTTCTCCCGTGTTCTCCAAGCCCGTTGTTGCTGCTATGAATTCCTCAGTGACTTTAAATTTGAGCAGCCCAATTCTCACTCGGTCATTCTTAAAACTCCTTGCAAATTGTAGGGTGACTTCTCTGTCATACCCGTTGAACTTCTACAGGAACTGTAGAAATCCCGACTCTCACAATAGTGTAAGACTATTGTGATATTCGGCAGTTTGCTAAATTTTGCTGAGAGACAGGGGTTCATTCCGGATAGGAAGCATTGCTGCTAGCTATGAACAGTCAAGCTTTGAGACTTTGCATGCAATATTGGGGTAATCGACCTTCATAAATAAAAAAATATAACCATTCATCCATCGTATCACCGATTCATTCGCCATAGATACTCATCATATCTGGTCAGGCCTAATTGGTACACACGGCGACAATTTAACGGTTAAGTACGACAATAATTACAGTGAAGGGACATTCAGGATAAATGGAGCGGGGGAATTATGAGTGAAAGACATTTAAGATCATGGCAGAGCGGGGTAGATTACATGCAAGAAACGATTAACACATTTTTACATTTCTTCATATTTAAAAAAGAAACTTAGCATTCATTAAAAAAAATCATGATTTCTACTTAAAAAAACTTTGTACTTTTAATCAATTTCCTCCTAGGTAGTATAATAGCATAAATACTTGTCGATGAAATGAAAAGTCTTCATATAACTTTCCATAATGACCACTTTCTTATACCATATGATAACTTGTATTGTGTCGCTGACGAGGTGTATGCTTGTACTGATCTTGCACCACTTAAATCATATCGTTCTGCTAGTACTTTTCTGCTTATCTTATCACATAAGACAGAGAATTGAAATATAAGCTGGATTTTCACATGATTTCCTCAGCTTTATGTTGAAATTTTGCTTCGCCCTTTTTGATGTTTCAGAGCACATCCTTTTTCTCTTTGTATGCAAGATCCTGTAATAAATTCATGAGGGAATAAAGAAGTTGGAAAGGGGAATTTTTAGAATGGGAAGGAATTTTGTTACAGGGATTCCATGAAAGTACCCAAAAGAGGGAATAAATAGAAGTGGGATAGGGGAAAAAATTCAAGGATAAAGTGGGATTTCTTCGAAGCGGACAAGGTAAATCTAGAAGAATGTGGGAAGGTCAATATTCTGGGATCAAAGAAGAAACTGAGGGAGTATTACAAAAGTGGAATGTGAAAAAGGCAAAAAAATTTCTGGAAAGTCTGCCTGCACTGGTGCAATAAAAATAACTACAGCGAAAATTAAGCATTACTTGAATAAAAAATATCCATGCTAATTACCCCAAATGTATAAAGGTTGGTTCTGATGAACCTGCATCTACTTGGTGGTAGCTTAGCACTTCTAAATATCAAGCTGTTGGCATTATGGTTCTGGTATGATTTCAGATGTTGTACTTGATGGCAAACACCATGGCATGGCTCTCATTTTGATAAAAATAAAGAAGTACGCAGGAGAACAGTTTCAGGAGGTGCGTACCCGCAGGTATGCCATGCAGGGACCGCGTCCAAATACGCGGATTACCCATCCATGAGGTGCGTACCCCAGTGCACACATTCCAAGGAAGTTATGCGCCCACACGTGGGGTTTCTCATGGTATTTAGCCAACAGTTTTGGGTTATCATGGTTTTGATCTGTGGTATTGATTATTTTATTATTATTATTGAGCCCCATGATCCTTGATTTGAGGAAGAGCTTGCCTATATAAAGCAAAGGAGATCATTTGGCTTGTGCATCTTTTGAGTGATTGAATATCTTAAGATCTGATTTATTGGGTTCTCGGTTCTTAAAAGATTGATTTATAAAGGAGAAGTTAGAGGCGAATCGGCGAAGGGTGATCTCTTGAGCACAAGTTCAGATCTGAGCATCTAAGGTTATTTCAGCCCTAATCCAAGGTACGCAGAGGCGCCAGAAGGTTCAGTGCGTGGGTACGCAGAGGCGCTGAAGGTTCTGTGCGTGGGTACGCAGAAGCGGCGAAGGCTCAGTGCGTAGGTACGCAGGGCAACAGTGGTTCAGGTGCGTGCTTTCTGTAGCAGCACGCGGCGCGATTATTCTTCTGGGTGCGTACCTGCTGTGAAAGTACGCAGCGCGGTTATTCTTTTGAGTGCGTATCTCCTGGCAAGTACGCGGCGCGATAGTGCCATTGGGTGCGTACTGTACGCAGTTCAGTGAAAGGAGCAGTGCGTGGCCACGCTGTCCAGAAGAACGAGATCTGCGGGTGTACACAGAGAGGCAGAAGGTGAAGTGCGTAGCAACACAGGCCAGTAAAAGAAAAACCGCGTATCTGTGTTAAGATCTTCTGTTGGTTGAATTTTTTTGTTGATAAAGTGTTCTGGGTTCTGTTCTGTTATTGTTGATCTGGTTATTGCAGCTGACTGTATAATTTACATGTACTTGATGATCATTTGATTTATATGGATCCAGTTTGAAAATTTATGAAAAGTGGTCCTTGAAAAGAAGTAGGGGGTTGTAGCTCCCTTCCAGGAGAGACTGGAAAACGAGAGAGAGTTGTAGCTCTCAGCAGGTTGCAGCCTGCGTACTGGTAAAGGACTGCACCAGTACAAGACCATTGTAAAAGGAGTTTCTAATTTGAAAGAAGATAGAGACATATTGCAGCAGGTGGTTTTCACCCACATTTGGGTTTCCACCTTATATCTGTTGTTCTTTGATGTGATCGTCTATTTTTCTTGTTCATGCTCATTATTTTATGGTACTGATATGAAAAAATAATTCAAAGTATAAATAAGAAAGAATTGTTAAAAGGACTAGATAATACTGATTCACCCCCCCTCTCAGTATTATTTTCAACAATTGGTATCAGAGCAGGTCCTTCTAAAGAAGCTTGATCGCTTGAAGGAAGATCTTTCATCATGAGCAACTACGAGAGGGAAGCATCTATCAAGCCACCAGTTTTTGATGGGACAAACTTCAATTATTGGAAGGTAAGAGTTACTGCCTATCTTCAATCTCTTGGTACAGAAGTTTGGAACATCGTAGAGACAAGCTATGCTTTTCCTTCAACTACTCCTACAGATGCAGACGAGAAGAAGAAGTATGAAACAAATGCAAAAGCAGTCAGTACCCTATTAGGATATATATCCCAATCGGAATTCATGAAGGTAATGCACTATAAATCCGCAAAAGAGATATGGGACAAAATTGTCACGAGCTATGAAGGAGATAAACAGGTAAAGCGTGCCAAACTTCAAACTCTCAGGATTCAGTATGAGACTCTCAAGATGTATAATGATGAAAGTGTGGCTAACTATTTTCTTCGGGTAGATGAAGTTGTTAATTGTATGAAAAATTTGGGTGAAGAAATAAAAGAGGCTATTGTGGTTGAAAAGGTTCTAAGATCATTGTCCCCCAAGTTTGAATCTAAAGTATCTGCAATAGAAGAAAAAGAAAATCTACGAATTCTTACTATGTCTCAGCTACATGGAATTCTAACTGCTTATGAAATGAGAAAGGGAGGTCCATCAGATAGAAGAGAAGCTGCTTTCAAGGCATCAGCCAAAGGAGATTATTATGAAGCAAGGCACGTCCCAGAAGAAGAGGAAGAAGAATCAAACTTTGTCAGAAATCTTCAAAGGGGTTCTGGAAGGTTCAAAGGTAAGTTTCCTTTTAAATGCTTTGCTTGTGGAAGAGTAGGTCATTATGCTGCAAAATGTCCTCATAAGGATAAAGGAAAGGAACCCGCTAGATGGAACAAGAAACAGGGTGCAAATAAGAAAAGCTACTACACTCACGAAGATAGTGATGGTCTATCAAACAGTGACGAAGATGAACAAGGTAATGAATATAAACTGTTAATGGCATTTGATGATGATGATTATATGGATGCAATAGATGTGGATAACCTTTATGACGAAATTACTAGACTCAAGAGAGTTATAGAAGAAAAGAATATGATCATTGATACTCTACAAATTCAAATTGATGAGAAGGAAAAACATTTTGAAAAAATTAGAAGGTGAAATTGTTGCTCTTAGAAAAGAGATTGAGAAAACAAAAGCAATAATCTTAAGTTTGTCAAAGGATCTGAAACTCTAGATGAGATTATCAATGTTCAGAATTCTCCTCTAAACAAGACAGGTTTGGGCTATACTAGAGAAACTTCTCAAGCATCCACTTCAAAGAGTTATCTTGAGGCAGCAAAAGGGAGTGAGAAAAAGAACAAAGGAGACTATCACGTAAAGCAAGGACAAATTGCAAATAAAGGCCATCAGCAATCTGCTTCAAGAATGAAAAAAGGTTACAACCAGCCACAGGTAAGGTCTTCTCAATTTGGATCAAAAATGAATAACAACAGAGATTACAATCACGGGGCCGGTAGATTCGATAACCGCAGAAGTTTCTTCAATGGACAATGCTTTTCTTGCCATAACTTTGGTCATAAAGCAGCTCAATGTGTTGCATATAAAACAATCATGACTAGAGAAGCTCAAAAACAAAGGAGCATGACTGGGATTTCAAAAAAGACCTATAACAATTTTTCAGCTCTTGAGAATGAAATTGAATGTTCTATTTGCAATAACTTTGGTCATGAAGATTCTGAATGCAGGAGCAGGTTACAGCAGGAAAAGAAACAATGGTCTAACTTTGGTCATGAAGATTCTGAATGCAGAAGCAGGTTACAGCAGAAAAAGGAACAAGCTTCATACACCAAAACATGGAGAATAAAGGAACCTCAAACAGAAAGATGTGGAATAGCATTCTATGTAGAGGGACAAGGAAATCTATGGTACATTGACAGTGGATGTTCAAAGCATATGACTGGTGATAAAGAAAAACTTGAGTCATATTCTGCTCTAGAAAAAGGAAAGAAGGGTTCTTTTGGAAATGATACTCCAGCTACTATAAAAGGAAAGGGTGTTGCTCAGTTAAAAGAACAAGTCAAGGCTGGAAATGTTTTATATGTTGATGGATTAAAACATAATCTTCTGAGCGTCAGTCAGATGTGTGATCAAAGAACCG
>APFE030588453.1:6472-16511 GCA_000404065.3 Pinus taeda
TTCTGCATGATATGACACCTGCAAACTTGGAACTTGTCAGCAATTCAACAGCCTCAGAACTACCTACCCAGCCTACTTCCTAGCATTTTTTCTTCTTTTGCTTGGGGGTACACTTAGACTTGCAAACCCATCATACATTTTTCTTTTGATATCTTCCTATCTACATACTACCCTTATTTCTTCCAGAGCCCAGATTAAACTGTTGGACTCTTCTGTTTCTCTACCTATCTAAGAGCCTGCCAAGATTAAACTGTTTGGACAAACTTACAATCTCTATATTCTAAAACATGAAATTTAAACCTAGGGAGACCAAGATTAAACTGTTTGGACCTCCCTTTAAAAGTAGCGATACTAGGAAAATTTTTACAAAATTTGCAGGCAATTGAATGAATCTTGAAGTAGCCTTCTTCATTTGGAGACTGTTTGAGCAAATATGGAGCATTGCAGCAAGCAAAGTTCGACATATTTGGCCTGTGAAATGCCAATCATGAAAAATGAATACCTGCTACAGCAGGAGCTAACAGGCTCCAATTTCCCGAGAATCATATGAGACACACAAAATCTAGATGTTCCAGGCATTGGTCTTGTAAGAAATCCAAGGCTGTCTTTGGAAGTGACAACATCTTTTGGCACCATTTCCAGGGAACGTATTGAAGGATTTTTCCCCTGGGATATGACAAGTTAGGCATTCTTTGTGTAGGTGAGAAAAGACATTTTGATTACATCCTCATCACCTTGGAAACTCCACAAATCCCATTATCATTTACCATCCTAACTTTTAGAAAGCCTCACACTCGCTCAAATACCTCTCAATAGAAAACCCCATTTGTATCTCACCCAGAGAAATTAATTTTCACAAGAGTTTGGAAGGAGAAAAATCCTACTACCTATGCTACTGTCTCATCATTCTTTGAATCTTCCTCATCCATCTCCCAACACGCTATCATTCACTGCTCAAACTTTACTCCAAAGATCAATACATACCATGCTCTCAGTCTAGATACTCCAGCCACTATGGTTTTGGCCCAAGTTCCTTTGGCAAATATCAATCCCCCTGCATTAATTCATAAGGATGTTCTAGGTTTCTTACTGAATAAATATGCCCCTCTTGATTTACCTCAAATCCTAAGTGCTATGCCTCAGAACTACCTAAAGCATTTGCTTAGGTTCAATGGGGAGGATGAAAACACTACATAGAGACACATTGAAACCTTCTGTGCTTTTGCTGAAAATCTAAATGTAGAACAACTAGATGTGGTCCTAAGACTCTTTGTACAATCCCTTGATGGAGAAGCTAGAAAATGGTTTAAAGCCCTACCTAATGCCTCCATCACTACCTAGGAGGAACTCAAAAACTCTTTCACACAAAAGTGGGGTGAAAAGAGAAATCATGAGTATGTCCTCACAGAGTTCAGTGCTATAAGGAAGAAGCCAAAAGAGGACATTTCAGAGTTCATAAAAAGGTTCAATAAGCAGTATAATAACCTACCTTGTGAGATAAAGCCTCCTAAAGCTGTTTCTTGCATAATATTTGTGGGAGCCTTTGAATTCGAATTTGGTTTTTCCCTAAGAGAAATGAAGTCTCGCACTTTGGATCAACTCCAAGTTGATGCTCTTGAGGTAGAAGCAAATTTCACCTCGGCAGGGAAGTCAAGAGGTAAGGATGAACCTACTGAGAATAAAAGGGGGAAAGTAGAAACATCCTCCTCTGGTCAAGATAAAGAATCACTAGACCTGAAATGGGAAGAAATGGATAAACTCATCAGGAGTTTATCGCATAAGGTGGTGAAGCTTGAGCTGGAGAACAAGAGTCTCTCGAAACAAAATTCTCAAGGTAACAACCGAGGTTATAACCCACAGTATAGAAGGCCACCATTTCATATTCTTCAAAGGGAAAGAAAAGATCAACTCAATCAGATCCCTCATCCTCTATATTTAGAAGATGATCCAAATGAACAACCATTTGAGACATAACAGATGTAGGGAAACTTCTATTCCTCTTTCTTTGAAGAGGAATAGGAAAACATGACTCACCAAGAGACGTGTCATGAAAGAGAAGCAACAATAAATAAGGAGTACATAGGTGATTATTATAAATAGTTTGCAGATTTCATGCAAGCACAACTACATCGAAGCTATGATATTAGATATTCAAGAAAGAGTTTGAGGGAACTAGAACAACAAGAGGGAACTTCTCCCCAAGATATTCCCCTCGTTCTAGATAAAGGGAAAGATAAGATGAATCCTAATTCATCCATGGTAAAAGTCTCCTCAAATAAGGAATGCAAAAGCTCCAAGGAACACACAGAAGAGAAGGCGCCTATTCTAATAAAAACTACCAGTGATAAGGAAAGAGAAGCAGAGCTACGAGGTGTAGAAAAGGGTCAATCTACATTTAATCTTTAGAAGGAGCTTGAAAAGGTAAATATTCCTATTCATCTAATTGAACTCCTAAAGCAGCCCACTTATAAATCCCAAATATCTCAGTTCATGCTTCCATCCACCTCAGCACTAATTCATGATTAATTAAACCTTCAAGAAGAAAGACCAATGGTCACCTTTGGGCCTTATGTTGAAGAACTTGATCCTTCCACTGCACCCTTCTATGTGACCCTGATAATTCATGACCTTTTGTTGCAAAACTATATGTTGGATTCTACAGCCTCCTATAACCTCATGCCCTTAGCTGTGATGGAACAACTTGGCTTGCAGATTAAGAGACCCTACAAGGACCTATACTCCTTTTACTCTAAGAGGGTCAAATTCTTATGAATGATAAAAGATATGGTGGTAAACCTGGCTTAGATCCCTGTGAAGAGCATAGTAATGGACATAGTAGGGGTAGATATTCCCCCTCGATTCGACATGCTCCTATATAGGTCTGGGGTTCCAAGGTGGGGGGCTCTATCAAACTAGATCTAACTTGTGCCACTATTCCCACTTTTGGAGGCGAAGAAAGGAGGTTGTATTGAGAGTCTAGATTTGTAAAAAATGTGACCCTAGTTGAAGGTTCTAAAAATTCTTCAGTGTATGGAAAAGAAAGCAACCTCTCCTGCCTGCTCCTAGAAGAAGATGAGACCATATTATAAGAAACACCAATACATCCAACGATAGTTAGAACACCAGCACATTGATGAAAATGAAGTGTGGAAATTATACTTTAACGGAGTGAATTCCAAAGAGGGAAATGGAGCAGAAGTATTGTTGGTATCTCATAAGGGAAACTTGATACCCATCTCATTAAAGCTGGAGTTTGAGGCAACAAACAACATGGCAAAGTATGAAGCATTGCTCCTTGGGATACAAACAATAAGGAATATGAATATTGAATGCCTAATTGTGCATGGAGACTCTGAGCTGATTGTAAAGTAGATAAAAAATCAGTGCTAGGCTAAACACCCCAGATTGAGGACTTACCAGAATGAAGTATGGGATTTAAAGGATAACTTCTTCCTCGCCTTTAATGTCCAATTTTTTATCAGATAAGGAAATAAGATGGTTGATTCCCTTGTTGTAGCAGCAAGCAATTTAAAACTTCCTCAAAATCTGCTTCTTAGGTATGAGGTGGAGGTCAGATATAGACCCTCAATACCTGATAATGTCAAGCACTGGAAGGTATTCAAGGACGATGAGCAGATCAAATGATTTATAGAAGTAGTTGGGGAGTTGGCTAACTCAACTATTGATCAAGGAGAGGAAAAAGAGGTGGATCCAAAACCAACTTCGTGGGAAGACACAATGGCTGGACATAAAATTCTACAACTGAAAGGGAATACCATTCCTCATGGGCTAGTCCCAATGGAAATATTATTTAACAAGAATGATGTAGCCTCCAAATCAATGCCTCTAGAGATGGACGAACAAGTAGAATATTGCAATATCAGCTCAGAGGATGAATCCTAGATGGTCATATTATCAAAAGGAATCCCCTTGTAATATAAACAAAGGTATTTAAATATCTTCAAAATATATAAGGATGTTTTTGCTTGGTTTTATGAGGATTTAAAAGGATTTGATACTAACATAATACATCATAAGGTTCCTTTCAAGAGTGGAATATGACCATTCAAGCAGAAACTCAGGCAGAATAATCCACTCTTACTCCCCTCCATTGAAAAAGAAGTGAGGAGAATTCTACATGCTAAAATCATAGTGCTTTTAAGGTACCCAGAGTGGGTGGACAATTTAGTCCCAGTCCAGAAAAATAATGGAGAAATAAGGCTATGTGTAGATTTTCAGAACCTTAATAGGGCATCATTGAAAGACAACTACCTGCTCCCTAAGATGGATTACATATTGCAAAAGGTGGTTGGGTCAGTTAGAATGTCCATGATGGATGGGTTCTTTGGTTACAACCAAGTGGCAATCCACCCTAATGATCAGAAGAAGGCCTCTTTCACCACCCCGTGGGAAAATCTCATGTATGATCGCATGCATTTCAGTCTTATTAATGCAGGGGCCACGTTTTAGAGAGCTATGGATATAAATTTTGTATGGGAGCAAGACAAGTTCATAATGGTATATTTGGACGATATCATAGTCTTCTCTAAGACCGATGAAGAACACATCCTCCACTTGAAGCTCACCTTTGAGAAGTGAAGGAGGTATGGACTATCTTTGAATCCTAAGAAATCTCACTTTTCCTTAAGTGAGGGGAAGTTACTGGGACACATAGTAGCATAAGAAGGAGTGAAGATTGATCCTAAGCAAGTCAAAGCTACCAGTCACATTACTCTACCCAGAAATAAGAAGGAGGTCCAAGTTTTTTTGGGTAGAATCAATTTCTTGAGAAGGTTCATACCCAACTATGCAGAAATAGTGAAGGGTATTACATATATGATAAAAAAGGGAAATGAAGTCAAATGGAGCCCTGCCTCTCGAGATTATTTTACTAGAATTAAAGAAGCTTTCGCTGGAGCACCAATACTAGTTAGCCCTGACTACTCCACACCTTTATATATATATATATATATATATATATTGCTTCTCCACATACTATTGGTACAGTTCTACTACAGAAGAATAAATATGGTTATGAGCATCCCATCGCCTTCTTCAGCCAAGTACCGAGAGATGCTGAGCTGAAATATAAATGCAGTAGTCAAATATTTGAAGGCATTTCAAGTGTATATACTACAGCAAGAAATCACAACATTTGTCCCAACAACAATAGTCAAGGACATCCTTGTGCAAGGAGACAATGAAGGAAAAAGGGGTAGGTGGATAGCAAAGATATAGGAATATGAGTTAGACATAAAGTTTGCAAAGCTCATAAAATTCCAGGGGTTGGCCAAGATTTTATCAAAATCTAATTGCCGAGCTTTAGGAATAAACCTAATAATAGAGGAAGGGAGAACATAAGTTCAGCGTAACGAGATTAAAAAAATTAGAGCAAAAGACCTATGCTAAATATGAAGGAGCACCCTGGTATAAGAATATCATCCATTATCTCTTATTCCTGAGGTGCCCACTAGGGATGGATAAATCTAAATACATGACTCTAAGACTACAAGCTCAAAAGTATATCATATCTAATGGTCAACTCTACTAGAAGGACCTGGTGGGAGTTTTGCTATTATGTTTGGTAGTAGGCAAGACTCATAAAGTGATTGAAGAATTTTGATGGAGGAGTTTGTGGAGGTCATTATAGCTAGAAGACCACAACTCACAAAATCCTCAAAGCAGGATTCTACTAGCACACACTGTTTGGAAATGTTCATTCCCAAGTCAAGTCATGTTAGAAGTGCCAAGTGTTTGCTGAGAGACAAAAACTTTATCCTCTCCCCCTGATTCCAGTGCATGTGGAAGAACCATTCAGATAAAGGGGACTAGATTTCATAGGAGAGATAAACCCACCTTCCAGTGGACAACATAGTGGATATTAACATCCATGGATTATTTCACCAAGTGGGTAGAGGCCATCCTAGCCAGAAACACTACTGATTCAGTGGCAATTAAGTTTATGGAGGAAAACATATCATCACGTTTTGGTTTCCCTATTAAAATCATCACTGAAAATTCTCAAGTCTTCAAATCTGCAAAGTTTATCAACTTCTGTCAGAAATTCAATATCATCATTGAGCACTCCACTACTTACTATCCTCAAGGTAACAACTTATCCGAGTCCCCAAACAAAATTGTGGTGAGAGTGCTGAAGAAGACAATCACTGAGAATCATAGAAACTGGGACACCCAATTGAATTTTTCCCTCTGGGCTAACTGAGTGACTCCTAAACAATCCAATGGAAAATCACCTTTCGAGCTAGCGTATGGAAAGGTTGCAATCTTCCCAATCCAATTGGAAATTCTAGTGGAAAACTTACTGCAAGAATTTAAGGAAGAGCCAAATTCTTTGACATGAAGGATAAACCAACTGGTAGAACTTCATGAAAATAGAGAACAAGTGGGGGCTAAATTGGCAAATTACGAATAGAAGATGAAATCCCTATTTGACAATAAGGCCAAATATAAACCACTTCAACCAAGAGATTTAGTTCTCCGATGGGATGCCCAAAAAAGGAAAATGCATTCGATCCACTTTACTTCGACCCTTTCAAAATTTCAGAAGAGAAAGGAAATAATTCGTACCTGCTCGAAAATCTAGACAATGAATCGTTGGAGCTGCCAATAAATGGCCAGTTCCTCAAACTCTATTTTCAAAATTAAAGGTACCTGTCTTGCACTCATTATAAATACTGGTGTGTGTATTGTAATTATCATACGACATTTCCAATTTTTTTGTTGAAAATTCACTTTCACAAAATTATCATTTGTTTAGAAAATACTCCATGCCCAAAAAGAGAAGTTCACAGATTACAGGTTCTTAGTGCCTTGCTAGCAAGGCACTGTCCCCAAGGAGATCCAATGTTGTCACCCTCTGCAAAATTTGTTTTCAGTTGTCAAAAGGGTGCAAAAGGGGAGAAAATATTGCATTCATATCCCAAATCGCAAAATCACTCAAAGCTAAATCAAACCCCCTCTATTGCATAGTGCTCATAAAGATTTCTAATGGTACGTAGAAGTTCGAAAATGGACTTCTGGATCAAAAGATATGGCCAGTTGAAGTTCAGGGGCTTTGTTTCCTTTGAAAGGAAAGAAAGAAGAACATATTGGAGGTTTGGGAACATGTCACAAATCACAATTAGAGTTTTCTAAAAGCAGTAGTAGGGGAGGGCATAGAAAACCAGTGATCAGGAATAAAAAATATTGGAGATCAGAGGTCCAAGGAATATTATATAGTGCTTATCACAGGTTCTAGAGATCCTGCATATCAGTGACCGTAAATGTCAGAGGACCAACATTGGAGTGATCGCCGATATTGCAAATCTCATATCAGAAGGATCAAGGGCATCACACATCGGCGATAAGAGGTCCATGGCAATCACATATTGGTGATCAGACTCAGAGAAGCATGACATATCTGTTCATCACATGTCAAAAGTCTGATATATTAGAAGTCTTGTATCAGCATGCTCACACATCAGAGGTCATAGCCATGTCGCAAATCGACAATCGACGATATTAAACTGACCATTATAAATAAAATTCTGGGAAAGAGAGCCCACAGTGTAAAATAATGGGTGTGCCTTGGAAAATGTAACAAAGGAAAAATACCCCCCAGAGGCAAGCCCAAAGGCGCTAGCGCCCAAGGACTTAGTGCCTGGTCATATCCCCCAGTCATATGAAGGAAAAGGGGCTCAAAGCAAAAGGGGCTAAAGTGGATCAGAATGCACCATTCTGTGAGGTCTTTTAATACAAGAGTACTGAGGTAATAACCACCCAATAATATTCGAATATAGGGCTTTAAAGATGCAATGGGTTGGTAGCTGAAACATTTAAGAAGGACATGGAGCATTCTAACGTCGGCATGGGCTAACCTCATAAATCCCCTCATGACAAGAAAATAGGGTCAGTGAACTCGAATGTACCATGCCCAGGCCTGCTGTGAGTAAATGAGTGTATAAAATCTCATGAAGACTTGATGATTCAACATGGAGGTCCATATAGAGGGAAGACAAAGTACTACCCAGATGACCTCTATTTCTATACCGTGACGTGAAACTCACAACCTAACCACTCCCAACTCTAGAGAATGAGTGATTCAAGTAGTAAAGGCAGAAGCGTCTGGAACCAACCGAGTACTAGAGAAGGAAGATCATGACAAATCAGTTACTCAATCAAAGGCAATCACAGGGATGGGCAATGAGATATTTTGCTGGTGTTATCATCTAATTGTTGACTTGTTTTCTTATCATGTAATGTATCACAATTTAATGAAGATATTAACCTTTTGTAATCATTTTTGGGCCACAGACCCATCCCAGGCCGAGACAGCTAGTCGATCTGACAATTGAGGCTTGACTGAGCAATTTTGTTGTAATTACTATTCAATGCTCCCCTCTCAAGATAGATAGTGGGAAGCAACACTTCACAAAGGTTCAAAATTCTAAAGAAAGAACTACATGTTATTTTTGAGACTGTATAGCTTTATGATATGCATCTTTAAGAATATTAAGGAAATGGTGGTGATTCCTCCTTTGAGTAGTACAGTGTGTTACCCCTCTATTAAATTCCAGTATGTTCATGTTTCCTCTCTAATTTCATGTAATCATAGCCGCTAGAAATGTTTCATATGTTCTTACAGATTCATTTATATTGACTCATTAATGCATGTTCGTGTATTGATCTCTGATATTATATCTTTAAAATTGCACTCCATGAATCATCACACCCACTCCTCTTTCATCCATTATGTCTATCTTTAACTCAGACAAGTGTATAATTATTGATGCTTCAAGCTTCATGTGATGAGTGTAGAATTCTTGACGCTCCAAGCTTTATGTTCTGAGTTATTCTATCTCCTTATCTTCTCTCATTGCTTTGTCGAAGATTATAAAACTATAGGTCCTTGAACTACTAAACCTCCACTAGTTTATGCATATATTTTTGTGAGTTGTATGTGTGAAGAAGTACCAAAAATACATGGCTTATGCCTTTATATGAATGAAGCAACCCACGTAGTTTATTATATATATGAATATATATGTACAAAAATATATGTGATGGCTCCAGTTTCCTGAGAATCATATGAGACACACAAAATCTAGATGTTCCAGGCACTGGTCTTATAAGCAATCTGAGGTTGTCTCTGGAAGCGATAAAAGTACCAAAGGGAGATTATAAGTGAACTTACCATATAATGAGCTGATTCCGAAAAGAAGTGACCTGTCATAGGAGGGCCTTGATGTATCCCTCATCAACAACACAAAACATGTATCAAGATTTGAGACAGAATGATGCTGATGTGGAACTAGTTCAGGAAAGGAAGACATGAATGAAGGCTTAATAGTATCATAACAGATATCAACTGAAGGACTCCTCTTGAACATATCGATGATACTTTATGGAGTTGGAAACATTGACCCAAAACCGAATGCGAAGGCTTTGATATGGTGTGATGAACCAAAGAGACAAGAATATTTCCCAAACCAATAGCCATAGAGATGAAGTGAAAGAGTGTTGTATTCAAGAGAGAGTCACTTTCATTAATAGGTTGAGTATCCCATTTTCCCAATTTCCCCAACCTTTTCTGGTTAGTACATCTTTATTTTTGACAATCTTAAAGAGGATAACATATGCTTGATCTAGTAAGTTCATCCTTTGCATGAATCCCTCTAAGTATTTTTAATGAACCTTGAGAAGGAGTGGTTTGGTCCCATCATGTTCGATGAGTCCATTGTTGTTTGATGATTTTACGAGTCCAGCAAAGGTGTAACTCAACTCCATTTTCATGTTTAGAGAGTTTGAAAAAGGGGTGAAAAATAAAACTATAAAGGTTCTTTTTTGTAAATAATCTCTTGAGTTCAAAATGGAAAAAAATGATACTCAGGAGAACCTCTCAGCCATGTTCCACTAAGGTATTCCTTTTTTGTAAATAGTCTATCTCATTCAGGAAAAGGGTTAAACTTATACTGAGTATATGTATTTTCATTTACTTTAACGAGTTTGAAAATACAAGTGCTCGAAAATATTTACACCA
>APFE030588454.1:0-10903 GCA_000404065.3 Pinus taeda
CTAACGAGACCGTAGAAGCATTTAACAAAGTATTGGAGACCATGTTGACAAAAGTATGAAATGCACAGTGAAGCGATTGGGACCTGCACGTCCTTGTAGTACTATGGGCTTATATGGAAACATGCAAGAAACTCATGGGACAAATGTCCTTCAAGCTGGTCTACGGAGTGGAAGTCGTAATTCCGATGGAATAAATCATGCCTAGTCTACGCATAGTGGCACTCACAGGCATGACGGACCGCAGAGCCCTGGAGGAGAGGCTCGCGTAGTTGGAAGAAATTGAAGAAGAATGGTTTTTGGTAGGGTTTCATTAGTAGGTACAAAAGTAGCATGAAAAGGTATGGCATGATCGACATATTAAGTTTCCCACATTTGATAAATTCCCGGGGAAACTCCAAATGCATTGGATGGGACCATATGTTATTAAGGAAGTCACAAAGGGTGGCATGGTGCATTTGGTGAAACTAAGTGGCGAACTCTTCCTCGAAAAAGTAAACGGTAGTTGGTTGAAGCCTTACACAGGTGGCCCTGCCATCTGATTAACTGACAGAGATACAACAGGCAATCGCTCAGTGCACTGTCGACCTGGTAGTAGTCCAAGCAGAGTTGGGAGGTCTCCACGTGAAGATCTCCGCACCGACAGAGTGACTCGAGGGCGAGTCATGATGTTTGTGTTGGGGGCCTATTGGGAACGGGATCCCCCAAGGCAAGTTTTGGGGCTTAGAGCAAAAGTTTTGACTAAGTTTATGTAAAGACTCTGTGATGTGTGGGCGTAGAGCACGAACATTGTAAATGAGTTAGAGGGTTGTCCACCCTCATCTTTGTAATATAATGCCAGCTTGAGAGATCTACCCATGGTTCGGGAACCATGGTATTATATAAATAGAGCAAGGATCTAAGTTGTAAATGAAGACAAGAAATAATGAAATAGATGAATGAAAATGAATCAAGTCTGATCTAAGTATAGAGTGAGTCGTTGGGTCATAGATTAGGAGAAGGCTTTGTAGTTAAGTGTGCAGAGGCCCAGTAGTCTGCAGCTAAGTGCGCGGACCCCTGCGGCTGAGTGCATAGGGTAGGTTGAGTCTGCAACCGATTGAAGCAATAATAAAGAGAAGTTTTACATTATTTCTATGTATCGTTTCCTGTTTTATGCTGTAAAGTATATTGGGCATGCATTGTAAGGCTACTGTTTATTTGCTGCGCGAACTTATATGAATATATTGAATAAGTGAATATAAGATAAAGCATCTATTTACGCGAAGATAACTAACTATTATAAGAAGTTAAGTAAGATCTGTAGTGTAACTTGGGGAAAGAGTGTAGATCGTTTCTCTAGCAGCGCGAAAGCTCCACAGCCCCCAGTTAGGGCCGTGCAAAGGAAAATACAACAGGAAGTGAAGGCCTCGCAGGTCATGAAAGTGCACGGAGTAACCTGCATGAAGGTATTCATAGTTGGACTAAATCGACCCCTTAGACATATCAAGGGTGTGGAAACCTGGCTCCAACATCCCCCCATATTGCTTCAGGTGAGACCTCAGTCCGCACTCCGTGGGCTGTTGCTGGAAGGGCCAGTAGTACAGGTATTTGTTTGGCTAAATAAATCCGAATCTAGGTCAGGCCCCCTCAAGCAAACACTCCCTCCTCATAGTAGGATTCTGCTTGCATATGTTTTTCAGTTGCGTATGGAGTGGGAGGGACATCTTCAACATATATTTGGCATTGTCCATGGCTGGTTGATAAATGTCCAAAAGGTCACTCATCTTTTTTCTAGCCATCTCATCTTACTTAGTTGTCCTTTCTAGAGCTACCTTCTTCAATTCTCTGTTGTCCTACTGCAACTGTGAAAATAACCATATTGGCCTTCTTTAGTTGTGCTTGTAACCATGCAATTTCCTTGTCTTTGTAATCAAGAACATCATCTTCTTGTATAGTTTCCAACGCTTCAAATGTCTTCTATAAGGGAATTTTTTTTGTAGCAAATCCAGTGAGAGGATTTTTGGGGACATCCACTACTTTGGGAGAAAAATGCATCTTCTTGCCTTTTTTCTTCTCTGATAAATGAACTGCAACTGAGGACCTTATCACAAAACTTCCAGATGGTGATTGTATATTTTTAACCACTGATGATGGTGTCTCCTTCTTGCTCAAGGAACTGGTTGGTAAGTCAACTACTAGGTTTGAAGAATCTACAAATGACTACCATGACTGATTTCTCTTATTTAGTTCCTCCAACACCAAAAAATTAATTAAGGAGAAGTGGAAAAGGCTAGGTTCCACTTGGATTTATTTTCCATGCACTTTATTTACCATCTTGCTAAGACTCTTGAATAAATAGAAGGGTAGATCCAATGGGCTCTTCCCTGTAAAATGCATCAAAAGTCTAAAATGGTACTGATATATCCACCCAAACCTACTCTCACAGGTAAAATATCTTTGAATTTCTTGTAAAATCTTGTTGTGGTTTTTAAGTAAATACTCCTTAGGGACAATGGATCCATACCCTTTATCTTTATACTGAGCCTTCATAAAATCTTTATAATTAGCAATATCAAGAGGCATGCCCTTGAACTACTGCTCTCCCTGAAGGGGAATCTTTGTTGTAGTTGATATTGTGACATCTGAAAATGGAAAGTTGAGTTCTCCAATCTTAACCTCCAACCCATTAAAATTCATAGCAAACTCCTTAGTGAGTTGTACATTGTACCCTTGATTTTTTTCAAAAATTCTGATACATCCAACTTGCTCAAAGGCAACTCTAATTGAAGGGTCTGAATTGATGAATGTGAGGTCTTTGGGTTCAAACTTGACAATGGAACATCCCTTATGTATCCTCCCCTCTGGGATTGACATGTTTTTTTACAACAAAGGTATACTCTAGGCCTTCTAAAATGCAATCTCATTGTAGGTTTATTTTGTGTAGCAAGTAGGATGGTAATGATGAAAAGGAGCTCCAAAGTAAGGTTGTGTAACAATTGATAATGGAAAACCCTATGAAATAGATCAGTCAACACAAATCACCTCTCTAGAACCCCAAAAAGCAACTATTGTCTACTTAGTCACAATGGCATAATTTAGAAAAAAAAACAAGCGCAACATCAGAAGCACAACATATGGAAGAAACACAATTTTTGATCTTTGAGGAAAGTAAAGAGAAGGTAAGAGGCTTTAATTTGCTTGAATAACATGGTAAAATTTGATATCAAGGTTGCGTACAAGAATTTGGGTGTTTAGCAAGGATAAAAACATGAAAACGCGGTGCACAGGCAAAGTGCAATGAAATTGCAGAAAATGTAGCGAATGTAACATTTAGGAATTTGCAGGGTTCCTAGGTATTTTATGAGCACATGCATGCAATTTGAAATTCATACAAAACCAAAGCTTTGAAAAAGACAAGAATTTGCACTTGGATAAATGATTTTGGCCATTACTTTGAAAAAACGCAGCGCCTGTGTGTAAGCACAACACCTGTCTGCAAGTGCAACAATTCCCTTGCCTCCTTTGTGTAACGACCTCCAAACACCATATAGCCAACTTACGATGGAAAAAAATGAAATCTCTGAGGTATCTCTGAAGATTAATCATGCATTGGAACTCCCAAGGTGGTCAAATGCAAGTTTGATGGGTAATGATTACAATTTTGAATTGAAATGATGAAAACACAACACTTTGTTAGAAGCACAACGTTATCCTCCTAACTGTTGTACCAATGATGATGTCATGACTCATCAAGATTTGACAGTCTAACTCACTCAATGCATCCTACAAATTTGTGCCCATGATGACAAGACATGACAACAAGACCTTGCTTATAATCTTTTGATGAAACTTGAACCTAGATCCACTTAACTCAACCTCTCAAGACATCAATGGCTATTTTCATGACTTTTCACACACTTTGACATAATTTTATTGAATATGGAAATTTTATTCTAAACTGAGACTCATAGCTTAATCTTCTAAAGATCATAGTCAAACCTTTATACATTTGTCGAATAATTTGAAAGACAAAAGTTATTTCTAACTACTATGACTATAAGATACTAACATATGACATGATCGATGAGATGACAAGAGTGTGCCAAGTATAGTACTAACATATGACATGATCGATGGAGTGACAAGAGTGTGCCAAGTATAGTACTAACATATGGCATGATTGATGAAGTGACAAGAGTGTGCCAAGTATAGTACTAACATATGACATGTCGATGAAGTGACAAGAGTGTGCCATCCCCGCTTTGGGAAATTATCTATAGGCCTATTTAATTTGGAATTCTCTTCTTGAATTTTAATTTAATTATCCCTAATTATCAAGTAGATGATAGGGATTTCACTTCTATTGAATATTTTTAATAGTTGTCACGAATTAGAAGGTTGAGATTGATCAATTTTACCCTTTTAACTAAATTGATTAATTAAAAAAATGTGATATGAGCATTTATTAGTTATAAGTTTTTGAGCATATAATATTAATAAGTTAATGATAATGGTCCATGATATTGTAACAAAACCTATTTACAAATGAAGAATGTACATGGTTAAAAATCTTATTGCGTATTACTATATATTGACATAGTCTAACTTAAGAAATGACATTTTTAGCATTTTTTTCTAGTAAATTTTAAGTTTAAATAATTTAATATGTAAAATTTGAATGCCTAAAATTATATTTTTTTTTATAAAAATTGTATTTTAAATAATAAATACAATTTGCGAATATCCTTAAATTCTATTTCATTTAAAATTAAAAAATATATAATAAAATAAATATTTAATTTTTTATTATATTAATTTTTTTTTATTTAACCTTCCTCTACCCAACACAAATCCAATAAAACACAAATCCAATAAAACATGAATAGGAGATAAAAATCCAAACATCCAATAAAATATCAATAGGAGACCAATAAAATATCAATAGGAGATCATAATCCAAACTTCATGTCAAGAGTATTTCAGACCCTAGTGTTTTAGTTTGGACTCCAAGTTTTCACTTTCCAAATTTGTGAAGAAAGCGACCCCATAGGGGAATCTTTTTTAAATTACTGAACAAAATATAGGTTAAAGTTATAGTTATAGTTTTTTTTTTTTTTTTTTTTTTCCCTTTTGAATATGACTAATTCTATTATCATACAAAACAAAGATACAAAATAGAGTACATTGGGCAAGGCTAAGAAATTTTGCCTGTTAGCCCTTGCCTTGCCCTGCTATCAGTTCCAAAATTGAAAAGTTCAAAATTGGAATTGTTGCTTGACCATTGTCGACACAATTACATAACATGTATTAACTGAACAGACACCAGGGCCTTGGACTGACCCGGACAAAGACAAACATACAGCTAGACAAAGACAATCGACACCTGAACAATTACAATTGACACCTGAATAGTACAGCCGACACATGGACAGAGATAATGCTGCCACTTAGCCGAGTTATACAACGAAATCCCAAAAAAAATAGCAGAGATTACCGGGGCGAGTTCAATCATCTTCAGTAGTCTGGGGCGCCTCTTCAATTCGGCACCTGAAACGGAGCATGTCCTTGGAGTCAAAAAGCTGGATGACGACGTCTGGGCTTCCCTCTTGGGCTGGCCTGCTCGGACCAGCAAATGAATACCCAACATGTGAAGAAGGGCCAGCGTCCGGATCGAAATTGGTTGCTGGGCGCTCAAGATCCGGCCCATGTTCACGTCCAGGTGCCAACCAACCCGTTCCAGCTCCAACCGGAAGGCACGCAATTGGAGATTCTTCTCTGCTGGAGCGCTGCCCATTCGGCAGAGACTCGGCCTCCATGTTCTGAGTGACGCCAGGCTCTATCATTATAGAAACAACCAAAGTGGAATTAACTTGAGGGCAGGGGAGCCGATACCTGAGCATTATGAGCTCCATCTGCCCTTCTTCAGAATTTGGGCTTCTGCCATTATGCCCTTCCTCCTCCTCATTGCTGCCCTAAAATCTCTGAGGCAATGACGTTACCTCAATGGAGGAAGAGGGTGAATTATAATCGTTCTGCTGCGGGAGGGCCCTGCCTCTGATTCCCCCTCTTCGGCTACCCATTCGCGGCCTTTCCCTCGGCATTACAACACTCCTTCCTCTCTGGAAACCAACACAAGCACTCTGAACTCCTACAGCTGCAAGAACCAGCACCAGCGCCCTCAGCTCCACACCGTTGCAGGTGGTATACTTACCAGGCTCATAAAACAGCGGAACACCCCTCAGATTCTCACTCCCATTTCCATCTGAGCGGAGCAGGGTCTCACTGCAATGTGCACACATATCCTTCTGCCGATCCAGCTTGCTTTGTTTTAAACTTTTCTCTGCATCGAAAACCATCTTTCTCCCTCGAGCCGAGTAGACAGGTATTAATGTCGTCGGCCGTCTACATTCAAGCGGGTTAATACCCTGCTGCGCGTGGTACCATCGGTCACGTAGGCATGCCACCTGCCCACGTGATGGCGCGTGCCATTACCATATCCCCTATGCACCCACATCCGGTAAAGTTATAGTTTGTTACATATTAATTAAATTTGTATTTAAAATAGATAATGCTAACAATAATATATAAATATGTTATTATAATATTTATAAAATATTATTAATAATAATTTAAAGGTTAATGTGAAGATTAAGGCAAACATTAAATTAATATGAAATAATTTATATTTTTGTTTGTAAGATGCGAAAACCATTTTGGAATATTCCAATCTCATTACTCAATGTTTAAAAAATATTATTTTACGGAAGTCCATGAATTTTAAATTTATAAATTTTTAGAAAACCCCTACAATATTCACTATAAATTTACTCAAAACTATAACCAATACCCATAAATTAATATTTCTTTATATTGTTTTACTATTTAAAAAAAAATATAATACTTTTATAAACTCTAACCATTCCTTCAAATCCATTAATATATATATTATATATATATATATTAATATATAATATAATATAGTAATATATATATAAAATAAATATTAAATTTTAAAAAATTAAAAACATTATTAACATCCTATAATAATTTTTGTTTTTTTAAACATTTTTTTTTTTTTATATATAATTTTGATTTATACAAAAAGATTAAATTTCCTATATAGTTATAAGAGATATCTATGCATTAGTATAGATCTATTTTAATTTTAGATCTCATAAGTGTCGAGAAAGATCAAATCTCTTAAAATATAAATTTCTTTTTACTACAAAATTTGAGGAAGGTTTGCACCTAGATAGATTTTATCCTTCTTTATACTCGGTAGATTCTCAAAGATTAAAAATAGACTCTATTGATGATTCTTAATATATATTAATTTATATAAAATTTCACAGTGTTATTTATAATAATAATTCTTATTTTAATTAACTAAAAATTTCAATATAGTAAATTAATAAATATATAAATATACTAGAGTATATATAGTTATATAAAATCAATTTTTATATACTTAATTAATTAAATTTAAATATGAAGTTTGAAATATGAAACAATCAATAAATATAAATTTAATTATTTTAATTTATAAGGTTAAATAATTTCATAATTTTATATATGCTATTATTTATATTTTTATAATATAATTTTCGGACGCTTTATCTATTGAGGAATATTTTTATTTTTTTTAATTATAAGTTTATTTAAATACATTTATTAAGTTTTAGATTTTATTAATTATATATTTTTTAAATATAATAATTATTAATAATCGAATAATTAATATTCAAGTTTATTTTAAATGTGAATATAAGATTATGAATATTCTTTCATAGAAAAATTTATTTGTAATTTTTACTAATATAAATAAAATAGTATATACAATAAGTGAAATTGAAATTGATTTTTATTTTTATTAATTTCTAGAAGAAATATCTTTTTTCGCTAATTAGATGATGCATTTCTAAAAACCCCTAAGGCACTCGAATTCTACACATCAAACAACTTAAACTCAATTTTTTAAAAATCTATGTTAAAATTAACCATAAAAAATGTCGTGAAATAAGTCATTATGTCTATAAGTTAAACTACATGCCTTTTTTTAACTGAATTGGCATCATGTTTGATTATTATTTTTTTTGTTTTAATTCTTCATTTAATGAACACTACAATATCTCCCCCATATTGTGTCCATATTTAAAGGTTACATTCATTCATGTTCAATATAACATCTCTAACATATTGTGCTCTAGCCCAATTACTAGTACATAATATTTTATTCTTTTATTCAACTTAAATAATTTGATCTTTTATATACCCATGTATTTTTTTTCTAAGTAAAGACTAATTCTATTAATAAAAGTAAAAATATAGTTACAATGTGGTCGAGACCTCAGAGGAGGTTCAGGACTGTCCAACAGGACAAACAGACAATCCCAGAATTGGGATTTACCATATACAAAAGCCTAGGGCTATATAGAGAAAACAGGCCAGAGTGGTAGATCTCAGAAAAAGATAGATTATAAACTGTGACCATACTAACTGAACTGCCCAGATATTCATAAGAAAAATTACAAAGCCAAAGACTTAAAACTATAACATAGCTACATGCCTGACGCAGAAAGACGTTAATAGAAGCCATATAGGCATAACAAAATGGAGTGAAGAACAGAGAGAGGACCAAAGAAGCAGCCATAACCCAAGAGTCTTCAAATAGCAAAATCATGTTCCAGCAGGGCAAGGATAGCCCATCCACATGTCATCCACATTATCCTTAAGAGTTGAGTCACTGCCATCTGGAGGAGCTGCCAACTGTCACATGCTTTCCAATCCATCCGCCGGTTGAGCAGAGACTCGAACTTTCTATTGATTGCCACCTGGAGGCTTGGATATGTCATCGGCATTTCCTTCAGCCTGCAAATCACCACAATTGAACCCGAAACCCACATCTACCCCCTGCTGCGCGCTACCTCCTAGAGACTGAGATGAAGGGGTGTTCACAACAACAGTAGGCCGAGCTTCTTCCTTTGAGAAGATTACCGTAATGCTGGCCGAGAGAATAGGTTGATTGAGGTGACTGTGAAACATGAAATGAGTGGTTTGAAAGGAATTGTGCGGGAGTGGCCTGGTGGTTTCTGAGGTAGGTGAAGTCGAAGCTAAAGGGATGACAGGCGGAGGAGTAGGCTGAGAGCGCCCACGGCCTCCATGACCACCACCTCAGTGACAACTACCATGACAACGCACCATGGGAAAAGTAACAGGATAGCTGGGAGGGGAAGAAGAGCAGGGAACAAAGCCAATGCCGGTGTGAGGGTGCATGTAATGCTTGAAGAACCAGACATGCAGCGCTACCTTCGTAGCACTACAAGAATGCAAAACTGGAGATAGTTGCATGGGGGGAGGCCAGGGGTAGATATTGACAGGGAGAGCCGAGGCAACCATTAAATCAAAACCAGGTGAAATGTCGCGAACCCATTGCATATTCAATTCCGTGTGAGAGATGATCTGCCTGGATTTAACATGAACCGTTTCCATCTACGGGAGGGCCTGGGAAGGTGTGTTGTTCTGCCACCTACTGTACCAGCTGCCACCAAGACACAGAGCCTTAATAAATTGAACTTTAATGCACCCGCATCCAAGTACCCATGTATTTTTTTTGTTTAAATTCTTAATTTTTTTTTTTTTTTTTTTTTTAAATTTGTATAAAAATCAAATATAAAGTTTTGATTTTTTTATAATTTTATTAAAAAATTCATCATTAAAATGAATTTATGTTGATTTATTACCTCTATAAGTATGTTTATAAGTGGATGGTAGTTTTATAATATTCATAATAGTATACACGAATCAATTGGGATTATCTCAAAGTAGTTATTTTCTTTTTTCCCTTTTAATTAAATTGATTAATTAAAAACATGTCACTTAAATAAGTGTTATGTGAAGTAAGACATGGTATTAGCCCATGGTATTGTAACAAAACCTATTTACATATTAAGAATCTCCATGATAAAGTGGAGGTAAATCTCCATAGTCAAGAATCTTGTTCTATGTTTTTTTAAGTGTATACAAATTTAACTTATGTATTAATTTATTTTATAATAATAATAATCATAATAATAAAGTTATAATTTACTTAGTTTTTATGATTTTTTATGATTTTTTTTAATTAGCAACGTGAAATCTATAATGAAGTAAGTGTTTTAATGTTTATTATGTATCGACACATATATGACTATAGTAGTTATGCAATAGGTGTTTTTTTTTGGACTAGGGCTTCCAAAATTTTAATTTAATTTCTATGGTAGAGATTTAACTTTGGTGTAATATTTTAGAATATTCATTATAGGATACACAAATCAAAGGTTGAGATTTATTTCCAAAGTAGTTATGTTTGTTTTTCCCTTTTAATTACATTGATTAATTAAAAAAAATGGCATATGGACAAGTATCATTTAGAGTGAAGTAAGTGAGTTATGGTTTTTGGGCATGTGGTATTGATGGTATTGTAACAAAAACTTATTTACAAAAATTAATAAAAAAACTTATTTACATATTGAAAATCTCCATAATAAAGTGGGGATAATTCTCTTATTCCATTGTTATTTTATTATTATTATATTTATAACTTAAAATATAATAAATTTATTTATAATATAAACCAAAGGTCTATAACTTTGTTAAATTTTTACATTTAAATTTTATTTTTTATTTAGGCGAATAGTGGAGATGTATCATGAACTAAGTGTTTACTAACCATTTAATTTATATAATTGGGCTAGTTCAAAATGTTGACCAAATCCTAATGATGTGATTACTATAAAAGACATCTATTTACAATATGAATCACAAAAGTCTTCGATTTAACATCATAATATATATTAAGTATTGAAATAAAGCTATATTTGATTCTACATTAAGTTTTTTTTGGATAAAATATAATATTCCAATTAAAATTAAATGATTTTTTTTGTTA
>APFE030588468.1:0-11086 GCA_000404065.3 Pinus taeda
AATTAAATTATTTTATTTTTCATTGTTTTGATTAAAATTTAGAAAACAATTTGTTTATAAATTTAAGCTTCTTAGTATTCAAATTTAAGTCTAATTTTAATGGTTTAAGTCAAATTATGGTTAAATTATAATTAAAAAATAAAAAGAAAAATAAAAATGAAAAAATAAGATGTCATTTCTACAAAACAACCGATGAAAGAAGGAGATAATAATTGTGTTGAAGAGTAGATTCTACAATGGAATATGAAGCAGATGTGTAATTCCCTTTGTTCGCAACCTATACTTGATACATATATCTCTCAAAATGAAAATATACGTATCAACCAAGGGGGTCTCTCCAATGTGAAGTCCCAATTAGACCTCACACTGTTTGGAATAGGAACCCCATTCGGAGTGATGGACCAACTGCCATATATTCTTATCGATTTTCCTTAGCTACAAAGTTCAACACAAGAGAGTAATGCACAAGTAATCTCAGATCAACAATTGAGTATGCCTTCAGAAATGTTCAGCTGTGGATAATATCAAGGTCCTTCTACCAAAAGGGAAGATAAAAGTGGGCCCTTTAAAAACAAGTAATAGTAGTAATCTAGAAAAGGCACATGAGCATATACATATGAATGAATCGTTGATCAACCAGCGAAATAGTTCACAAGGAAGAAACGGTGCTTAAAGAAAATACCACACACCTTCAACAAGATAAGTACCAAAGCCACATAAATAGTTCAATTTCCTTAGTATAGATGAAAACAACATACATCACAAACATTCAAAGAATAGTCTTACATTATTCATGACATATGCATGAAAGAGAGCTTCTAAATTAACTAAAAGTTCCATGATACATCAAGACAATGAACACCACTAGCCCCAATAGTGGAGAATTAGAGTAGTCACTCGCTCCTCCAAAACAACTATCTTCCTCTCCAATGCCTGGTAGGAGGAGCCAAGGTGAAAATCCCATTGCTTGTACAATCAAGGTGTATATATAACAAATGGGGTAATCCTTCACCTCCCTTATGACTCTTGGACTACCCTCATGACTATTCGAATTCTCTATGACCTTTTGACTTCCTACATGAATTTTAACATTACACAAATAAGTTTTGGACTTCCACTTTACATTATATTTCTCCAATATCGAATTACATATTCCACAAAATTATGTGGCACATGATTACTCATGACATGACAATGATGACATGGAAATGTCAAGCCATTCTTTGTTGTTTCTTGATTTGTGTCTTCTAAAACATGGATCATGATCTTCTTCTTTGTCCTCTAAATGGCTTAGAGATGAGGAGTCTTCAGTGTAACTTGATCTCTAGTTGTTGTCTCAATTTGATGTCCCTTTGCTTCCTGTTGATTGATTAACTTGTCTTTTAAACTCACGAAGTGTCTTCTGGAATTGGTATCCTTCTCCGCCTCCTTCATCATCATCTTGTCATAACATGACAAAGTACTTGCAGTTTCAATTCACTCATGACAAGACAATATTAGTCTGATAAACCCATAGTCTAAGATGTTGCATGATTATCCACTAGCTGATCTGGAACCAGGTGGTAGGTTGAGGAAGAGGCTTAGTGACTATGCAATTGTGTAGCTCAGGTAGTCAAGGGTCAGGTCTAAGCCTTGGGACTGCACAATGCACAGTTCATGCTAGAATGAGAAAGTCAATTGCATAGTTCTAGAGTTGAAGGAGCCAAGTTGAGGGATTGAGCATTGTTTTTATTTACTGTGGAGTTCTGGAATGAAGAGGAGGCCACGTGATTGCACAATTACATAGTTCATAAGCTCAATGTTGAGGCCTGAGCCTTAATACTACGCAATGCACAGTTCTGGCTGGGTAGGAGAGAGAGATTGCATGGTTTTTGAGGTCAGAGGTTGAGCTTAAGCACTGTGATTGTGTAGTGCACAGTCTTGGAAGGTGGAGACTGTGCATTTCAGAATGCCAAGGGACAAGGGTGTTGCTTGAGGGCTAAGACTGCGCAATGCACAGTTCAGGATGGGTAGAATGATGCTAAGTGGTTTGGTTGGGGAGTTTTCCTAGTTGGACTAAGTGTGGGATTAGTGAGATGAAAATGATAAAAAGAGAGACTTTGAGCATGATCACACACTTAGATCACTTAACGACATGACAAGGAACACTCAGAACATATGAGCAACATAACTTCCTCAATGCAACAACTTTACGACGACTCTTACCAAGTGCAACACAAAAGATACATTTTGCGACGAAAGCGATGAAACTTGTGCAACAATGCTTGAAACTTTGGAAATGAGTGTGAAACATGTCAACATGATAATAAAAACTCATTATCATAAAGATTCCCCCCTCAAATAATCCAAAACTCCACTTTATGCGATAAATGATAGTTCCCCTACCAAAAGATGACACTTGTGATATGCAAACGACAGTGAAAGAAACACACTCCAGAGCGAAGATAACATGAAAATAAGACTAATTAGAGTGAAATAAAGCAAAAGTGATAGTAAAAAAGAATGAAAACGATACTCACGAAAGAAAGGGTGTGCAAAAGTGACAGTTTGCAAAACTCATTGAAATAGAAGTACAAACACAGCTAGAAGTGAGAAATTGTCAATGTCAGTGCACACTAATTGTCGACATGGATTGAACATAGCAAAAGCAATATCTTGATGGAATATGCTAGGTTTATTCGAGCTTGCATGAAGGAATGCGCTCATGAATTCATTATGAACTGAGCTTGTGTGATCAGGGGACTTCGACACTTACAATCCAAAAGGGAGCTCAAAGACTTAACAGAGCTAGAATTGACTATGGAAAGGTCAATCACAAGATCCATAATAGGCTTCAAATTTCAAGTATAGGAAAAAATTTGGAGGGATTTTTTCGCAACGACAACAGTATCTCGTGAAAATTCGTACACTCTGAAGGAACCCCTACTGCAACAAATATGAATCTACTTCACCTACTTGATTTCTAAATTACATTCATCAAGTTATTCTTTTGAATATTGAAGAAAATTACTTCTACAACCTACACTAATTAAATATTTGATATCATGAAACATAAAACATAGCAAAGAACAAGATACATAGGACACACTTATTTTTGGACACAATAGTCCCTAGAAAAACCCAATGCGAGAAAACCAGTGTAGCAGCTCTAAGGGTTTATTATTTTGCAGGAGAAATATCTGAATACAAATTTAGGATGCTAATCTCGCAATCCTTTACAGAGAAAATACTGGTAGAAAATCTGAGTGAGTTTTACCTCACTTCACCTAGTAGAATTACGGCTGATCTGGCACAAGACTAGCTAACCCCAGTTATTTTTGTGTTGGCTCTGCATCACCTTCTCCGCCCTCTATGTCAACTCTCTCAGTTGTTCCAGCAGTTCCTGACAGTTTCGGTTGTTCCTGTAGTTCTAGATTCTGATTGTTCCATTGCCTCTTTTCCAACTCTCCCAGTTGTTCCAGCAGTTCCCGACAGTTACGACAATTCCAGCAGTTCTCGACAGTTTCGGCTGTGTTGGCAGTTCTGGATTCTGCGTGACAGACAAATTTTCTGCGTCATCTCTCTTGGCTACTATGTTGCCTCTCTGCAAGCTCTCTCCGCCTCTCTGTCAGTATTCTCTGGAAAGTCCTTTTGGATTCTCACTGCCCCTTTGCTGCAAGATCTCCCCAATTGATTTTCCTACTGAGAACTTCTCACCTCAGAAAATCGATTTCCTCAATCTCTCTGTGTGCTTTTCCAAATGAACCCCAAGCCTCCATTTTATACTTTTCCTGTACAATCTTCAATAGCTAAGATTAATTATCTAATCAATTGTTAATATTAAGTCATAACTTGATTCGCCTTATATATCATCTCACCCATATTTTAATAAATGCCCATTAATATTTTAATTTCCCTAAGTTTAGACTTAGGAACTCCATTAAAAATATTAATTATTTTAATAAAATGCAATCCGCGTGGAATTTCACCAAACGGTTTCTGGGATTTTTAAAAATAATGTGCCTTAGCCGCTCTACCAATTTTCAAGGCTAGAGAAATTCTGATGCTATAAAAAACTAACACTCCCTCTTCGTGAGGAAAGTGCTCTAGCAACAATGTCCACCTGCATGCTGCTCTGTTTCTGAAGCACCTCCTTTCTGCACTATTGCTACCACCAACAATGTGTTGTTTCTGCTACTGTACTACTGCCCATGACATTGCCACTGCCACTGCTGCATTTGTACTACAACTTCCTCTCAAATGTTACATCTGCTATGCTGCTAGAACTGCCATTGCTAACACTGCATCCATAGTGCAACTCAGTTGCTAAGAGAAGCAATTGAAAATAATCCAAAATTATTTGAACTTAACTATGTTCATCATAATACAATGAATGTTCGAGTCTGATTGTTCTTGATTTTCTGAATATTCTGCGCTGCTACTGACCTCTGCACTATGCCATTTGCATTGCTGCCAACCTTGCTTTGCGTTGATCAGTTTCTGGTCCCAAGATACTGCATCTATCCTCCAAAAAATCCACTGCATCATCTGAAACTAAGTCCATCTCGCTACTACTAAATCTTGGGTTCCCGTAGCAAGGAATTGATCTAAGGAGTGGATTCCTCAAGGATCCTGCCCACATGTAGTCCTCCCAACTACAACTCAATATCACCCCATCTCCTTCTTGGAGATGCGTGGGCACTAATGGAAAACTCATCCTCACCAATATTTGATGAAGCAGCCTTAGGATCATGTTTCTCATCCTTGTCCTTTTTCTTCAAAGGACACTAGGATGCATGGTGACCCATCTCGCCACAACTGAAACATTTCACCTTCGAAATTTCCTTCTTTCACTTTGGATTTTGTTGTCCCTTCGATGTTAGAGTTGCATTTTCCTCCTCCTCCATCTTTGTGGCACTTCCACTACTGCTACTAAGGTTGAACTTCACTAGGTCCCTCCTTAACTCCTCTTGTTGAAGAGCTGCCCACATCTCCTCCCATGAAGGTAGTTTTTCTTTGCCCAATATACTTTGGATGAAAACTTGCCATTCATCCGAGACTCCATTCAAGGCTATCCTCACTATCGCGGTTGGCTAAGGAGTGGACCCCACTACAACAAGATGGTCTCTAGTGTCCTGAAGACGCTGAAGATAGAGGTTCACCCCTTCTCCTTTCTGCATCAAGGTTCACTGCAACTTCTGTTCTAAATACATATTTCATTGTTCAGAAGAGCCTGCATACAGAGAAGACAAGGCTTCCAACATCTCTCGGGCTTGTATTTCTTCTTTTTATCATTGTCAGCAAGAACATCTACAACATTATTGATGTAGGCCTCGAGATCATACTCCTCCAGAACAACTATGATTATGGTCTTCCATATGACATAGTTGGAAGCTCCTTCCAATTTGTCCCGATCTCTGAGCCCATGTGATGCCATCTCACCCAATTGTCGAACTAAATCCTCTATTCACTGCTTAGCACTGCTCAATTGCTCAGCAAGTGAGAAATTCGAACTTTCTAGTGAAAAGTTATTTGAGAAGAAAATTCCCCTTCTACGTGTCTTTGTTCTTTTCCAGCAGATTTCTACCTTGCATAAACTACGCCCTTCAAGAACTGCGTTGAGGCTTTGTGTTACTCCCTCTGCCTCTGCAAACTCACGAAATGGAAATCGTACCTCACTATCATCTCACTCAAAGAGAGATCGCCTCAGATTTTCTTCTCGGCAAGGACTGCACAATCCCTTTAAGGGGATTCAAATTGCTTCCAAGTGCAGCTTTCGGCCTCACTGCTCAGCACTTGATCTCCTCTTCCTGTTTCAAAATCAACCCTCTAATACCATGTGAAAATTCCAACACTCCGAAGGAACACCTACTACAGCAAATATGAATCTACTTCACCTACTTGATTTTTAAATTACATTCATCGAGTTATCCTTCTAAATACTGAAGAAAATTACTTCTGTAGCCTACACTAATTAAATATTTGATCTCATGAAATAGAAAAAAGAGCAAGGAACAAGATACATAAGACACACTTATTTTTGGACACAATAGTCCCCAGGAAAAACCCAATGCGGGAAAACCAGTGCAACATCTCTGAGGGTTTATTATTATGCAGGAGAAATATCTTAATACAAATCTAGGATGCTCATCTAACAATCCTTTACAGAGAAAATTCTGGCGAAAAATATGGGTGAGTTTTACCTCACTTCACCCCACAAAATTCCGGCTAATCTGGCACAAGATTGGCCAGCTCCAACTATTTCTGCATTGGCTCTGCATCAGCCCTACGTCACCTTCTTTTCCCTTTGTGTCATCTCTACTGGCTATTTTGGCAGTTCCTGACAGTTCCAACAGTTTCGGTTGTTCTATAAGTTCTGGATTTTGCATGATAGACAGATTTTCTACGTCAACTCTATCGGCTACTGTGTTGCCTTTGCATCAACTCTCCCGGTTGTCCTGGCAGTTCCTGACAGTTTCGGTTGTTCCAACAATTTTGGATTCTGCATGACATGCAATTTTTTTGCGTCAACTCTCCTGACTATTGTGTTGCCTCTCTGCAAGCTCTCTCTGCCTCTCTATTAGTATTCTCTAGAAAGTCCTTCTTCTGGATTGTCACTGCCCCTTTGCTGTAAGATCTCCCCAATCGATTTTCCTCTTGAGAACTTCTCACCTCATAAATCGATTTCCTCAATCTCTCTGTGTGTTTTTCCAAATGAACCCCAAACCTCCATTTTATACTTTCCCTGTTGAGTCTTCAATGGTCGAGATTAAGTCTCTAATCAATGGCTAAGATTAAAACATGACTTGATCCACCTTCTAGATCATTCTCACCCATATTTTAATTAATACCCATTAATATTTCAATTTCCCTAAGTTTAGACTTAGGAACTCCATTAAAAATATTAATTATTTTAATAAAATACAATCCGGGTGGCATTTCACCAAATGGTTTCTGGGTTCTTTAGAACTCATGTACCTTAGCCTCTCCACCAATTTTCAAGGCTAGATCACTTCCGATGCTACGAAAAACTAACACATCCCGCCCTTTTTCTCGTCTAGTGAGTGGATAAGATTAAAATCTCCTCCCAAAAATCAAAAGAGAATCATGGTTGAGGTGTCAATGAAATTGAATTTTCTTCAAAAAAACCCCTTTCTCTAAAGGCGTATGTGGACCATACACAACAGAAAGACAAACTACCTCACTACAACCAAGACACTGAAACTTACCTATCAAAACTCCACTGCTAGCCAACCAATCTTGAAAAATCACCTCCATTGGATTCCACCAAATTTCTAACCCTCTTGCACTTCCTCAGGCATCAATAAACATAAATTCACAACCCTTCTAGCAACAAGCTACAATGACAAACAATTTCGTCAGCGAAACCTTGGTTTCTTGCAAATTACCAAGGTCAGATTCTCCAATCAGATTCTTTCCCATAAATAGCATTGTTTCCCATTACTGTTTAAACCCTAAATACTCCACGATATTACCTTCATATCTAAGATTTTTTAGAAAATTTAAAATATGTTGAGATATTCATAATCTGACTTGAATTAATAAATTCATCTTCCATAGTGTGGAGTAACTCACGCTTCAACTTGTGATCCTTTTTCTTACCGTCTTTTCCCACAAATTCTTGGCCTTTTTCCTTAAAGTTTGGAGGGTTGGTGGCTCCAGAAACATCCGTTGACCTTATAGATTTTCAATTATTCCATTGCATATACATCTTAACATAGAACTCTCGTTATTCCTTCTATGGTTCAACCAGATCCTGATCCGGATTTATGCAAGAACGCAACAAAATACATATGTATACATAAACAGAGAGATGCACCAAAAATAAAACTTCATTTCATTAATATCAAAGAATTGAAATATGCTACATACAAAAATGGAAATAAACTAGCTCGGGCGATGGTAGCTTATCTTTGAGAAGAGATGTGGCGGCTACATGCCTCTGAACTATGTTACAATGAGGCTAAAAGGCCTATTTATTGTTGAGAAACAATGGAAAACCATAAAAATCCAAAAACCTAACCCTAGGAGATGAAGCGCCAAAACTGTGGGCACTGTTTGGGTAAATTGGTACATCAACTTCTCGGGGTCGTAACTTTGGCATACGAGCTTTGTTTGGCTACCATAGTAACTTGTTTCGAAGATCTCAAAGAGGAGGCTGAAAATTTTACAAGCCCTTTGAGACTTTTCTTGTCTCTTATTTTTCCCTAAAAATGTCTTTTAGTCCCTCAAAACAGCTTCAGAAGTTCAGGCCCTGAAAAACCACCAAAAATAGTAAGTTATGCTACAATTAAGGAAAATGAAAAGAAACAGTGGTGGTGGTCCAAGTGTAATAGGCGGGTGGCCACCAATATCCTAAGTTTACTATTCATTCAACAACTACACTAAGTGTTGTTCCTCTTCCCCTAAAGTTTCCAACTTTTGTTGCATGAGCGACACCACTTCCACAATTCCTGGTAATTTCAAAAATGGACTATCTATCCCATATTCCTCTCCCGAGATATTCCATTTAAGCACCTGTTTATCCCCTAATATATCATTATTTATCTCAAGCATCAATGTATCCTCCAACACAACAAGATCTTCCTCCATACCCTCCAAAGCAGTTAATGCATTATGATCATCTAACTTTTAAATTGTTGAGTAGGGCGACCTTGAGTAGACCGATGGCGTGATGGAACTTTAGTATAACCCTCCTAAGCCACAAACCTTAACTCCTGATGCTCCTTCATTTGACTAGGGAAATCATGAAACAAGTGACCATGTTTATGGCAAAGACGACATCGAAATGGAACATGTTCATAATCTATGGGTTGGGTCCAGACCTCACTTTGATATTCCAAATCAATGGACTCAAGAAAGGGTTGTAAAATGTTCACATAAACACAAATTTGAGTGTATTGCATATTTTCCCACGTTTAGTGACTTCTGATATCTTGATAAATCTCCCAATTCCATTCCTTATGGCCTCCAAGATTTCCATCAGCCAAAAATCTACATGAAGCAAATACAAACATGCCCAAACAGGGGCAATTAAGAACTCCTCTTTATCTGGATTGAAGCATTTCTCCCAATGTCTCATGTACAACCTTGCATTGCTGAAAAAGTAGGGTCGTCCTTCAAAAACTTTGTTCTTATCATCCAAATTGGAAAACATAATTATAAAAAATCCCTTTGAGCCTAATTTTAATTCCACCTCACCCTTGGGTTTCCGCTTCTAAAGAATCCAATGCTCCAATTCTTTCTTTGTAGGTCAGCCTCCCACAAATATACAAATAAATGCATGATCTTTCATTCTTCTTTGGTGATTTTCCAGACTGTTTGGAGGGCTGACTAGCTTGGGATCTTGACTACCCTCGGAAAACAATTACCCCATAACCCCGCTTGCCATTGAGCCCCCAAAATACGGGCTTCCTATGAACTACCTCCTTGATCCAACTTACCATGACTACCTACACCTTGTCTCATCTGTCTCGTTACTACAAATTTGAAGGAGAAGGAGTGGTTATAAACCCTTGTGTTAGAGAACCCATTGCGCTTGCTCAATAATGACTAGAGATAAAATTGCAACAAAACCCAAAAGAACAAAACAATCTAGGGATCAAGACCAAGAGCTCTCGATTCTTACAAAATACAAATCTTACCTTTTTAAAATATATTTATTAATATATATATATACTTTTAAATTTTTAATAATAAATATTTTGAATAAAATTTAATATTATTAAGTATATATTTAATAAAAAAAAAAATAAAAAAAAAATCATTAATATTTTCTTATAAAATATCATCCATCTCTTTAAAATTCGCATAATAAAATTTTAAAACTTTTCACTTATATATTTTTAATTATATTTAAAAAAATTAACCCATATAACTTTAAAAAAAAAACATCTCTAATTTATGTAACAAACATACCATCTTTTATCCTATATATATAAATCACAAAAATCATTAAACACAACTCCAAACTAAGTTAAATATATAATTCAAACCTAAATGAAACAATAAAATAATAACCTCACTAACGTTAAAAAAATAAATTCTACCATTAGAAAATTATATTCATTTATTTCATTAATACATATCAAACACTACTTTATTAATATATTTACTTTAATTAATATTATTTCTTATTAAGAAAATCATCCTCACTAAATTTAAATAAAAATAAACCAAATATATTTTCCTGTCACTAAATTTAATTGAGAAGAAGTCATAACCCAATTTACTCTCTATTTTCAGAAAAGATAAATGATAATTCATTAATCTAACGATCACTGTGTATATTGTTAGTAAATCCCTTAAGATCGTGAGGTCATTAATAACTAACATAACATATATTATAAAGTGATAACGACCCAAGTGCAAATATAGTCAAATTTATGTCCTACAAAAACTACATGTCATATACATTACGTGCAGCCTTTCTATGAGCTAATATGCACCCATTTAAGAAATCCTAATGCTTTAATCATCAAATTTACCTGTTCAGTAGTTAGAATTAAATGCATTTTAAGTTTTAAGAGGGTCTAGTTCTAAAGTTATGGGGTGTTTTGAAGTAGTGATTGAACGCATGGTTGTACTTAGAGAGATTATATTAAATGTTCTCAAGACCTTTGCACACATAAGTGGATCAAAGCCCACTCACATGCCTTTTAATTTAAAAAATAAATACATATCTTGAGTAAGCCTAATGGTTAAGAACATGTGTTTCCTCCTTAAAGGTCACATGTTCAAAAGTAGTGGGGTAAAGTCTATGCATGTTGAATGATTAATATTTGTCTATTGTGGTGAGGCTCGAGGGGTAGGCATCCCATAGAGTGAGAGTCCCATATGGAAGTATATCCAGATGTCTTGACTCTTGCCAAGTCACAAGTTCATGCTAGTATTGACTTGCAGTTTGTCAGTGCTAACTTCACACAATTTTAGCCTATTAAAAAAGTAGAGTGAAATACAAAGAAAAGAATCAATAAAATATCTCTCATGGTTAACTTTCCCTGGATAACTCATGGGAAAACATGTAAAATTTTAGAGTAACCTCACATCATCATTATAAAATAATTAGCATTATTTACTTTGATTT
>APFE030588474.1:0-39427 GCA_000404065.3 Pinus taeda
TTTTTTTTTTTTCTTTTTTTTTTTTTTTTTTTTTTAACGAAAACGGTTATGATATATTAATGGAGCTGAAAGAAATAAGAGTGGGGCTTTGCCGTGGCAGCCCAGCTTACATTCTGCTTACTCATTTCGAGCAACGACTGATTCTATACTTAAGGAGGCAATTCTATGGTTTTGACCTCATTAATGTGTAACCAACCTCTGTCCAGGGCGCTCCCTCTGTTTGCCATCATATCTGCTTCGCTGTTTGAAGATCTGAGGATATGATAAATTTTGTATGTTGTGAAGAAAGTGAGGACTCTTTTCAATCTTTCCAGGATTCTATTGAGGTCGGCGTTTCTGAAGAGTTCTCCGTAGTTCAGCTTTTTGACGAGGATCTCCGAGTCTCCAAATATCTGGATGTCCTTGACTCCTTTTTCTCTGGCGATTTGGCAGGCTTTGAGTAGACTGAGCAGCTCCGCTTGGTTGTTGGTCTTCACTCCGAGGCCCCAGCAAAAGGAGTCCTTGGATCGCCCTTCTGGCGAGAAGATGATGCCGCCAGCGCCTGAGGGACCGGGGTTTCCTTTTGAAGCCCCGTCGAAGAAGATTGAGCTTCGATTTTGAGCTCGCCACCAAGCCTGAAAGGGGCCGTCTGCTTCTCTCAACTTCCAGTCAGGGATCTCCAGCATGGGGGAGGGGAGAGAATTCCTGAGCTGCGGTTCAAATTTGCCAAGCCATCGTTTTTCAACCTGCTGAAGGAAAGGGTCCTCTTTGACATAATGGTGCTGCACTGATTCAATCAACAAAGCTTTGGCATTGGCTGCTACTTGCAAGGGCGATAGGCGGAGGTCCGAGAAAACCTTCTGGTTGCGGGCCAACCAGATCTTCCAACAGACATATTTGGGCAACGCATTCCAGATTTTGTGCCAAATCGATTTCTGAGGGATGCGCCT
The DNA here is from genome assembly GCA_000404065.3 of Pinus taeda. Classification (NCBI taxonomy): domain Eukaryota; kingdom Viridiplantae; phylum Streptophyta; class Pinopsida; order Pinales; family Pinaceae; genus Pinus; species Pinus taeda. The sequence continues at coordinate 930 of APFE030588474.1, forward strand.
AGGATACCTGTGGATCCAGTCCGCGAAGAGAGCTGGAATTGAATTCGATTCAGGGGAGGTTAAGTGAAAATCTTGGAGCGAGAAACCCCAGACTTCTTTTGCAAACTGACATTCTATGAAGAGATGATGAGTTGTTTCAGCGTTACATCTGCAGAGGGCGCACCGATGGGGGCCAGCGAAGTTTCTCTTGGTTAAGTTATCGCCTGTAAGAATCTTGTTATGTGTCAAGGTCCAGGTAAAGAAATTTATTTTCGGAAGGCCTGTAGAGTCCCAAATACTCTTCCACATAGTCGGACTATGGATGCTATTCCCCGTTGCCTGGTAAGCTCTGTATCCCTCTGAAGCTGAGTATTCTCCAGTGCGTCCCCATCCCCAGCGATCTGGCATCGAGCTATGTATCGGGGCGGCATCAATGAGGAGATTCCTGAGGATTATTGTTTGCTGTTGGAGATGTTCTGGAGGAGCAGGGATTGCCCAGTCAACCCAGTCGCCATTCAGATCCCACTCTGAAATATCGCTCAGCCTTGTTTTCCCTGCTGCTGTTAGCCATTCCCTTAAGTCTGCGATTTCTTCATTGTATATGAGAGCGTTACTCCCCATTATCCTATCCAGCCAGAGCCTGGTTCCTTTGCCATTACCTGGGATTCGATAGATGAGTCTCTTGAATTTTTTGTTGCTTCTCAGGCAAAGCTTCCAAAGCAGCGTGCAGTTGGCAGTGTCTTCCAGATGGAGATTTCTCAAGTCTACGGTGTTTGTATATTTTGCTCGCAGGGTGAGACTTACAGGATGAGAAGGCTCTTTGAAAATTTTCCATAGAATCTTGCTTCATAATGCAAGATTGACCAAGGAAGGATCTCGAATATTCAGACCTCCATCGTCGATGGGTTTCTTGACTGTTTCCCAGTTGACTAGATGGAGCTTCTTGTCATTGCCCCTGCCGCCTTGCCAGAGGAAGTTTTGGAGCAGCGTGGAGATTTGCTCCATGATGTTTTTGGGGGCAAGTAAGAAAGCAGCTTGATAGATTAATAAAGAAGAGAGCTGCGATTTGAGTAAAATAACCTTACCTCCTTTAGTCAACCAGTGGCCTCCCAGCTTCGAGATCTTGGACTTAATTTTGCTGATGATGTCTGTCCAGAGTGATCTTTTATTAATTCCTGAGATTATAGGGAGGCCGAGATACTTGATTTTCTCCCAATGAGAGTGCCCTTTGAAGCCAAGGGTGTTGGCTATGGCGGAAAGGGCTTGCTGATCTATATTCCAGCTGTATACTTCACTTTTGCTATCATTTACCAGAGCCCCAGAAACTTTATAGTAATTCTTTATGACTTTGTCGAAGGCTTTTGCGATTCTGATTGAGGCGCCCCCCAGAAGGATCTAGTCATTTGCAAACAAAGCATGATTGATGGAACTTGTTCTGTTGGAGGATTTAAGGCCTGGAATGGCGCCTGACAGCCTTTCGGCTTCAAGTTTTCTGCTTAAGGTCTCGGCCAAGATGATGTAGAGGTAGGGGGATAGAGGGCATCCCTGCCTGATGCCCCTCTTGGCTTTGAAGAAGGTAGTCGGCCTGCCGTTTATGAGAGGAGTAATCCAGGGGTTATTCATACATGCTTTGAGCAGATTGACGAACTGTATGGAGAAGCCGAATGAGAGCAGTACTTTACTGAGGAAGGCTCTATTTACTCTGTCGAATGTGTTCGCCATATCAAGCTTTATTATCATGCCTTTCTCTTTCCTCTGCTTACTGGAGTGAGTGGTCTCCTGGACTTGAATGACGTTGTCCAGTATATGTCTACCTTTTACAAAGCCTCCTTGAGCAGTAGAGATGATTCTAGGAAGGAGGGGTTTCATTCTGTTGGCTAACAGCGTTGCTAAGATCTTATAGGAGGCGTTACAAAGTGAAATTGGCCTGAATCTGGCAAAGGTATCCGGATTAGAGTCTTTGGGGATCAGGGCTAGGTAGGTTGAGTTCGTGCTGCCGCCGACCTTTGCTTTAGACATGAAATCCCTTATCATCTTTTGCAGATCCTTTTTTATAATATCCCAGCAGACTTTATAAAAATGGATGGAAAATCCGTCGGGGCCAGGGGCCTTATCAGATTCCATGGACCAGATTGTCTTAATTATTTCTTCCTCGGTGACAGGTTTGCTTAATTCTGTGTTTTCTTCATCAGTGACCAGAGAGGGAATGTGATTGAGAAATTCAGCTTCCTCCATTTCATCTCCTTGGTCCTCCGGGGTGTAGAGTTTCTGAAAGTGCTGGGCTGCGGCTTCTTTAACTTGCTGACTGCCCTTGTAGACTTGGCCCGTCGAGGTCTTTACTTCTGATATATGATTCCTTGAGAGTCTGGCCCTAAACTGTCGGTGAAAAAAGGATGTTTTGCGGTCACCTCCTTTTAGCCACAGACTCCTCGACTTCATCCTCCAATATTCTTCCTCGGTTCGGAATGATTGGTGAGCTACCCTCTGCGCTTTGATTTCTTTGTCCAGGAGGTTTGCATTAATATTTTCGCTCTCCATATCAATTTGTAAGGAGTGCAAGACCTGAACTGCTTCGGCTCTGAGAGAGGAGGGATTGATCACTGGTTTCTTTATCCATTTTTTCAGAGCGATTTTGGTGAGCTTCAGTTTTTGCTCCCAGACGAAGCTGGCGGAGCCAGATATTGGGGTATTCCAGGTGTCTTTCACCGTGCTCCAGAAGCCATCTCTTTCGATCCATTGAGGAGAAAACCGGAAAGGGATGGGACCAGATTCCTCTTCGTCTTCTAGGCAGAGTTGGATCGGCTTATGATCAGATGACAACTTGGGCAAGATTCTTGTTGAAATAATTTTTTTGTTCATGAGCGTAGATTGCACTAAAAAACGGTCTAATCTGGCTGAGATATGCTCTTTGCCAGTTCTGTTGTTCGACTAGGTAAACTGTCCATGGATGGGGATGAAGTCTTGAAGATCCCAAAGCTGTGTGAGCTCTTCCACAACGCCAACCATTGGATCTCTAGAAACAATGCCTCCTCTTTTTTCTTTTGCATTCAAAACAATATTAAGATCGCCAACAAGGATGATGTTGGAGGGAGTTTCCTGTTCCAAAAATTTTGCCAAAGTTTTCCAGCAGTCTCTCTTTTCTGAGTAGTTTACAGGAACGTAAAGATTAATGAGAGAAATAGGTAACTTACTTGGAATATGAATGAGTTCAGTGTGAATCCAGTGCAAGGTCTGATGAGTGCTGATCAGCTGGTATTGTTCCTCTCTCCATAGCGTTGCCAGACCTCCCGAGGATCCGCGAGCATTGACAGCTATGCCTGTGTTTTTTTTCCATTTTGTTTTACTGATCTCCAGTAGGGCTTGACCTGCTATCTTCGTCTCTTGGAGCATGAGGATATCAGAGGGATCCGATTGTAAAAGATCTTTGACAGCTTCTATTTTGGCGGAGTTGCCCAATCCTCTGCAATTCCAAGAGACTAGCTTCATTATTTACCTGTGCTTGGGATGGGGCCGCCCTTAGAAGTCCTGGGCCTGCTACTTCTCCCGATTGTCATTTCTATCGTGGATTGGCTCCCTTGAGTTTTGAGCCTTTCTACCTCTTCTTCTCTTTTTTCCTTGCGGGATTTTCTTCCGGGTCTTTTTGATGATCTCTCAAAGAGTTCTTCCTCTGAGGACTCGGAGCTTTCAACTATCTTTTTCTTCGTGATGTCAGCATAAGTCGGGCTTTTGGGGCTGCCTTGAGAGACTTCAATGTGAATGGTTCCCTTGCCCTCATTGTTTTGCAACGGGGTTTCTTCCCGATTCTCTCTTGCCTGATCTGTGATTGGAGGGTCTTGTTGCATCTCCTCAGCTTCTTTTGTGATTTCCACTTCTTCCTGAGACGAGTTGCCGGTGTTCCTGGCGGATGTGTTTGTACTTTTCCCTGAGTCTTTCTTTGCTTGCGCTGTTCTCTGGACGAGGGTCCATTGGTCTTCGTTTTGTTTGGCAGCCTGCTCCTCAGCTTTCTTTTTGCAGTTTTTGGCGAAGTGACCGTAGCCATGACAGTGCCTGCATTTAAAAGGGAGCTGTTCGTAGTCGAGCTCCTGGATGTGCGTCCAACCTGCAACCGTGAGTTTTATTGCTTCTGGCAATCCCTCTTCCAGATCCACTTCGACGCAAATACGGGCGCAGGAATATTGATCTCTTCTTGTAGCCTGGTCTATGTATTTGCCTAAAGCGTTGCCTATGGTCTGGAACGATTTTTGGTTCCAGCAATGGAGAGGCAGGTGGGGGAGTCTGACCCACACCGGCACCGCTGAGGGGACGTCCTGAGAGGGATCGAAATCAGGGTTCCATTGATTTAAGTACAGTCCCTGCGGCCCCATGAAATAGGGGCCGTTTCTGAAGATTAGGCTTCTGTCCTCCGAGCTCTCGAAGACGAAGACGAAGAACCCTTTTCCCACAAAAAAACTCTTTACGCCATTTTTGATCAGGGGTTGCCAGTTTCTTTGGGTCCATTCTTCAACTGATTTGGGAGACGGCCATAGGCCAGTAAACTGGCCAATGAGGCCTTTTTCTGCCAAGTTCAGGGCAGCCTTGCAGATATCTTCCTCTGGCAGGGCAACGGAGGGGATCTTGTCCAGCCTTTTTATGAATATTTGCTGAGTCGCAGAGGGAGCCCGGGTTGTTCCAGTCTGAATCAATTTCCTGAAGGCAGAAACTTCGGGAGGAGGATCTTCAGAGGGGGCGGAGCTATCAGGGACCTCCATCTGGCAGCTAAGGAGGGGCGGGGCTGTGCGCAGGGGCGCACCAGCCAAAGGATGCAGGAGCCCTGGATTGGATCAGGGAGCTGACCGGAGCGAGGGGGCCAGGACGCTGTGCGCAGGGGCGCCACAGCCTGGGGGAAGGAGGGGCGCGAGGAACCCTAGGACGGGCTGCGCGCAGAGCTCACGGGAGGTAATCTTTTTTTAACTAAATAAAAAATTAATATAAAATAAGAAAGAAACCAAAAAATAATAAAAAAATAAAAAAAAACTAAATAAGGATAAAAATAAAGTAAATAATTAATACTGATAAAAACGACAACAACTACACTAATTAATAAATAAGAGAAGGAAATGAACAATCTAGGAAAAGAGAACGGATCTAGCACTCCTAATTTCACCGGTATCAACGTATGAAAGGATTTTTTTTTTTTTTTTTTTTTTTTTTTTTTTTTTTATTATTATTATTATTATTATTTATTATTATTATTATTATTATTAAATTTTTTTTTTTGATTTTGATGGCCTCCCTAAACTTGTGGTGATGGAAATGGTCAATCGTAGCAATGACTCGGTACTCTTCCAAACAAATGTGGTGTTTTGTTTTTTCAACATGCTCAACTAGAGCTCTGTATAGTGCCGAAGTGCCTGATATCAACTGCATGCTCTTGAATCCTTTGATTTACACAATGGCATGTTTCTTCAATGTAGAGGGTCCCACAGGAACAGGAGATCAAATAGACACCTTTCATGCCCTTTGGGTCCAAAGGGTCTTTAAAGGATATGAGGGAATTAAATTAAATATAAGTTTCCAAATATTGTAATTATGAATATAAATCATTATTTTAATTTATATTGTAAAATAACTATCATTTAAATTTCATAAACATTTTTTATTCTTATTTCTACTTATATATTTATTAATTGAATTTATTATGTTTTTTTATATGTATATTAATCATATGTTTATATGGTTATGAATATAAATTATGTGATACCTCTAGTGCAATTACTTTTGCAAATATTATTATTTATATTTACTTGCAAAATATTGTGGAAGTATTAGTTGTGGGCCAAGACTAAAGTTGGTTGCCAAATGTAAATGTTAATATATAGATATGAAGAAATTATTATTTCACTTATTTGTTTATTTGGAAATATAATAGGAGCCACTACATGAGTATTTAGGCTCCTAACTATTAGGAAACAATTAAAAATCAGTTGTAGTCCAAGAAAAGACAATGAACATTGTAAAATAAAAATCCTCTATCTTTTAGGATGATATTCATGATCACCAAAATGATCATGACTGAAGCTAAATGTCATGGGTGGGGGATGAATTAGAAAACAAGATTACAATAGAGAATCAATATGAAAAATAAAATAGAGTTCCAACGGGAGATAAACGTTGGACTTGTGTGAATAAATATTTAGCCCAGTTTAGCAAGACATTACTAAGGGCATGAGGAGGTGACTAAACTATTTATTGATTGGTTTCTTGACACGAAAAGAGTCTAGAGCTCAAGGGGGACTGCCGAGACAACGATTCATTGTCTGGAAGGAGTGGTTGCTCCTATCACATTTTCCAGAGATACAAATAAGTATTGATTATCTGTTACATTGTGATGATAGTGTGTGTAATAATTTTTGTCTTTGATGTTAAATAGAAAGTAAAAAGTATGATGCTGAGCTCAGAGGAACAAATTGCCCATAAAAACAAATAAGATTTATTAAATTAATTATCTCCAGGTTGGGTTTTACAAATGAATTACATGACTATTTATTCTGGAGGAGGAAAACTCTTGAATTCCTCAAAGAGAGAAATCCTTCTTAGATATTTGAAGGAAGTTGAGAGAAATCCTCTCAATTATAGGAATCTATCCTAACTATTTAACCTCCAACAATTCTAGAAGTCTTCATAAAGTCTAGATTTTTCTAAGATTCTTCAAACTAGTTAAATAAATAAATACAAAATAGGAGATGCTTTTGCATCAAAGCAACTGCAAGTATCTATTGTATGCAAGTCTTTGGTTGTATTGGGAAAATGTTAAGTTTGTGATATTTAACTTTGTGGATGTGACTGTAAATGATAATTTGTCAATAACCAGGCGATTGCTTTAGTTAGTTTAAAGAAAAGTTTGTGTGTGTGTGTGTGTGTGTCTCTCTCTCTCTCTCTCTATATATATATATTCTAGAAGTCTCCATAAAATCTAGATTTTCTAAGATTTTCCAAATTAAATAAATAAATAAATACAAAATAGGAGATGCTTCTACATCAAAGTAACTGCAAGTATCTATTGTATGGAAGTCTTTGGTTGCATTGGGAAAATGTTAAGTCTGTGATATTTAGCTTTGTGGATATGACTGTATAAGATAATTTGTAAATAACCTGGAAAATGCTTTAGTTAGTTTAAAGAAAAGTTTGTACACACACACACACACACACACACACAACTAATTGTGTAAGTAAACATGATATATTTATGACAAGGTTAGCAATATTAGGATTAACTATGAAATAAAGTACGCAGGTTATCCTCATGCAGTCCCTGCCAAGTCACAAGTCCTTCATGAAGTGTAAACGTTCGAAAAACCTGAAGCCAAGAGTCTTGAATGCTATTTCTTGTGCACTAGGACTGTCCATAATCATATATGTATATATTGGAATAAATGTATTTGCAATAAACAAGGAAATCAAGATTACAAGAGAACACAATCCTAGAAGAAATGTATATACAATATAAAAGAAATACGTCTGAAATAAATTATATAAGTGTTCAATAACTATCTTTCCAAACAAAATAAATTGTGGTAGTGAAAGATTATAATATAACAAAAAAATATTCGGTATTGACTAATGTAGTTCTTAACAAAGAAACATACAAACTTCATATTTCAAGTTTAAAATGAAAAGAATTGGAAACCAAGGTCATATTACACACAAAGAAGGTAATCTATCATATTTGGCCTATACCATGCTTATTTAAGTTATGATAGTCATGATAGACCTGAATAATTAACTCTGAAGAAATTCCTAATAGAAGAGTTAAGTAAATCTAGATTCAGAGTCTGAGTCTAGTGTACACACTGCCAATCATGTATTCTATGCATGCATTGGTAAAAGGGAAGGTTTTGGCCAGGTTAGGACTTATCCCCATTTTCTTTTTGAGTCTTGTAATAGAAGGAAGAATTAATTCTTATGGTACCTGGAAGTCTTTTAACATTAAAAATCCTAATGACTTGCGCCTTGGAAAGCTTTCTAAGAGGTCAAGAATTGACTTGCAATAACAAGGACAAGTTTGTTAAACCATGATATAATTATGAGGAAAAATGATTAAGAGCATGTTGATATGGGAAAAGAATGTATTAAATTACTTGTAGCAGAGATTTTTCCAATAGGCCAAAGTCTCGTCCAGGAAGCAAACCCCAGCATGACAAGCCAGGGAACCGTGAGTCAACAATTGCATAGAACAGAGTGGGAAAAAACCTTGTGAGATAACTAAAAACATAAATATAAATTTATTATATCTTCATGATATTTCGATAAGGAAAAAATAAATAATTACCAATGGAAATACAAAACCCCAATCATGGAAGAAATAGATCAAGGGTATTATCTTTATAGGAATCTAAAATACTATTAAATGTTCGATGTAGAATGGAAAGAGCAGAGGATGGATGTGTGTACTTGAGGGTTTTGCAAACATTTTCCACCAAAACCTTGAAGCCATTACCTTTGACCTTCGAACCCTGGTTGTAGAAAGTGTTGGAGGATGTACCAAGGAAAGGTTTTCCCCCGTTTTCTCAAAATAAGTGAAATATACAAGGTCTCAGTTCTCATATAGAAGAAAAAAAACTCGACATAAGCCAACAACTGTAACATGCTGAAAATTTGAGAAAAAATAGTAGCTATCTTGAGGAAAAGCCTTAATATTTAAAACTCAAAGTGCGCTAGAAAATAAAACACTACAAGCAACCTTACCTATCACATAAATTAGTTCGGTTTCTAGTAATTAACCATTTAAAATCCATACAACCTATTGACGATGCTGGAAATTCATCAACCAAGGGGTCCCCTCGATGTGAAGTCCCAATTAGACGTCGCATTGTTTGGAATAGGAGCCCCATCTGGAGTATCGACTCAGTTGCCATGTATTCTTACAGATTTGTCTTGGCTCTAACTATCAGTAAGCAAGAGGAACACATGGTGCCTTCGAAAATAAAGAAGGTGTGCTTGGCGAGTGTTTAGTTATAGGTGTGTCAAATTTCTTTTACTACAAAGGAAAAGAGTAAAGTGAGCCTCTAAGAGAGAGGTAATAGTACCACTCAAGTAGAGATACACTCAAACAAGAAGGATTTGTCTGACATCTAGTGAAATAGTCCACAAAAGATGTGAGGTCATTACAATCAATGAACGAGAAAGATCCGTCTAGTATCCCACAAAATAGTTCACAAGGATGGGACAACAATACTAACCATTACAACACAACTCAATAAGATAAGTACTAAAATAACCGAAACAGTTCAACTACTTTATCACAGATGGAAGAAAACATGAAATAAAAACATTTGTAGAATAGTCTTACAAATATTCATAATCCATGTTGAAGAACGTGCTACCCATGAGGGCTTTTGTTATTAAGCAAAAGTCCCTAGAGACATGTATACAATGAACATTAGTAGCTCCAATAGTGGAGCATTAGAGCCATTCCTTGCTTCTCAAAAGAACTAGTTTGCCTCTCTAATGCCTCGTGGGAGGAATCAAGTTGAAAATTCCCTTGCTCATACAATGGGGGTGTATATATAACCAATAGGTGATTCTTCACGTTCCTTTTGACTCTTTGACTACTCTCATGACTATTTGACTTCCTATGACTTTTCAACTTTACATGACTCTTCATATTCTAAATGTCCTTTGGACTTCCACTTTACACAACATTTTGAATAGGTAATTACATAATCCACAATAATGATGTGGCATATGATGACTTGTGATAGGACATGACATGATACTAATGACATGGACTGCATGATGATGTGACAATGCTAAGCTATCCTTCTTGCTACTTCTTTCTTTGTATCTTCTTGAAAAGATGGTACATTTTCTTCTTCTTCCTCCTCCTTATGACTTGAAGATTAGGATTCTTCCATGTGATCTTGATCTTGATCTTCTGTTATATTTTGGTGTTCCTTCATCTTCTCGTCTGATGATCATCTTATCTCTTTAGCTCCATATGTGTCTTCTAACTTGTCCTCCTTCTCCATATCCTTCTTCATCATCTTGCCATAGCATGATAGAGTACCTGCATTTGCAATCCACTCATGAAAAAAGGACATGTTTGATAAACCCCTAGTCTAAGATGGTGCATATTGATCCACTAACTGAGCCAGAACCGGGTGAGAGGCTAGGAAAGAGGCTCAATAACTACACAATGACGTAGCTCAGGCAGTTAGGGTTGAAGCTTGAGCCTTGAGACTATGCAATGCACAATTTAGGCTGGACTAAGGAATAATATTACACAGTTTGGGAGATCAGTGAGCGAGGCTGAGGAGTTGGGAACTATTTCAGTCAACTGCGTAGTTGCGCAACTCAAGAGACCAAGGATTAGGCTTGAGGTATGAGATTGAGCAATGCGCAATTCAAGTTTGGCTGGAGGGCATGATTGCGCAGTTTTGGAGGCTAAGGCCAGGGATTGAGCACTGTAGATGTGAAATGTGTAGTACGAGAAGGATAGGAAGCCAGATGGTTGCATAGTTGCACGGTTCAGGAGCTCAAGGCTAGGGATTGAGGACTGAGACTGCACACTACACAGTGTTAGCTTGACTAGAGAGAAAGATTGCACATTTTTGGGACTCAAGGGTTGGGCTTGAGCACTGAGGTTGCGAAATGCACAGTTCTGGGAGGCAGAGATTGCACATTACGTAGTGCCAAGATACAAGGTCATTGTTTGACGGCTAATACTATGTAATGCGAAGTTCAAGAGGGTTGGATGAGGCTAGGCTACTAGTAATTTTCCAAAATTTGGCTAAGTGTGGGGCGGAAGCGACTGTTGTGAACAATGATATGACTTGAATATGATCACACACTTGAAACACTTTGACAACACAACAACATAGATCATCCGGAACACACAAGATATTTCCCTCAATGCGACAATTTGGCGATGACTTTATGACAAGTATGACACTAAAGATACACTTTGCGACGACTATGAAGAAACTTTTTTGACAATGCTTAAAACTTTGGGAATGAGTGTGACTAATGCTTACATGGTTAGACCAAATCATCCACACAAAGATAACCCCTGGAAACCACTATAACAAGCATACATACATTGCGTAACAACTAACATGTGGAAAAATGACGATTGCTAAAGTGAAAACAAATCTTGCAATATGTGAACAACAGTGAAAGTAACACATAAAGATAACATGAAAATGTCACTAATGAGAGTGAAGGAAGCGAAAATGACAATCGAAAATATGAAAACAACACTCACAAGAACAAAGGTGTGTGGAAGCGTTAGTTTACAAAACTCACTGAAATGGAAGTACAAATGCAGCTAGAATGTGAGAAAACTATCATTGCCAGTGCGCACTTATTATCAACATGGAATGGACATTACACAGGTCCAACCTTGATGGAACGTGCTATGCTTGTCCAAGCTTGCGTAAAAGAATGTTCTCATGCACTTATACACTGATCATGTGTGAGAAAGTGACTTCGACACTTCCAATCCAATAAGTGAGCTTAAAAAGCATCTACTGACCAAGAAGTGATGACATATTGCAAGATCCATATCAAGCTCCAAAATTCGAGTGTACGCAAAATTTTGGAGGGTGTTTGTCGCAACAACAACACTTGGAGACACACTGGTGGAACTCTAACTTCTTTGCCTTGGTCAATTCTTCTGTGCAAGTTCTAGTTCTTAAGGAAGTGTTGATTCATTGTTCACATTACCATGGCTTCTGCACTTACCCCATGCATAAACATACTACCCTTCATTCCTTTACTTGGTTAAACATAAACATAAGACCAACGATCATACAATGTTTCGAATCGGGATAGTGTAATGAAGTTCATATTTTTAGGTTTTCAACGTATAGTTTTTCATATCTAGTGTTTCTCCGCTGGAAAAAGGCTGGATAGTACCTCAACAGAGTTACTTCAGGAATACAAACATTGCTTCACTACCATTGAGCCTGGACAGTACCCCGACAGAGTTGCTTGCTTCACCTCTTTGTGCAGGATGCCTTTCTCTTCTTTTGCCTTTATTTATTTATTTATATAGGACTGTGCGTCGAAACTTATTTATTTCATGGGCAGAAGAGGGATCCTAACTTATTGAGAGCATAAGAGGTTGCCCCTTTAGAGAAGCATTTATAAGACCTCTGATATTGGTTTGCTCATTTAGATTTTTCCCTTTTCCTTCTCTACTTGATTGGATCATCCTGAAAACACCGAAACATAAAGACCCAAGTGTAGATATGAGGTTTCCATAATATACATGGAGATCATGGTTCGAGACAAGGCTTTCTTAATGCAAGGATCATATTTTCCGTCGAAACATCATCAACCAAAAGATGTAACCAAGACAAGGAAGAAGGACAAAGAGTTAGTCAAATGTTGCAGTGTTATAAAGTCCTTTTCTATTTTTCCACATTCCCTTTGAGCCAAAAAAGCATCTTCATGCATGGTCTCACAAAGAGAAAGAAAAGACAACACACAACAAAGAAACAAAACCAGAAGACAAGACAAAGAATGACTAAAGCAAAACATGGTGTGAAACCAAAACCAAAAAATACAAGACAAACTATAGGAAGCGAATGCAGGATGGACATGTAGGTAAACTAAAATGCAACTAGATCTACTCCTAACCTAACCAACTATAAGGTCAGGGTCACGTATAGTGGAATTTCTAATGTAGCCACTATAATTGTTCCTGACCTGCAATCACAAAGATGCGATCGATTAAAACAAATATAAAACAATGTGCACTGGAAAAGATAAGAACTTGAATAGCTTGCACAAAAATTTGAAGGTCTTGCATATGAGCAGAAGATAGGCCATAGCCACCGCTTCTAACTAGTTTATATTCTTACCATTTTGATGAGAACCACCATTCAACAAACCTCTTAAGCTTTCTGCGAATGTGTCTCCATCTGCTCCAAACTCCTTAGTAAACGTGAGGAAAGATTGCAACTTTTTATTTGCGATGGAGCTTGACAGGTAAGACTGTTCCAACTATTCAACGATTAGATCGTAAAATTCATGATAATCCTCTTGAAAACCTCGAATATTGAAAAGATGAATTTCCAATTAGAGGCACGAGATTACGATGGGACCCTTGTGAGAGGAAATAAATTTGATCATATTCAGTAGTCATGTCGAGATAGTAAGGACCTGACATAACCATCAACGAAGGTTGAAGTGTCTGAACCGCTCGAAAAATATCCAAATAGTGAAATGTTGAAATTTAAAGAACAAAGGAGGTAAAGAAAATGCCATTGGATGTGCTGGTGGAAAAATGATAAGATGAATATTGAAAATAGCAACAAGAAATGATAAAAATAGAATCCAGTATATTCAAATTTTAATTTGTCCTTGAATTAAAATTGTGAATTAAATTTGAATTTAGTCTCACCAGCTGCTTGGAAATAATTAATTAATTCATTATCGATTAATTAGTTGGAGAAATTCAAGTTAGAAGTCTTTCTGAAGTGATGCAACATTTATCTCTTAAACTAAGGAGATTATCCCTTAATTAAGGAGATAATATTGAGTTATATTTGAGTTATAATTAGTTAGCTTAGTTTACTGATTTAAGTCCAGTTAAATTCGTTCCAAATTGTCTGAGGAACTAATTGTGAGTTATCAATAAGTTAATGCATGCATGCACTTAACTAGTGTACTCTAGATAACTGAAGATTCCCTCATCAGAAACTCATACATGTCTATTCTGAGAATGACCTAGTTGAGCTAAATGTCAAGGACAATGTACTATCAGTTGCATGTGTTTTCCTATAAAGAAAACTCATGCATGCAGTCAAGGGAAGGTTCCTTCAGGATTGCGCAGTTCATACAAGGTGTGAGATCAATGTGAGAGATCAGTTTTCCACTTGGTTGGAGAAGATCATCCCAGAGGAACAATGCAAGGAAATATGAGTTTGGAGGGTAGAGGAGAAGGCTTGTGAGAAGCTTTGATTGCCTGTGAGCATCCAGGAGGATTTTACTGAGATCTGGCTAGCTGCGAGAGCTAAGCATTTGTATAATTCTGATGTATTTCCACCTTGTATGATAATACAGATAGTGGGGTTTTTAGCTGAGGCTTTCCCCTGAGTATTTTCATCTGCATTGTGCATTGATTCTTCTTCTTCTGGTTATATGTGTTTAGCTCGATCTTTCTCAATATTTAAGCTTCTGCAAATTGATAGTAGAAGTAGATTATAGTATTTTTCTTTGGTATATTGCATTATCGGGTTAATCTACAATCACAATTTCTACATGGTATTAGAGCTAGTTGATCTATAGAATTTTTTTTATAATGAATGCTAGTCATCAAAGATAGAATAATGATCAGATGGGTTGATTAAAGCATCAGATTTCTAGTTTGTAATTAACAAAGATAAATCAACTTGAACAGTTTCACTAATTCTTTGAATAATAGAATCATCTTCCTCGCATGATGAACGTGACAATCTATTTTTTTTCAACTAGTAACACACTACACTAGCATTGTAATCATCAAAAGAAGTGGAAAGGAATTCGTGTACAAAAAACACATGAAACCAATCAAGATGCAGCGAATGAAAAATAATTTTATTCACACAATAAATCATGCATTCTATCAAACTCAAGAGGATTTCAGATGTGATGAAGAACAAGATTCACTATATGATATTCACAAAGAAAGTCGGGAAGTTCTCATCATGAAACAAATATGATAGATATGATTAATTCAGCCAAAGATGGTCTTTCGAATGATCAAATTTGCACTTCCATGACTCTATGAAATATACACATTCCAAACCTGAGTTTGATGCAAGATATTTGCATGAAGATGAATGAATTGAAAAATATTCCTAAATTCAGTTAGAAGTAAAATATTGGAAATTTGAAAGCTTACATCTGAAATACCAAACATATTTCAAAAAGAGACATACATTGAGTGAAACGATGAAAAGAGAAGGATTGTGTGAGAGAAGCCAAATATTACTTAGTTCAAGGGGCTTACTAGAGCCCCGAGATCTTGACATAACCATCAATAGAAGTTGAAGTGCCTCGACTTCCTAGCAGTTCCCATGAAATTTCCAGGATTGTAAAATAACATTTTGAAGATTGAACCAAATTGTGCATGGTTTGAGGATAGCTGCTACCACTGGTTTCAATAAGGCCACTGCTCATTGAATGGAAGTCATCTTTGTCACTGATTTTACCAATTTTTTCAACTTCTACAACCAAATTAATCAAGTTGAAATATTCTTCTGATTGAAAATTCAAATATGAAAGAATTGGGGAAATTTCATTAGCAAGTTGCTTTAAGAGTTGTCTTCATGAAAGAGAAGAGACGATGGGGATGGGAAGAATACTCAATAGTTTGATTGTTTTCATTTGCATCATGTATAATCTCACCACCTTGTGCCAGTTGAGAGGTTAACTCAACAGATGAAGGAATTGAAGAGCATGGAGTATCTCCATCGTGAGTAGATTCATTGCCAATGGTAGAGCATAAGGGATAGTGAAATGAAGAAGAAGTTTCGATAAGCACATATTCTTTGACCAAATCATATTCTGGATGTAAAATAACGTCTTCATGAGAAACCAAAAGGTCACATGATGCACCTAGGCACTCATGATCGCATGCATCAACAAAGTCATCATCACCCAAATGATTGTTGCCCAAGGATACAAATTGATTGAAATAATTGATTTCATTTTATTCCCTACCAAGATTAACAGATTGAAAATCATTCAATAATGTAAGCACATCATCTTCACATGGAGGATTTTGGAAAAGAGAAGAAATATATAAATAATATTCACCTTCCTGTTCCCCTACCTATGTAATGTAATTGTCTTATATCTGATCGCAATTTGAACCAACAACTCACAAATTGAGAGAGTTTGAAAAACTAGCTGGCGGAGAAGGTTGATCGGGCAGATCAAGGTACAAGAGTCATAGCTCACAGATGATAGAGGATAACAGAAATCTAGATCATATTCGAGACTAGAGTTATGAATAGTAACATCATCTTGCGAAATGGAGGATTTAGTATTCACCATGGGCTTCATGGGCCATTATGAGATTTCCTCCACTAAATATGAATCATGACAAGTGAAATAAGAATGAGAAGAAGGATTAGGAATTTGATTTTTAGGTTCCTCAACTTTATTATCATCACACTGAAACACCTTTATTGGAACTAGAAAAGGAGGAGGACAAAGAACAAAAGGAGCAATACATTCCTCCTCTGAAATTAGAAAAATTGGGGAGTAGAAAAATTGTGGGGTTCAGGTTCAATGTAAAAAGAGACATGAACCAAACACTAAAACCTTTGTTTAAAGAAACCCGAATCTGCATCTTCTTCAGGAAATTCATGACAAAGGTGAAGGAATCGATTAGAGAAATCCTTAATTGATTCATCAAGCTTCATTCTTAAATGATTTATTCTTTTATAAACATCTTGGTAATCATACCTATCAAAGGCTTAATAAATCTCCTTGAGGAAATGATGGAAATGATGTATGGAGGCGGGTGGTAAGGTATGTCACCATTGATTAGCATGATCTTCAAGGTTGAGAAAGAAAATCACACAAGAAAAATCTTCATCATCGGTTTCGTAAGATTCACAAAATTTAAGAAAATTAGAAATGTGCGTGGTTATGGATGTTCCATCCTCACCATAAAACATTAATTGTGACAAGTGATAGATAGGCTCATCATGGATTGAAAATTGATAAATGGATAAACTAGACAAACACCCCAAGAGTAAGATTTGAGGATGCGACATTTGAGCAAAGAGGTTCAAAACAGACTCAACGGGCACAAATTGTCATATGTCCCTCCTTATAGCGCCATTGTTGATGGTGCTAGAAATCCTTCAACCATTGGGTCTCCCTGATGTGAAGTCCCAATTAGATATCACACTATTTGGAATAGGATCCCCATCCATAGTATCTACCTAGTTTCCATTTATTCTTACAAATTTTCCTTAGCTCTAACTGTCAGTAAGAGATAGGAACACTTGGTGCCTTCAAAAAACAAGACGGTGTTCTTGGTGAGTGTTCGGTTGTAGGTGTGTCAAAAGTTACTCTATTATGGAGGAAAAGAGTAAAGTGAGTCTCTAAGAGAGAGGTAATAGTACCACCCAATTAGAGACACACGCAAACAAGAAGGATCTATTTGACATCCGTGGAATAGTCCACAAAATATGTGACGATCATTACAATCAATGAATGAGAAAGATCTGTCCAGTATCTTGCGAAATAGTCCATAAGGATGGTCCATAAATAACAACCATTGCAACACATTCTCAATAATATAAGTACTAAAATAAATGAAATAGTTCAACTACTTTAGCACAGATGGAAGAAAACATGAAATAAAAACATCTATAGAATAGTCTTATAAATATTCATAATCCATGCCAAAGAACGTGTCAGCCATGAAGGCTTTGTTATTAAGTAAAAGTCCCAAGAAACATGTATACAATGAACATTAGTAACTCCAATAGTGGAGCATTAGAGCCACTTCTTGCTCCTCAAAATAACTATTTTGTCTCTCTAATGCCTCGTGGGAGGAGCCAAGGTGAAAAGTCCCATAATCATAAAATGAGGGTGTATAAAGGTGATGATTCACCTTCCTTGTGGCTCTTTGACTACCCTCATGACTATTTGAATTCCTATGAATTTTTGACTTTACATAACTCTTCATATTCTAAATGTGTCCTTTGGACTTCCACTTTATAATACATTTTGAATAGGTAACTACATAATACACAATAATGATGTGGTATATAATGACTTGTGATAGGAGATGACATGAAACTGATGACATGGACTACATGATGATGTGACAATGCCAAGCTATCCTTATTCTTGCTTCTTTCTTTGTGTCTTCTTAAAAAAATGGTACATGTTCTTCCTCCTCCTCCTCATGACTTGACGATGAGGAGTCTTCCATGTGATCTTGATATTGATCTTATGTTATAGTTTGGTATTCCTTCGTCTTCTCACCTAATGATAATAATATCTCTTCAACTCCATATGTGTCTTCTAGCATGTCCTCCTTCTCCATCTCCCTCTTCATCATCTTGCCATAACATGATATAATTCATGCATTTGCAATCCACTCATGACAAGATGACATCAGTCCGATAAACCTCTAGTCTAAGATGATGCATATTGATCCATTGGCTGAGCCAAAACTGGGTGACAGGTTGGGAAAGAGGCTCAATAACTACGTAATTGCACATCTTAGGTAGTCAGGGATGAAACTTGAGGCTTGAGACTGCGCAAAGCACAGTTCAGGTTAGATTGAGCAAGAAGATTGCGTAGTTTGGGAGTTCATTGAGCGAAGTTGAGGGGATGTGCATTGTTTCAGTCAACTGCACAGTTCTGGGAGGCAAAGTAGATTTTGTGACTGCGTATTTGTGCAACTCAATAGCTCAAGGATTGTGCTTGAGGTATGAGATTGTGCAATGCGCAGTTTAGGCCTGGCTGAGGGCATGATTGCATATTTTTGGAGGCCAAGGCCTGGGCTTGAGTACTGAAAATGTGAAATGCATAGTACTAGAAGGAAAATATGCCAAATTATTGTTTAGTTTCACAATTAAGGAGCTCAAGACTGAGGCTTGAGGATTGAGACTGCGGAATGCGCAGTCCTAGCTTGGTTGGAGAGAAAGATTTCATAGTTCTTGGACTCAGGGGATGGGATTGAACACTAAGGCTGGGAAATGTGTAGTTTTGGGAGGAAAATACTACACATTGCATAGTGCCAAGATATAAGGTTGCTTCTTGAGGGTTGAGACTGTGCAATGCACAGTTCAGGAGGGCTAGATGAGGCTAGGTTGCTAGGAATTTTCTGAAATTTGGCTAAGCATTGGACCGAATAGACTATTGTGAAAAACGATATGACTTGACTATGATCAAACACTTGAATCAGTTTGATGACCAAACAACATATATCATTCGGAACACATTAACAACATATTTTCCTCAATGTGACAACTTTGCGACGACTTTACGATAAGTGTGACACTAAAGGTGCACTTTGCGACAATCATGACGACACTTGTGGGACAATGCTTAAAACTTTGGGAATGAGTGCGACTAATGTTTACATGGTTATACCAACTCATTCACACAAAGAAGACCCCTCGAAACCACTAGAACAAACATACATACATTATGCAACAACTAACGTGCAAAAATATAACAATTTCTAGAGCGCAAACGACTCTTGCGGTATGTGAATGACAGTGAAAGTAACACATGCCAGAGAAAAGATAACATGAAAATGACACTAATTAAAGTGAAAGCAAGCGACAATGACAACCGAAACATGAAAATGACACTCACGAGAACAAAGGTGTGTGGAAGTGACAATTTTAAAAACTCAATGAAATGAAAGTACAAATGCAACTAGAATGTGAAAAACTTTCATTGTCAGTGCACATTGCTGTCAACATGGATTTGACATCGCACATGCAAAATATTTATGGAGCATGCTATGCTTGTCCAAAATTGTGCAAAATAATGCGTTCATGCACTTGTTACACACTGAGCATGTGTGAGAAAGTGACTTCGACACTCCCAATCCAAGAAGGGAGATAATAAGTATCAGATGACCAAGAAGTGACTACAGAACGATCGATCACAAAATCCATAGTAGGCTCCAAAATTCAAGTGTACACAAAATTTTGGAGGGTGTTTGTTGCAACGACAACACAACCATTTTATATTTCCAATATTCTAACAATTACAACACCAAGGGCCTAAATAAGAATAGGCCTCATACATTGAAAAGAAGAATTAGAAACATTAAAGAGGACATAATTTATAATGAGAAGATAATCTTATGTATAAAGTGATGGAAACTCTTACAAATGTGTGTAAATTAACTTACAAAAAATTATACATACGCTTAAGAATGAGGTACATTAAAATATGGTATCAGAGCAACACGCTGCAACACTGTAACTTATGAGTTCAATCACAAATTTTATTTAACAAAATAAATGCTCTATTTTACACAGAGATTAAAAATGAAAAGTGATGGTAGATCCATCGAATGGGACACACATAGGCGAAGAGAGAGTTTGGGTACATTTGGGACTTGGAATGGAGTTGTTGGACATGGTTAGAGATTTGATCCTACATATATAGTTAGTATTCATGCTAGCAATGAAAAATTGCTAAAGGCCAAAGTAGTGGGTTAGAATACTATGACCTATGAGTTTAATCAAAAATAAAATCAAAGCATAGTAAATGCTTCTCACATGGTGAGGAACAAAGTAATTTCTTATACTACACAACAAAGGAAGAGATAAGTAAAAGAGTTATGTACTATTAGTACCTTATACAACATTATTATGTGGTCTAAGTCTGCAAAAATATTAACCATTTTTGTCTGGATACCCATACCTATAGGAATAGATATGTTGGGCATATTAAAATTAAGGAAGAACTTACATAAATAAGTCAGGAGATACATATATGTATAGATGGGGGTGGTATCAAGGCCCTTGGGCATGGTAGGTAATATGATTGGCATGATCACAACCAAAATGGTGAAGGAGAAGGCAACCATGGGAATGAGAGGCAAGTTCTCCACTTGGCTCGATCCCATCCAGGTGTGGCGTCTTCAATGTCCTCAGCCTCACACTCACCTACCCTCGTCATATCACTTTAAATGTGGGAATTTTGTGGTAGAGGGTATCAACACGACGTTCCCTTTTTTTACTACTTCTTCCCATCATAGTTTGTTATGGCTTCACTATCCTAGGGAGGATCAATTATGGAACATCACACCTAGGAGTACATGATTTTGGTTTTTAATGACTTCTTAAAATGCGTTCCATGACACACACATGTCCTTCTCTGGTTTTTGTACATTCAGGATTTCTCTCCCACCTGTTCGATCCCCTCACTTTTCATCCCTTTATAAATATATGGGTCTTATCTCAAGGTAGCAGATTTTAAGCGTTGTTTGAGGGAAAGAGAAAGGTTTCCAACTATCGTCCTACTCCTAGATGCCAAGGTGGGAGCTTAAATATTTGAAGGAAGGTCTGCCTATGCATTACCTAACATCATAATTTGTTTCCTGTCTCCAATCTACTGGTTTATGTGTGAAATATCTCTTTTGTAGTCCCTCTGGTCCCTACAAGTGTTAATGTTCTTTGCGTTGTTCCTTCACAACACAATGATAGGTCCATATTTTGATTTGGTCACTGTGTTACCCACTTCATCACCCTAAATCACTGACTACGCAAGTATTTCCTTCAGTTGTCCTGTATTGGTCTATAGCATCTGGTACCCTCATACATTTTTGATTTGGTTTCAATATACTCATGGGTCAGGTTGTAACACCCTCTCCCACATCTACCCAAGTAACTGACCAACCAGGGTAAACATGTGATGAAGAGTTACTATGATATGATTCAAAACCCTACGCATTAGTTAAGGAAGTAGAACCGACGAAACATAGACAACCTGGCCTTCTACACCTGCAACAAAGCCCTAGGAGTCATCCATCCCATCCAAGTGACTAGCCGCTCAGATAAAATAACATTTTGATACATTAAAGCCTTAGTATCTCCCTTGACATGGGCATACATACTACTGGGAACCTCCAGTTGCTCCCATAGAAAGGTATGCACGCGTCTGGGGACTTTTCTAGGTAGTTCTCTGCCAACAACTCCAGATTTTGTGCCACTTTTTTGGGGCCAGGACTCAGGCCACTGCCTAGAGCTCCATGAAACTTTCAAAAATGAAAAATAAAACTGAAACAATGATATGAATACAAATACTTGAACAAGGAATTGATCGAACCCCTATTAGCCATGACAAGCATTTCGCCAAACATGTTACAAATATGCATTCTACAGGTTTAAACAATAGATCTGAGCATAAGGGTCTCATACCTGAGAATGACTAAAAAGCATTGATGCCTCATCACAAAAACTTCTTTACCATCTATTAAGCCATATTTTCATTGTACATTAAGTGATTACCCAAAATATGATGAGAGCCATATATTATCATTGTCATAACTCATTCATAACCATCATATAATCAACAAAAATATCAAGGATATAACAACCATATAAACCACATATAAACAAGTATATTTACCCAGAGAATACCAAGTAGAAAGACCTCTTGATAATGAATGCAAAGGCCAACTAGGTTCAGGACTTCCGCGTTCTACCCAAACATAGATTAGCTGAACTAAATATCTCTTCAACCAATCACCCCCACGCATATTCCAAGCATGAATGTGGGATCTCCTAGAAAAAATCCATCGAAACCAAACCAGGGCTTCTAGAGGCCAAACCACCTCACCCCTCAACCAGTGATTCCACCTCATGGTTAGACATCACTAACCATGTAATATTCCTAATGGAAAATTTTACAATGATAACAAAGACATGCAAATACAATAACACAGAAAATTTCGGAAACAAATACACCCAAAGCTGCCAATATTTTATTAATAATATCAGCTTGTGGTATAAGGAGTTGGAGAAAGTGCACCTGGGCTTTCCCAAGGCAAGCTACAAGCACTAGGTGATGAGTATAAGAAATCCCAATGACTGCAATAACAAACTCCTCCGTAAAACTTCGCTGTTGCTCCAAAACTCCATTGCTTCCTGACTTTTCCCCCTAATTTTCCCACTCCAGAGTGCCTAGAAAATTCTAGGAATTTGGGATTATGATCCTTTCCCAAAACCCAGAAAAAACTAGAAAGGGTTTCCCTTGGTTCCAAACTTCAAAAATTGACCCTTCACAGCTTGGTTGTTGGCTTGTTTGGGCTTGACCTAGGTTTGGAAGAGTTATTTATCCAAACAAATCCCATAGCTACTGGCCCTTTCGGCAACAGCCCGCGGAGTGAGGACTAAGGTCTCACCCGAGGTAGCAGGGGAGGGTACTGGAACCAGATTTCCGCACCCTAGGGATGTCTAGATGTGTACTAGAGGGTTCACGCACTAGCCTACAACTCCGTGCTGCTAGGTCTTCACGCCGATCTATAATGATTATATCTTTCTTACTAGTGCGCTATTCTACTTGATTATGATTCAAACTTTTTCAACAAGGCCTTTAAGCCAACATTTAATCAACATACTGATTTACACATTTAAAAGGAACCCAGATTTGTATACATTCATCACATTTGCATTAACCAGATATAGAAAAGTAAACCATAAATACAGATACGCGGTAACACATAATTACAGAAACAAACTTATCTTTACTATTCTTCTTCACCAATACATCCAGATCTACCCTGCGCACTCAGCTGCAGGGGTCTATGCACACAACTGCAGACTTTCTAGGCCTCTGTGCACACAACTGCAGAGCCTCTACCTACTACCCAACCCTCGACTCGGACTTACAGATGCTTCCAGACTCTCTTCGTTAAGAACCCATTACATTTCATAACCAAGATCATCCATCAAAACTTGACTTTCTACCCTTCCTTGGCCCGCGATCCTTGAGCGAGCTGACTCTATTTACATTTCTTTATATTACTTTTTGGGCGGACTACCCTTTGACTCAACCTATTACAATTCGTACTCCACACTTTTTGCAGAGTCTTTACCCTATCCTTACCCAAAACTTTGGGCTTCGAGCCTCTTAACCATTGCGCGGGGCTTCCGCTACCCAATAGTCCCCCAGCACAATCATTGTGACTCATTTTGAGTCACTCGGTTGGTGTGGCAATCTTCTCACGGAGGTTGGTTACTAACTTTTGCACAACGCGTGTGTCTTCAACAAATTCTTTGGCGATCCATTGTACCTGTTCCACCCGAGTCACAAATGCATCCGTGTTAGTTGGATTCGCCTGATTAGAATCGCATACTGCTTGCATATGTGCTAACTTTCCCTCAATCATTGTAGAGACGACAAACACTTCATCAAGCCAAGGCTACATGTGTTCCTTAAACTCTGCCTCTTGTTTCTGTACAACGTCCATTGGGCCTCCCGCATTTTAGCTAGTCGTTGTGTGAGAGCAACCATCTGTGCATCACCGCGAGCTGTATCATAGGCCTATTGTAGTGTGCGTGCCTCAGCTTCTATGCGTTGTATGGTGGGGTCCTCTTGTAGAGATGTAAGTATACCAATTGATTGATCTACGAGCCCTGAATATTCACGGACAGCGCACCTCATTGTTTCTATGCCTGCTAGAATTTTCGTTCACGCGACGTTGTTCCCGGTTTGCCAATGGTTGTTGCGCCTGTAGTTGGAGCTAGGTAGCCACTCGAACAGCTTGATCGTTGATGCTAGCTATGATATATCCATGCTTAACTTTCTTGAGCTGATATTGTGTTTTTGTTGCTTCGGCAAGCCCTACGTCTCTACTAGTTCCTGGGGTGTCAGAGGGATCATTTCCCTTCAGGGGTAGATGCGTTATTTTGTGGATTAGCTCAGCTGTGATCAAGATCGGCTCTTCCAACCACAGGAACCCATCATGTACCAAATATAGTAGTTTCCAGGTTACAAATGTGGTAATAGTCACGTGGTGGTAATGGGGTAGCCATCTGAGGTTGAGGATGCCCACCTTCTCCACACTTAGTAGCCAGAACCATGGTAATAACATATCTTTGGCTAGCTCAGAGAACTTGTTGTTGTTGGCCAGATCCCAATCTTCAAACTTGAGGCTTGGAACATGTCCAACGGTAAGCCTTTGAACCTTATATCATCTGGAAGAATTGAGGCCTGAAGCTCAACCTTCGCAACGTCTAAGTCCTTGGGTACCTTGGTGGATCCTCACAATTGAGAAAGATATGGAGGTAATGATGGGAGTTGGAATGCATCCACCTCCTCCTTGGCCTGCGCATCTATCTGGTCAAACAACTATTGGAGAGCATCGTCATCCTCATCAGTCTCGGTGGAAACAATTTTTCCCTTATCGACTGCGGATTGCTTGGTGAACCGTGGTGAGGCTCGAACTGTTCTTGTCTTTTTCTTAGTCTTATTCTTTCACGGTGTATGTGGGGATTTCGAAACTCCCGACACCTAACTCCTACCTTCTAGCTCTTTAGGATTCAGCTGCATTTCTTCCGCGACTCATGCTCAAGTTCTGGCCATAGTACTCATGAGGTGTCTGGGACCCGACTGCTTGCTACTCCGCTCTGATGTATAGGGCCAATCTGCTTGTGCCGTGCCTTGATTGTAAATTAAAGCCGAACTTTTGAACGTCTTTCTTCCCTCCTTTTCTAGCGTAGTGCCAACGTTCTCTTGGCAGATCTTAGTAGATCCAACTTGGAACCCTCACCTTAAAGGTTCGCTTCCTGCTCCTTCCTGCCATACTGTAACATCCTTGTCATGAATAGTGGTACTAATGGTCTTCTCCGGACTAGTCCGCGCGGTAGCGAAGTTCCTCAGACACTACTGTGATTGGGGGAAAAGTGATTCGCCAGACCGGCTTTCTACAGGCCTGTTTATAGTCCCACTACTTCTTTCAACTGCTTGGGGCGCTGAGACTGTAGCGTCAACCCCTAGTCAGGTGTTCACACCATTGGTGCGTCATTGCAATGTCCCTGCCAGCCCGGGCTGCAAGCACCGCTCGGTCACTCGGGTAGCCATTTTTTCACTTTGAGGATGTGTGCACAGCCTTGACAGCAGGGTCCTATCTCGGTCATCCCTAATAGTATTCATAAGTGGTCTGACTTGCCTTAGGCATAGAAGGGTTACACTATTGTGAGTGTCACGGCATGACATTCTGCTGGATATGTTCCCACACATCGCTCTTTGGTCTCTCGACCCTATGTGGGGCCTACAGTTATCTGGCTTCCTCTGAGCTTTCTTCCATTGCTTACTCCAGACCCATTTAGGCTGCGGTATTTGCAACTTCCAAGAGGTTTGTGTCACTGGAAAACCGCGATGTGGGCTACCCCTTGAGTCTTTGCAGATGCTACCGTCAGCCACTAGTGACTAGATTCGCTTTAGGTTGCTTCCCTTAGTTTGTCTGGCCACTTGTGCCTGCACCTGTCCGCGACCTCCATGCTTTTCCTTTTCTTTAGTACAACCACCCTTTTTGCTGAAACTAAGGTCATTTGGGGAGCTACCACAGACAATATCGGTGCACCTGGTTACAACCTCACTGAGGCAACTGGTTTTCGGCTCCCTCGGCGGATGGTTCTATGGCTTCCGTCTCAACCATCCTATTGCAATTTAATGTGGTTACTTCATGTAGGTGGTTTTTCCATCGCTCAATTTCTTCATCTGAATATGACGTGTAAGAGCTATTGTGGTCCCATGAGAGTCGATCGTTTGCTGTTGGATTCACCCTATCCTTGTCTCGCGCTATAAGCTGATAGATGCAGTCTAGTTCTCCATCACTGTCATTGTCGAGCACAAGTTCAGTATAACGTGTTCCTTTAGCTAGATCCAATGGAATCACTATGCGAAGAGAATTCTTTTCAAAGACCATTTTTCATTTCTTAAGGTTGATGATTCCGTTCATGTCTGTTGCCCAATCTATCCCTAGTAACACTGGATATGGATTACTGTCATCCACGATTTCAATGACCTCAAAATATGTTTGCGTGTTGGCGCCGTCAATGTCCACAGTAACCCCTTGCGGCCTTCCCATAGGTAGAATCTTTTGTTGGTTGGCCATTCATAATTGGATTGGGGACCATTGTAGCATAGGCCTGCCCATGTGTTCCCAAGTCTACTTTGGTAGGACATTTGTGTCGGACTCTAGATCTAACACGACTTGTTCCATCTCATAGTCGCCAATCTAGACGGTCAGTCGCATCTCCTGATCGGTACACAGAACCTATTTGCCCAATTTGCGGATCAGGCGTGGTTCGTATGCCCTAGCACATTTATTTATTAATTCTTTTAACCCTTTCACCGCATTAGCATCCCTTAGGAGCTTCATACAGGATTCTAAGAAGGTAGTTATCAAATACCTTTCCTGTTCTAGTTCCGGTTGCCCTTTACTACCTGAAGGCAATTCTTTTGCAAATTTTTTCTTAGCCTCCAAAAAGGTTTCCTTTGCTTGCGCTAAATAAAATTATGGTTGTTTTGTGAGCCTTACGAACCCA
Organism: Pinus taeda; assembly: GCA_000404065.3. Lineage (NCBI taxonomy): Eukaryota > Viridiplantae > Streptophyta > Pinopsida > Pinales > Pinaceae > Pinus > Pinus taeda. The sequence continues at coordinate 27,932 of APFE030588474.1, forward strand.
CGTATCCTCTTCCAGCTTCTTCCCCTTATCTTGCCCTGTAGCTACACCGCTTTTGAGCATCATGTTTATGTTGGGGTCTTCAGTGTGGGGTCCAGCCTTAATCATTTGGACATTCTGGGTGGGGCTGGCTGGGAGCACTCCTTTTTCCCATAATTGAGCGATTAGCATAGGGCAATCGACTGCATCGTGATCACACTAGTAGCTTGATGAAAAATAGGCTTTAGTTGGATTCGTACAATTCTGAGTGTAATGTCCCTATCCACCACAATTATAATAGATCAGCTGTCCACGGCCCCGTCCGGGTCCCCATCCTCCGGCCCCCCATCTACTTATTACGAATCCTTTGTGCGCAAGTGGTGCAGCCAGGTCCTATCTGCACGTCTCTATTTGCATCCTATATGTAGGTGGTTGAGCCATCAGCACGCGGCAATCCCTTTCCTCGTGGCCCATCATTCTGCAGAAGTTACAAAATAAGTGTTGAGGGGGTTGTCATAAGTTTGGCAATAGGTGGCAACTATGCGTGGCATGCTTCCCTCCTACTAGGAAAATTACACACCAGAGCACAGGTGGAGCACTTGACCCTGCTTGTACATTTACTTTTACTGGCATCGGGCCTACTTCTGCTAGATGGTTCAAGAAAACCAGACAATGGTCCTTGTCGTGTGCTTGGCTCTTACATCTAATACAATCTACCTCCGATTGTACCTCTGGTTGGGACACTCTTCCTTGCTTCAGACTCTGCATTTCCAAGCTCAGGTTTTGAAGTTGCGAGTGGATTTGCTGAACTCCAAACCCCGGGTCTGGTATTGGGGTCGTGTGTAACCTCATTGCTGTCTCCAGTGCCTCGGCTTGGGTTGAGATCTTATGTTGTGACAAAGCTGTAATCAACTGGGGCGTCAAGGATGCCACAAACCATGCACAATGCTACCCATCTGTTAAAGTCATGTTAGCTTCGCGAATAGTACATTTTAATCTCTAGTCCAGATCCCACAGAGTTTCACCAGGCAACATTGCTATCTCCTTAAATCCAATAACCGACTAGGCTTCAGACTTTGGCTGGCCAAACTCTTTATTCAGCACATCTTGGATCACCGCTATTCCCTCACCTGGATGGTTGGTTGAGTATTTTATGTACCATGTTAGCACGCGGTCCTGCAGTGCACTGACCAGCGTAGCCTTCTTAATGTTTTCATCTGTTATGCCTTGCGCATCCCATACAGATTTGATCACAAACTAGAACTAACTTGGCTCTTCTTTACCTACACCCTGGAATGCCGGTAACTTGATTGCGGTTGCCATCCCAGCCTTTGGTGGTGGAGGAGGTAGCAAAGGTGTTTGTGTGGATGGACTCGATGCAGGTGAAGTGGATGGCGGCGTAGACGGAGGTGGTATTAGTGGGAAGCGTTCTTTAATCAATTGGACTGCACTCCCTGGCGAGAACCTAGCGAGATCCTCCTCACTTTCTAGCGAGATAGAAACCAATGGGATGTTCTCTACTTCTCCTATTCTTTGATAACCCTTTTTTCTCCGCGTTACCACAGACATCAATACACGAGCAAAATTTGTTTTTCACACAACAACATCTTAATCCAAGTATTCAATGATTTGATGCACCTACCCCGCAGTCCTTGGAGAAAGTACCTTTTTTCTTTGCTGTGACTTACGGTTGTATCTATCGTGTATTTAGTGATAAATCCCCCAATGATCCAATCTAACCAGTGGTCTACCAAACGTGCAAGTCTATCTTTGGTGGCTGCCAACCTTTGCACCAGTTGCGGAGTCCACATTATGGGTTGGTCCAATCTGCACCTCTCCCCGCTATTAGTTAACTTTATGATCCAGTCATACAATTCTATCGGGAATGTTATGAAGAAGATCTTATGTATGTTTGTGAATGTATAGTGATCCAACCACTATTCCTCTGATATCTGTGAATTCCTATTTTCCTGAACTGCGAACTCATGAAGCTTCAGATCCCACCAATATTCGTGTTCTTTCTTCGTAGGATTCCAGTATTCCCACATTAGACACCCCTTAGGTAGATCCTGATCCTGACAATAGAACCATTTGTTGGCTTGTTTGGGCCTGACCCAGGTTCAGAAGAGTTGTTTAGCCAAACAAATCCCGCAACTATTGGCCCTTTCGGCAATAGCCTACGGAGCATGGACTGAGGTCTCACCCAAGGTAGCAGGGAAGGGTGTTGGAACCAGGTTTCTGCACCGTAGGGATGTCTAGATGTGTACTGGAGGGTTTGCGCACTAGCCTATAGCTTTGTGCTGCTCAGTCTTCACACCGATATGAAATGATTATATCTTTCTTACTAGTGCGTTATTCTACTTGATTATGATTCAGACTTTTCAACAAGGCCTTTAAGCCAACATTTAATCAACATATTGATTCACACATTTAAAAGGAACCCAAATTTGTATACATTCATCACATTCGCATTAACTAGATATAGAAAAGTAAACCATAAAGACAGATACGCAATAACAAAGAATTACAGAAACAAACTTATCTTTAATATTCTTCTTCACCAATACATCTAGATCTACCCTACGCACTCAACTGCAGGGGTCCACGCACACAGCTGCAGACTTTCCAGGCCTCTGCGCACACAGCTGCAGAGCCTCTACCTACTACCCAACCCTCTACTCGGACTTACAGACACTTCTAGACTCTCTTCTTCAAGAACCCATTACATTTCATAACCAAGATCATCCTTCAAAACTTGACTTTCTACCCATAGAGCCTCACTCTATTTATACCCTTCCTTGGCCCGCGATCCCTTAGTGGGCCGAATCTATTTACATTTCTTTATATTATTTTTTGGGCGGACTACTCTTTGACTCAACCTATTACAATTCACGCTCCGTGCTTTCAACGGAGTCTTTACCCTATCCTTACCCAAAATTTCAGGCTTCGAGCCTCTTAACTATTGCATGGGGCTTCCGCTACCCAACATTGGCCCTCCTCCAAATACGAATTATGTTGCTGTGACTGATCCTGTCAATATCTGCACTCGCAACTCCAACAATCCTCCTCAAATGGCCCTCCAAATTATCTCCCAGCTCCCCAGCTCCAAAATCCCCAGGAAAATGCTGCCCCAACAAATCTCACTATAATGATTGCATAGTCCCTGCGCTGTTGTTACTCTCCTCGCTTTGTACTAATATTACTCTCCCTGCTCCTTGATGTTATTTTCCTGTTGTAGCAACTCGACCCTCTTGCTGCTACTTTCCTATTGCTGTAACTCGACCTCCTTGCTGTTACTTCCCTTGCTGCTATAACTCAACTTACTGCTGTTGTAACTCGACCCACTATTGTTAATGACTTGGAACAAAGTATAACTCCCTCCTAGGGGTGGCACTTGAAGTCCACCGAAGCAAGGGTTGAGATCTCTGCTCGGAGACACTTGTGTGCTAAACAACACAATATTGGCTCAGCTCAACAGTTAAGGCAAATTCGACTTTCAAATAGACAAAAGACCCCTATTGCTCCCTCACTCCCTCCTTTTATACTTATTGGCCATGCATCCCTTATGGGCCCCTCCACCAATTTGGTTTGCCTCAAGGACTTCAAATTCCTTCTTCCCCAAGTGTGTACTTCATGTGGGCCCCATATTTCACTACCCATTCAATTTTATTTTTCTCTAATATTGGTGGCCTCCATTTCTCCCAAAAATTAAGTGGGGACTCCCTCAACCCACTTTTCCTAAGTTTTCATGCCAAAACATTCCCAATGCCCAAATTGAAAAAATGGGAATTCTTCTTAAACAAAATTAATTTAATTGGGGACATTACAAACCATCACCAGATTGGTCTTCACCCAAGCTATCCAGGTCTCTAGAATGTTTGTTCCAACGAAGGCTCCAGGACTAGTAACTCAACCCACAATTGTTGTCAAGCTACGAATCATTTGTCGAACCAAGGCTTCAGGACTAGTGAAAAACCCGCCAAGGGCTCTAGAGAGTTTATCCAACCAAGGCTCCAGGAATTCTAACTCAACCAACAATGTTACAAGGCTCCAAAGTGTTTATCCAACCAAGGCTCTAGGAACTAATAACTCAACCCATGGTCAAAGGAACATGAGCACCAACCAGAAAACAAAATGGAAAGATTCCCACAATACCATGGCTATCTAGGAAATGGAAAGGCTAGGAAAAACCAATGTCAATCCAGGAAATCCTCCATGCCAATGACAGATCATAATGAAATAACCACATGCATATGTCATGCATGCCAAAACTAGTAAGAAAATCATACATGCAACTCAGTACCTGTGATAAAAACCCGTTGTAGTTGCTGATCCTGATGACCTCTTTCACTTGCTTGCTCCAAATCCCAAGTATGCCACACTCCTCCAAGAGTTCCCCAAGAAAAATCTAAGTATCAAAGAGCATGAGAGAGAGAGAGAGAATAGAATGAGAGCTCCAAAACTGAACTAACAAAAAGTCTGTGAACTGATCCTTAGAAGCCTTTTTATTAATAAGGCCTCAAATTTCTTCATTTTCCATTATATTCCTTCATTTTCCTCCTCACATGCAACCTATGACCTTTCAACTTCCTTTTCTCCTAATTTCCATTATTTTTCATAAATAAATGCCAATAAATGCCACTTTGCCTTTCCAAATCCTTAGCCATTGCCTTTGCCAATTTCCATAGCTATAATAAATCAAATGAACACCCACACTAGGATGTTTTGCCCAAAATTTTTCTTGGAATACGTGTCCAATGACCATGGTTATTATTTTTCCTTTATTAACTTTTAGTACATGGAATTTTGACCAAGGCTATTACAGAACCCTCCCTCTTGGGAAAACACTGTCCTGGGTGTTTAATGACACATACAACCAACAAGACTACTGAAAGAAAAACAGATTTCCCATGGACCTTTATAACTTAGCTCATTGCAATATTTACAATGATCAACCTACTAAGAAGCAAACTAATATGATAACATAACAACATGAAAACCATAATGACATTCCCCCCATACCATTGATTGGAGCTTCATAACAAATCTCATGGTTATATTTACATCCATATACATATATACATATACCAAAACATCCCACCAAAACATATTCCAAAAAAATTTGTTCAACTACTGAATAGAGAAGGATACATAGCCTGCATCTAATCTGCCATCTCCCATGTAGCTTCATTGGGCCCAAATTGCTTCCATTACACTTTAACCTGCTCGATTTCTCAGTTTCCTAAGCATGAACAACTTTCTCTGCAAAATGCACTGAGGTTCTAGATGGAATTCTCCTTCTGGCTCCATCTGTAATATAGACCAGTCAATCACATGATCAACATATTTAACATACTGCTTAAAAAATGTCACATGGAAAAGATCATGGACTTTCACTGCTGGAGGTAGTGCAAGTTGATAAGATACTAGTCCAATCCTTTCAAGAATCTTGAAAAGTCCACAACTGAGGTTCTAGCTTGGCACATGATCCAATCTGCAAGGAGCTTTTCTTGGGCTTGATGCACAAGTACATCTGTTCCCGAACTTGAAACTCCCTAAACAACCTATTCTGATCTACATAAATTTTCTATCTATCCTATGCTACCTTTAGATTCTTCTTGATTACATGCATTTCCTATTCCATTTCTGCCAACATATCCGGTCCTATCAATACCTTTTTAACTAGATCAATCCAACTAATAAGAGTATTACAACTCTGTCCATAGAGTGCCTCAAACAAACTCATCCTTAGTGACTCTTGATACCCATCATCATAAGAAAACTCCAATAGTGGAAGATACTCTTCCCACTTTCACTGTTGATGCATCGCATACATCCTCAACATATCCTCCAATATCCTGTTGACCCTCTCTGTCTGTCCATCTATATGTTGATCATAACTTGTCTTGAAGGCCAACTCTGTACCCAAACTCACGAATAACTCTTTCCATAACCTCGAAGTAAACTTAGCATCCCTATTTGACACAATATTCTTTGGGACACCATGAAACCTCACTACATTTATGATGAAAGCTGTGCTATATCACTAGATGAATAGGTAGATTTCATTGGAATGAAGTGTGCTACTTTAGTCAAGCTGTCCACCATAACCATGATGGAACCATGCTGTTAAATGTTCTTGGAAAACATGTGATGAATTCCATGGAAATGACCTTACATTTCCACTCTAGAATCGAGATCGGATGTAGTAACTCCCCTGGATGATTACACTCTGCCTTTATCTGTTGACAATCCAAGCATCTCACCACAAACTCTGCCACTTATTTCTTCAAGTTCAGACAATAGTAGAACTTCTTCACCAATGTCAATGTATTTTGATATCCTGGGTGACCTAAATATGACTTCACATGAAACTCTTTCAAGATAAGCTTCTCGAGCTTGCTGTCTTCTGGCACATTGTTTGGTCAATTTAATGTTCTTAAATTTCTTACATAAAATATCGACTGTAGTTGGTAAACTTGTGAAGTGCAAGTGCACCATATATGCTAGAAGCCTTCTTCAGTTTATTAAGGTGATGATTCTGTTTGGTTTAAGGAATTTCTTATTCTTATGTTCTTAATGAAATTGATGATTTTAAATTACAACTAAATTCCTAAAATCAATTATGAAAAGAAAATTAACACGCTATCGTTATCCTATTTAACTGAACTATTGTTAGTTTCAAAAGAACTACTTTAAATTATCTGACATTCCTTTTCATGCAAAGTAAGCAAAAATTCTTGTAAAATCTATGAAAAACTCCTTCAAAATAAATTATTTGTGTTTTGAAAGGAAATCACTTTTAACTAAAAATAAAGTTACTCTAAAGTTTGTGAAGAAACTACTTATGTTCTAGAAAGAAAATTACTTATGTTCTAAAAGAGAATTACTTCTATTCTAGAATGAATTTATAAGGCATCCTATGATAAATATTACTACTTTGCAATTAACAATTCAACCTAGAAATGATAAAGCAAAGGAATGTAATCTAACAGATGTATTAACTATGGAAAGAAGCAGAGTATATACATGGTTCTATTTAAGGAATCATATGAATGACTAAATATGATAGATAACAGAGAAGAATATAAGCAAATGACTGTAAAGAAATTGAAGCTACAACAAAGGAAATTCTGGAAATGACGGAAATGAAATGAATGAATTAAACATAAAAGGCTGAACCTCAACTGTCTGCAAGGTCCCTCCACAAAACAAATGGTTTTAGAACTTCAATTCAACAGTTAACTATGCATAAGGTTGTTGAAATACTTCTTTGTTTGAAAGAGTAAGAGAACATCATTTTAAAACTTTACACAGTCATCCAAAATTACGTACTATTTTGCTTTCTATTTACAGAGTATATATATAATAAATCGTACTTAATAGATTGAGACTTTTATGCCTTATAAAACTTAAAACAATCCTAATTTGACTTCTGATTTAAAACAGAGGAATATAATTTCTCTACAATTTTCTATTTGGAAAGAAAATTGGAGAGTCATTATTTATCTTGACTCTCACTGCTCCGCTTATCCACACATTGACTTGCTTCCTTGATTGTTGGTGTATTGGAGTCTGGAAAGCCATATCATATCAAAATTTGTAGTTTCATGCTTATTTGAATTGATAATGATGATGGAAAGAGGAAAAATGATGAACAAGAGTTTAAAAAACAAAACAGTCATGAGGCAATTATTGACACATGGATGCACTATTTGCTCATACAACTGCAAAATAGGGCTCCAAAGAACCTAAAATATCTCCCAAATGGTAACAAATTGTGAAAAACTATTCATAAAGAACTTAATGGGATCCATTTTGAACAAAACCCATATTTTTTTTCTTCCGAGATTTGCTTTCATTTGCTCAGAAAACGTGTTTGAAGTGGACTAGTAAAATCAGCTGTGATTTTCCCTTAGTCTTTGCCTAGAGAACCACATGTGCGAGCTGGGTGGAATTTTACCAATCACAATCCATATTGGAGCTTCTAGAAATAATGTCCATGTGTCGGATTTCATTCTAGAGTGGTGCAACTACCTCAACCATGGAGGTAGCTATGGAAACTTGAAAAATATGCAGCTATTTGAACTTGCTAAACTTTCATTAGTTAAAACCATGCAAAATTCTTATTAATCTACTAAAGATAAAGAAAATCTATGTTAATGAACCACTTAGACATATAGATACACGTCATGAAGAATTATGGTAAAAATGGTGCGTGAGTGAAATGGTGTAGTGGATGGTTGGAAATAATGGCATAATGAATGAAAAAGTCAAGTGAAAATGATGACAAATCAATAACCCAACACACATATATCCTGTCCCTAAGTCTGATCAAGTCATCTACTGTGAGATGATAGTCCACATCCTCTGACCTGTACCTACACCTACATCTATACCTATACTTATACTCTTACATAACATGTGCTTGAGCTCCATGTAACTGTTATCCCACTGATTTGCTTGTAAGATCCGATCATGTAGACATGTCCCATAAGAACGCATAGTTCCTATGTGGTTTACCTATGTCTGCTTACTAAGAACATATGCAACCATATTCTCTTTACCTTTAATGTAATTGATCTCAAAGTTGAACTCGTTGATTGTGTCCAACCATCTAGCTTGCCTCACATTCAGATTTGGTTGATCAAATAGAAATCTCAATCCACTATGATCGCTCATCAATACAAACCACATGCCAAGAAGGTAGTTCCTCCACATATTTAATGCATGGATGATCGCTGCCTACTCAATATCATGTGTTAGATAATTCTTCTCGTGCTCTTTCAACTTTTGTAATTCATAACATACTACCTATCCTTCCTGCATAAGAACTCCATCAAGTCCTCTCTTGCAAGTATCTGTGCATACCAAAAACTCTTTTTCTGGATATGCAATCTTTAGCACTGGAGCATTTGTAAAAAAAAATTTTAACTACTCAAAACTTGTTGTGCATTCCTTTGCCTATTAAAAATTCTTACCTTTGTTTTGCAATGATGTGATGGGATATGCAATCTATGAGAAGTTCCTGATGAGCCTCCTGTAATAATTTGCCAACCCCATAAATGACCTTACCTCATCCATATTCCTAGGAGTTTCCACTCCATGATAGCCCTAATCTTCTCTGGATCTACTGCTATGCCTTCCTTGGAAACCTGCATTTGCTAAGCTTGGCATACAACTGATGTTCTCTTAGAAATATCAATACTGTTGCCAAGTGTTCGACACGCTCTTCTTCATTTTTAGGATATACCAATATATCATCAATGAATACAATAATAAAATTATCCAGATAAGGATGCAACACATTATTTATCAAGAACATAAAAGTTGCTGGAGAATTAGTCAAACCAAATTGAACTACAACAAACTCATAATGTTCATAACTGGTCTGGAAATTTGTCTTGTGAATGTCATCTTCTTTAATGCATACTTGATGATATTCGGATCTTAGATCAATCTTCTAGAAAACTGCTTCTCCCTTTAATTGATTGAAAAAATCATCAATCCTCGGTAATGGATACCTATTCTTGATGGTCACCTTATTCAATTGCTTGTAATTAATGCACAACCCAAGAGTACCATATTTCTTCTTCACAAACAATATTGGTGCACCCCATGGTGATACACTTGGCCTAATGTATCCCTTTTCAGGCATTTCTTTCAACTAAAACTTTAGCTCTACCAACTTTGGGGTTCTCATCATGTATGGTGCTTTTGATGTTGGTTCTGCCCCTGGTACCAACTCCATATAAAAGTCTACTTCCCTGTAGGGTGGTAATTCTGAAATCTCTGCTGGAAACTTATCCTGAAACTGTTGTAAAACCGGGTGTCTGCTCAAAACATTTGCATCCTCAACTTCGTTAGCTTTGTCACTAGAGATATGGAATACAAATAACACACACCCTTTTTTGTGATTGTGCTTTGTCTGCATAGTTGTCACGATCCTAATTGATGTTTCTTTCTTCTTACACTGCAATATTCTCTGTTCTCCATTATTATCATCCAAACACTCAATAGCTTTGTCATAACAGTCCACCCTGGTCCTATGGAGATACAACCAATCCATACCCAAAAGCATGATATATGAACCTAATGGAAATACATTTAAACAAGCTGATGTAGACATACCATTCAACTCAAGTGCACAAGCTCTTACCTAATGATGAACTCACTTCTTGGTACCTGTAGCCAACTGTAATAACCAATATTATGGATGCACTTCTTTATTCAAACCACACTTATCCACCAAGATAGGATTAACATAAATATAATTAGATATAGGTTCAATCAAAATAGAAACAACCTAATCACAAAGCTTACAATCCATCTCAATAATAGACGCTTGTTGATCTGCCTGCCTATTATCCAATGTTGCATAGATCCTAGGAACACTCTATCCAACATCCCCAAAAGTTCACGCCTCCTAGTCATAGTAAATCTTTGGCTACCACCCTAATGTTGTGGAAAATATCTCTGACAATGATCTTTACCACAAATCCAACACCGTTATGCTTCCTATCATCACCCTTGTTCTGCTCATACTAAAATTCCTATTCTCTGTCAGATGCATTGAACTTATTTTATGACTCTAAATTCTCTTTGTTACTTATGTCTTGAGGCCTTGCCCGTTTCTTGTCCCATTTCCATTTATTCTTATTATTACCTTTCCAGTCTGGTTTAATATTAGATGTGCGATTTGATTGCTCATAATAATGTTTTAATTTCCGGATGACCTCATCCAATGATCTAGGCTCATGAAACCCAATCCTAACCTTAAATGCTATCGACGAACCACTGATGTATCTCTGAATCTTGGCCTTCTCCTCCTTGAGGTAAGGCACAAACCCCAACAAATCCAGAAACCTGCTAGCGTACTCTTCATTAGTCATAGATCCCATCTTTAGCTCATAAAACTATTTTTCCTTATCATCATAGTACCTATTTGATAGATACTTCTTCATGAATAATCTCTCAAATTCACTCTAAGTCAACTCCTCCTCATAAATGTCTACAATGTTCCTTACATTTTCCCACTAGTTATCTACTTTACATTTAAGACTAAATGTAACTATTCTAGCATTCATGTTCTTTGAGTAATAATGTATCCTGAAGAAATTATTCATTCCAAGTAACCATGCTTCTATATCCTATGGTTTCTTCATTTCCCCATCAAATGTAGGTGCCTTTTCTTTCTTAAACTCATCCAAAAAACACCCCCCGTCTCTCCTCCTGTAAGGATGATAACAATGATGACCATGATACTTGTCAGAACTAGAACTAGAATAGTACTTGTGTCCATCACCCCTCCTATCCAGAGTATCCAAGAACTTTCCATATGTTATGCAACCAGCTCACGAAATAGAAGAAAAGATAGATCAACGCCTTCAAAATCAACCTCTTCGAGGGGGAAACCTCCTTTACATTACACAAATGAACAATTGTTGGATGGTACAAATGACAAAACCTCCTTTCTATATGTAGGAGTCTAATGGGTCACAATATAATCAAAACCAACAT